>JBAMCJ010005561.1:0-281662 GCA_037075205.1 Drosophila prostipennis | reverse complement strand
TTTTTTGCATTTTTTATAAGGGGTAGGGTCACAATTTTTTACAAAAATTTAAAACCGTTTAAATTTCTATATTTGAATGCCAATCGATAGGGAATTTAATTACGAGCTCAAAAAGGTATGACATTTAATATTCGGACCGTTTTTTCTCATGTTACGCCAAAAATACTGCAAAAAAACACGATTTTTGATTTTTTGCATTTTTTATAAGGGGTAGGTCACAATTTTTTACAAAAAATTTAAAACCGTTTAAATTTCTATATTTGAATGCCAATCGATAGGGAATTTAATTACGAGCTCAAAAAGGTATGACATTTAATATTCGGACCGTTTTTTCTCATGTTACGCCAAAAATACTGCGAAAAAAAACACGATTTTGATTTTTTGCATTTTTTATAAGGGGTAGGGTGGCACAATTTTTTACAAAAAATTTAAAACCGTTTAAATTTCTATATTTGAATGCCAATCGATAGGGAATTTAATTACGAGCTCAAAAAGGTATGACATTTAATATTCGGACCGTTTTTTCTCATGTTACGCCAAAAATACTGCAAAAAAACACGATTTTGATTTTTTGCATTTTTTATAAGGGGTAGGGTCACAATTTTTTACAAAAAATTTAAAACCGTTTAAATTTCTATATTTGAATGCCAATCGATAGGGAATTTAATTACGAGCTCAAAAAGGTATGACATTTAATATTCGGACCGTTTTTTCTCATGTTACGCCAAAAATACTGCAAAAAAAACACGATTTTGATTTTTTGCATTTTTTATTAGGGGGTCACAATTTTTTACAAAAAATTTAAAACCGTTTAAATTTCTATATTTGAATGCCAATCGATAGGGAATTTAATTACGAGCTCAAAAAGGTATGACATTTAATATTCGGACCGTTTTTTCTCATGTTACGCCAAAAATACTGCAAAAAAAACACGATTTTGATTTTTTGCATTTTTTATAAGGGGTAGGGTCACAATTTTTTACAAAAAATTTAAAACCGTTTAAATTTCTATATTTGAATGCCAATCGATAGGAATTTAATTACGAGCTCAAAAAGGTATGACATTTAATATTCGGACCGTTTTTTCTCATGTTACGCCAAAAATACTGCAAAAAAAAACACGATTTTGATTTTTTGCATTTTTTATAAGGGGTAGGGTCACAATTTTTTACAAAAAATTTAAAACCGTTTAAATTTCTATATTTGAATGCCAATCGATAGGGAATTTAATTACGAGCTCAAAAAGGTATGACATTTAATATTCGGACCGTTTTTTCTCATGTTACGCCAAAAATACTGCAAAAAAACACGATTTTGATTTTTTGCATTTTTTATAAGGGGTAGGGTCACAATTTTTTACAAAAAATTTAAAACCGTTTAAATTTCTATATTTGAATGCCAATCGATAGGGAATTTAATTACGAGCTCAAAAAGGTATGACATTTAATATTCGGACCGTTTTTTCTCATGTTACGCCAAAAATACTGCAAAAAAACACGATTTTGATTTTTTGCATTTTTTATAGGGGTAAGGTCACAATTTTTTACAAAAAAATTTAAAACCGTTTAAATTTCTATATTTGAATGCCAATCGATAGGGAATTTAATTACGAGCTCAAAAAGGTATGACATTTAATATTCGGACCGTTTTTTCTCATGTTACGCCAAAAATACTGCAAAAAAACACGATTTTTGATTTTTTGCATTTTTTATAAGGGGTAGGGTCACAATTTTTTACAAAAAATTTAAAACCGTTTAAATTTCTATATTTGAATGCCAATCGATAGGGAATTTAATTACGAGCTCAAAAAAGGTATGACATTTAATATTCGGACCGTTTTTTCTCATGTTACGCCAAAAATACTGCAAAAAAACACGATTTTGATTTTTTGCATTTTTTATAAGGGGTAGGGTCACAATTTTTTACAAAAAATTTAAAACCGTTTAAATTTCTATATTTGAATGCCAATCGATAGGGAATTTAATTACGAGCTCAAAAAGGTATGACATTTAATATTCGGACCGTTTTTTCTCATGTTACGCCAAAAATACTGCAAAAAAACACGATTTTGATTTTTTGCATTTTTTATAAGGGGTAAGGTCACAATTTTTTACAAAAAATTTAAAACCGTTTAAATTTCTATATTTGAATGCCAATCGATAGGGAATTTAATTACGAGCTCAAAAAGGTATGACATTTAATATTCGGACCGTTTTTTCTCATGTTACGCCAAAAATACTGCAAAAAAACACGATTTTGATTTTTTTGCATTTTTTATAAGGGGTAGGGTCACAATTTTTTACAAAAAATTTAAAACCGTTTAAATTTCTATATTTGAATGCCAATCGATAGGGAATTTAATTACGAGCTCAAAAAGGTATGACATTTAATATTCGGACCGTTTTTTCTCATGTTACGCCAAAAATACTGCAAAAAAACACGATTTTGATTTTTTGCATTTTTTATAAGGGGTAGGGTCACAATTTTTTACAAAAAATTTAAAACCGTTTAAATTTCTATATTTGAATGCCAATCGATAGGGAATTTAATTACGAGCTCAAAAAGGTATGACATTTAATATTCGGACCGTTTTTTCTCATGTTACGCCAAAAATACTGCGAAAAAAAACACGATTTTGATTTTTTGCATTTTTTATAAGGGGTAGGGTCGGTCACAATTTTTTACAAAAAATTTAAAACCGTTTAAATTTCTATATTTGAATGCCAATCGATAGGGAATTTAATTACGAGCTCAAAAAGGTATGACATTTAATATTCGGACCGTTTTTTCTCATGTTACGCCAAAAATACTGCAAAAAAACACGATTTTGATTTTTTGCATTTTTTATAAGGGGTAGGGTCACAATTTTTTACAAAAAATTTAAAACCGTTTAAATTTCTATATTTGAATGCCAATCGATAGGGAATTTAATTACGAGCTCAAAAAGGTATGACATTTAATATTCGGACCGTTTTTTCTCATGTTACGCCAAAAATACTGCAAAAAAACACGATTTTGATTTTTTGCATTTTTTATAAGGGGTAAGGTCACAATTTTTTACAAAAAATTTAAAACCGTTTAAATTTCTATATTTGAATGCCAATCGATAGGGAATTTAATTACGAGCTCAAAAAGGTATGACATTTAATATTCGGACCGTTTTTTCTCATGTTACGCCAAAAATACTGCAAAAAAACACGATTTTGATTTTTTGCATTTTTTATAAGGGGTAGGGTCACAATTTTTTACAAAAAATTTAAAACCGTTTAAATTTCTATATTTGAATGCCAATCGATAGGAATTTAATTACGAGCTCAAAAAGGTATGACATTTAATATTCGGACCGTTTTTTCTCATGTTACGCCAAAAATACTGCAAAAAAACACGATTTTGATTTTTTGCATTTTTTATAAGGGGTAGGGTCACAATTTTTTACAAAAAATTTAAAACCGTTTAAATTTCTATATTTGAATGCCAATCGATAGGGAATTTAATTACGAGCTCAAAAAGGTATGACATTTAATATTCGGACCGTTTTTTCTCATGTTACGCCAAAAATACTGCAAAAAAACACGATTTTGATTTTTTGCATTTTTTATAAGGGGTAAGGTCACAATTTTTTACAAAAAATTTAAAACCGTTTAAATTTCTATATTTGAATGCCAATCGATAGGGAATTTAATTACGAGCTCAAAAAGGTATGACATTTAATATTCGGACCGTTTTTTCTCATGTTACGCCAAAAATACTGCAAAAAAACACGATTTTGATTTTTTGCATTTTTTATAAGGGGTAGGGTCACAATTTTTTACAAAAAATTTAAAACCGTTTAAATTTCTATATTTGAATGCCAATCGATAGGGAATTTAATTACGAGCTCAAAAAGGTATGACATTTAATATTCGGACCGTTTTTTCTCATGTTACGCCAAAAATACTGCAAAAAAACACGATTTTGATTTTTTGCATTTTTTATAAGGGGTAGGGTCACAATTTTTTACAAAAAATTTAAAACCGTTTAAATTTCTATATTTGAATGCCAATCGATAGGGAATTTAATTACGAGCTCAAAAAGGTATGACATTTAATATTCGGACCGTTTTTTCTCATGTTACGCCAAAAATACTGCAAAAAAACACGATTTTGATTTTTTGCATTTTTTATAAGGGGTAAGGTCACAATTTTTTACAAAAAATTTAAAACCGTTTAAATTTCTATATTTGAATGCCAATCGATAGGGAATTTAATTACGAGCTCAAAAAGGTATGACATTTAATATTCGGACCGTTTTTTCTCATGTTACGCCAAAAATACTGCAAAAAAACACGATTTTGATTTTTTGCATTTTTTATAAGGGGTAGGGTCACAATTTTTTACAAAAAATTTAAAACCGTTTAAATTTCTATATTTGAATGCCAATCGATAGGGAATTTAATTACGAGCTCAAAAAGGTATGACATTTAATATTCGGACCGTTTTTTCTCATGTTACGCCAAAAATACTGCAAAAAAACACGATTTTGATTTTTTGCATTTTTTATAAGGGGTAGGGTCACAATTTTTTACAAAAAATTTAAAACCGTTTAAATTTCTATATTTGAATGCCAATCGATAGGGAATTTAATTACGAGCTCAAAAAGGTATGACATTTAATATTCGGACCGTTTTTTCTCATGTTACGCCAAAAATACTGCGAAAAAAAACACGATTTTGATTTTTTGCATTTTTTATAAGGGGTAGGGTCACAATTTTTTACAAAAAATTTAAAACCGTTTAAATTTCTATATTTGAATGCCAATCGATAGGGAATTTAATTACGAGCTCAAAAAGGTATGACATTTAATATTCGGACCGTTTTTTCTCATGTTACGCCAAAAATACTGCAAAAAAAACACGATTTTGATTTTTTGCATTTTTTATAAGGGGTAGGGGTCACAATTTTTTACAAAAAAATTTAAAACCGTTTAAATTTCTATATTTGAATGCCAATCGATAGGGAATTTAATTACGAGCTCAAAAAGGTATGACATTTAATATTCGGACCGTTTTTTCTCATGTTACGCCAAAAATACTGCAAAAAAACACGATTTTGATTTTTTGCATTTTTTATAAGGGGTAGGGTCACAATTTTTTACAAAAAATTTAAAACCGTTTAAATTTCTATATTTGAATGCCAATCGATAGGGAATTTAATTACGAGCTCAAAAAGGTATGACATTTAATATTCGGACCGTTTTTTCTCATGTTACGCCAAAAATACTGCAAAAAAACACGATTTTGATTTTTTGCATTTTTTATAAGGGGTAGGGTCACAATTTTTTACAAAAAATTTAAAACCGTTTAAATTTCTATATTTGAATGCCAATCGATAGGGAATTTAATTACGAGCTCAAAAAGGTATGACATTTAATATTCGGACCGTTTTTTCTCATGTTACGCCAAAAATACTGCAAGGCGAAAAACACGATTTTGATTTTTTGCATTTTTTATAAGGGGTCACAATTTTTTACAAAAAATTTAAAACCGTTTAAATTTCTATATTTGAATGCCAATCGATAGGGAATTTAATTACGAGCTCAAAAAGGTATGACATTTAATATTCTGACCGTTTTTTCTCATGTTACGCCAAAAATACTGCAAAAAAACACGATTTTGATTTTTTGCATTTTTTATAAGGGGTAGGGTCACAATTTTTTACAAAAAATTTAAAACCGTTTAAATTTCTATATTTGAATGCCAATCGATAGGGAATTTAATTACGAGCTCAAAAAGGTATGACATTTAATATTCTGACCGTTTTTTCTCATGTTACGCCAAAAATACTGATATTTTTGCGCAAAAAACACGATTTTGATTTTTTGCATTTTTTATAAGGGGTAGGGTCACAATTTTTTACAAAAAATTTAAAACCGTTTAAATTTCTATATTTGAATGCCAATCGATAGGGAATTTAATTACGAGCTCAAAAAGGTATGACATTTAATATTCTGACCGTTTTTTCTCATGTTACGCCAAAAATACTGATATTTTTGCGCAAAAAACACGATTTTGATTTTTTGCATTTTTTATAAGGGGTAGGGTCACAATTTTTTACAAAAAATTTAAAACCGTTTAAATTTCTATATTTGAATGCCAATCGATAGGGAATTTAATTACGAGCTCAAAAAGGTATGACATTTAATATTCTGACCGTTTTTTCTCATGTTACGCCAAAAATACTGCAAAAAAACACGATTTTGATTTTTTGCATTTTTTATAAGGGGTAGGGTCACAATTTTTTACAAAAAATTTAAAACCGTTTAAATTTCTATATTTGAATGCCAATCGATAGGGAATTTAATTACGAGCTCAAAATGGTATGACATTTAATATTCTGACCGTTTTTTCTCATGTTACGCCAAAAATACTGATATTTTTGCGCAAAAAACACGATTTTGATTTTTTGCATTTTTTATAAGGGGTAGGGTCACAATTTTTTACAAAAAATTTAAAACCGTTTAAATTTCTATATTTGAATGCCAATCGATAGGGAATTTAATTACGAGCTCAAAAAGGTATGACATTTAATATTCTGACCGTTTTTTCTCATGTTACGCCAAAAATACTGCAAAAAAACACGATTTTGATTTTTTGCATTTTTTATAAGGGGTAGGGTCACAATTTTTTACAAAAAATTTAAAACCGTTTAAATTTCTATATTTGAATGCCAATCGATAGGGAATTTAATTACGAGCTCAAAATGGTATGACACTTAATATTCTGACCGTTTTTTCTCATGTTACGCCAAAAATACTGATATTTTTGCGCAAAAAAACACGATTTTGATTTTTTGCATTTTTTATAAGGGGTAGGGTCACAATTTTTTACAAAAAATTTAAAACCGTTTAAATTTCTATATTTGAATGCCAATCGATAGGGAATTTAATTACGAGCTCAAAAAGGTATGACATTTAATATTCTGACCGTTTTTTCTCATGTTACGCCAAAAATACTGCAAAAAAACACGATTTTGATTTTTTGCATTTTTTATAAGGGGTAGGGTCACAATTTTTTACAAAAAATTTAAAACCGTTTAAATTTCTATATTTGAATGCCAATCGATAGGGAATTTAATTACGAGCTCAAAATGGTATGACACTTAATATTCTGACCGTTTTTTCTCATGTTACGCCAAAAATACTGATATTTTTGCGCAAAAAACACGATTTTGATTTTTTGCATTTTTTATAAGGGGTAGGGTCACAATTTTTTACAAAAAATTTAAAACCGTTTAAATTTCTATATTTGAATGCCAATCGATAGGGAATTTAATTACGAGCTCAAAAAGGTATGACATTTAATATTCTGACCGTTTTTTCTCATGTTACGCCAAAAATACTGTTCAAAAAAACACGATTTTGATTTTTTGCATTTTTTATAAGGGGTAGGGTCACAATTTTTTACAAAAAATTTAAAACCGTTTAAATTTCTATATTTGAATGCCAATCGATAGGGAATTTAATTACGAGCTCAAAATGGTATGACACTTAATATTCTGACCGTTTTTTCTCATGTTACGCCAAAAATACTGATATTTTTGCGCAAAAAACACGATTTTGATTTTTTGCATTTTTTATAAGGGGTAGGGTCACAATTTTTTACAAAAAATTTAAAACCGTTTAAATTTCTATATTTGAATGCCAATCGATAGGGAATTTAATTACGAGCTCAAAAAGGTATGACATTTAATATTCTGACCGTTTTTTCTCATGTTACGCCAAAAAATACTGCGAAAAAAACACGATTTTGATTTTTTGCATTTTTTATAAGGGGTAGGGTCACAATTTTTTACAAAAAATTTAAAACCGTTTAAATTTCTATATTTGAATGCCAATCGATAGGGAATTTAATTACGAGCTCAAAATGGTATGACACTTAATATTCTGACCGTTTTTTCTCATGTTACGCCAAAAATACTGATATTTTTGCGCAAAAAACACGATTTTGATTTTTTGCATTTTTTATAAGGGGTAGGGTCACAATTTTTTACAAAAAATTTAAAACCGTTTAAATTTCTATATTTGAATGCCAATCGATAGGGAATTTAATTACGAGCTCAAAAAGGTATGACATTTAATATTCTGACCGTTTTTTCTCATGTTACGCCAAAAATACTGCAAAAAAACACGATTTTGATTTTTTGCATTTTTTATAAGGGGTAGGGTCACAATTTTTTACAAAAAATTTAAAACCGTTTAAATTTCTATATTTGAATGCCAATCGATAGGGAATTTAATTACGAGCTCAAAATGGTATGACACTTAATATTCTGACCGTTTTTTCTCATGTTACGCCAAAAATACTGATATTTTTGCGCAAAAAACACGATTTTGATTTTTTGCATTTTTTATAAGGGGTAGGGTCACAATTTTTTACAAAAAATTTAAAACCGTTTAAATTTCTATATTTGAATGCCAATCGATAGGGAATTTAATTACGAGCTCAAAATGGTATGACACTTAATATTCTGACCGTTTTTTCTCATGTTACGCCAAAAATACTGATATTTTTGCGCAAAAAACACGATTTTGATTTTTTGCATTTTTTATAAGGGTTTTTTTACAAAAAATTTAAAACCGTTTAAATTTCTATATTTGAATGCCAATCGATAGGGAATTTAATTACAAGCTCAAAATGGTATGACACTTAATATTCTGACCGTTTTTTCTCATGTTACGCCAAAAATACTGATATTTTTGCGCAAAAAACACGATTTTGATTTTTTGCATTTTTTATAAGGGGTAGGGTCACAATTTTTTACAAAAAATTTAAAACCGTTTAAATTTCTATATTTGAATGCCAATCGATAGGGAATTTAATTACGAGCTCAAAATGGTATGACACTTAATATTCTGACCGTTTTTTCTCATGTTACGCCAAAAATACTGATATTTTTGCGCAAAAAACACGATTTTGATTTTTTGCATTTTTTATAAGGGGTAGGGTCACAATTTTTTACAAAAAATTTAAAACCGTTTAAATTTCTATATTTGAATGCCAATCGATAGGGAATTTAATTACGAGCTCAAAAAGGTATGACATTTAATATTCTGACCGTTTTTTCTCATGTTACGCCAAAAATACTGCAAAAAAACACGATTTTGATTTTTTGCATTTTTTATAAGGGGTAGGGTCACAATTTTTTACAAAAAATTTAAAACCGTTTAAATTTCTATATTTGAATGCCAATCGATAGGGAATTTAATTACGAGCTCAAAATGGTATGACACTTAATATTCTGACCGTTTTTTCTCATGTTACGCCAAAAATACTGATATTTTTGCGCAAAAAACACGATTTTGATTTTTTGCATTTTTTATAAGGGGTAGGTCACAATTTTTTACAAAAAATTTAAAACCGTTTAAATTTCTATATTTGAATGCCAATCGATAGGGAATTTAATTACGAGCTCAAAATGGTATGACACTTAATAATCTGACCGTTTTTTCTCATGTTACGCCAAAAATACTGATATTTTTGCGCAAAAAACACGATTTTGATTTTTTGCATTTTTTATAAGGGGTAGGGTCACAATTTTTTACAAAAAATTTAAAACCGTTTAAATTTCTATATTTGAATGCCAATCGATAGGGAATTTAATTACGAGCTCAAAATGGTATGACACTTAATATTCTGACCGTTTTTTCTCATGTTACGCCAAAAATACTGATATTTTTGCGCAAAAAACACGATTTTGATTTTTTGCATTTTTTATAAGGGGTAGGGTCACAATTTTTTACAAAAAATTTAAAACCGTTTAAATTTCTATATTTGAATGCCAATCGATAGGGAATTTAATTACGAGCTCAAAAAGGTATGACATTTAATATTCTGACCGTTTTTTCTCATGTTACGCCAAAAATACTGCAAAAAAACACGATTTTGATTTTTTGCATTTTTTATAAGGGGTAGGGTCACAATTTTTTACAAAAAATTTAAAACCGTTTAAATTTCTATATTTGAATGCCAATCGATAGGGAATTTAATTACGAGCTCAAAATGGTATGACACTTAATATTCTGACCGTTTTTTCTCATGTTACGCCAAAAATACTGATATTTTTGCGCAAAAAACACGATTTTGATTTTTTGCATTTTTTATAAGGGGGTCACAATTTTTTACAAAAAATTTAAAACCGTTTAAATTTCTATATTTGAATGCCAATCGATAGGGAATTTAATTACGAGCTCAAAATGGTATGACACTTAATATTCTGACCGTTTTTTCTCATGTTACGCCAAAAATACTGATATTTTTGCGCAAAAAACACGATTTTGATTTTTTGCATTTTTTATAAGGGGTAGGGTCACAATTTTTTACAAAAAATTTAAAACCGTTTAAATTTCTATATTTGAATGCCAATCGATAGGGAATTTAATTACGAGCTCAAAATGGTATGACACTTAATATTCTGACCGTTTTTTCTCATGTTACGCCAAAAATACTGATATTTTTGCGCAAAAAACACGATTTTGATTTTTTGCATTTTTTATAAGGGGTAGGGTCACAATTTTTTACAAAAAATTTAAAACCGTTTAAATTTCTATATTTGAATGCCAATCGATAGGGAATTTAATTACGAGCTCAAAAAGGTATGACATTTAATATTCTGACCGTTTTTTCTCATGTTACGCCAAAAATACTGCAAAAAAACACGATTTTGATTTTTTGCATTTTTTATAAGGGGTAGGGTCACAATTTTTTACAAAAAATTTAAAACCGTTTAAATTTCTATATTTGAATGCCAATCGATAGGGAATTTAATTACGAGCTCAAAATGGTATGACACTTAATATTCTGACCGTTTTTTCTCATGTTACGCCAAAAATACTGATATTTTTGCGCAAAAAACACGATTTTGATTTTTTGCATTTTTTATAAGGGGTAGGGTCACAATTTTTTACAAAAAATTTAAAACCGTTTAAATTTCTATATTTGAATGCCAATCGATAGGGAATTTAATTACGAGCTCAAAATGGTATGACACTTAATATTCTGACCGTTTTTTCTCATGTTACGCCAAAAATACTGATATTTTTGCGCAAAAAACACGATTTTGATTTTTTGCATTTTTTATAAGGGGTAGGGTCACAATTTTTTACAAAAAATTTAAAACCGTTTAAATTTCTATATTTGAATGCCAATCGATAGGGAATTTAATTACGAGCTCAAAATGGTATGACACTTAATATTCTGACCGTTTTTTCTCATGTTACGCCAAAAATACTCATATTTTTGCGCAAAAAACACGATTTTGATTTTTTGCATTTTTTATAAGGGGTAGGGTCACAATTTTTTACAAAAAATTTAAAACCGTTTAAATTTCTATATTTGAATGCCAATCGATAGGGAATTTAATTACGAGCTCAAAATGGTATGACATTTAATATTCTGACCGTTTTTTCTCATGTTACGCCAAAAATACTGATATTTTTGCGCAAAAAACACGATTTTGATTTTTTGCATTTTTTATAAGGGGTAGGGTCACAATTTTTTACAAAAAATTTAAAACCGTTTAAATTTCTATATTTGAATGCCAATCGATAGGGAATTTAATTACGAGCTCAAAATGGTATGACACTTAATATTCTGACCGTTTTTTCTCATGTTACGCCAAAAATACTGATATTTTTGCGCAAAAAACACGATTTTGATTTTTTGCATTTTTTTATAAGGGGTAGGGTCACAATTTTTTACAAAAAATTTAAAACCGTTTAAATTTCTATATTTGAATGCCAATCGATAGGGAATTTAATTACGAGCTCAAAATGGTATGACACTTAATATTCTGACCGTTTTTTCTCATGTTACGCCAAAAATACTGATATTTTTGCGCAAAAAACACGATTTTGATTTTTTGCATTTTTTATAAGGGGTAGGGTCACAATTTTTTACAAAAAATTTAAAACCGTTTAAATTTCTATATTTGAATGCCAATCGATAGGGAATTTAATTACGAGCTCAAAATGGTATGACACTTAATATTCTGACCGTTTTTTCTCATGTTACGCCAAAAATACTGATATTTTTGCGCAAAAAACACGATTTTGATTTTTTGCATTTTTTATATAAGGGGTAGGGTCACAATTTTTTACAAAAAATTTAAAACCGTTTAAATTTCTATATTTGAATGCCAATCGATAGGGAATTTAATTACGAGCTCAAAATGGTATGACACTTAATATTCTGACCGTTTTTTCTCATGTTACGCCAAAAATACTGATATTTTTGCGCAAAAAACACGATTTTGATTTTTTGCATTTTTTATAAGGGGTAGGGTCACAATTTTTTACAAAAAATTTAAAACCGTTTAAATTTCTATATTTGAATGCCAATCGATAGGGAATTTAATTACGAGCTCAAAATGGTATGACACTTAATATTCTGACCGTTTTTTCTCATGTTACGCCAAAAATACTGATATTTTTGCGCAAAAAACACGATTTTGATTTTTTGCATTTTTTATAAGGGGTAGGGTCACAATTTTTTACAAAAAATTTAAAACCGTTTAAATTTCTATATTTGAATGCCAATCGATAGGGAATTTAATTACGAGCTCAAAATGGTATGACACTTAATATTCGGACCGTTTTTTCTCATGTTACGCCAAAAATACTCATATTTTTGCGCAAAAAACACGATTTTGATTTTTTGCATTTTTTATAAGGGGTAGGGTCACAATTTTTTACAAAAAATTTAAAACCGTTTAAATTTCTATATTTGAATGCCAATCGATAGGGAATTTAATTACGAGCTCAAAATGGTATGACACTTAATATTCTGACCGTTTTTTCTCATGTTACGCCAAAAATACTGATATTTTTGCGCAAAAAACACGATTTTGATTTTTTGCATTTTTTATAAGGGGTAGAGTCACAATTTTTTACAAAAAATTTAAAACCGTTTAAATTTCTATATTTGAATGCCAATCGATAGGGAATTTAATTACGAGCTCAAAATGGTATGACACTTAATATTCTGACCGTTTTTTCTCATGTTACGCCAAAAATACTGATATTTTTGCGCAAAAAACACGATTTTGATTTTTTGCATTTTTTATATAACGGGTAGGGTCACAATTTTTGACAAAAAATTTAAAACCGTTTAAATTTCTATATTTGAATGCCAATCGATAGGGAATTTAATTACGAGCTCAAAATGGTATGACACTTAATATTCTGACCGTTTTTTCTCATGTTACGCCAAAAATACTCATATTTTTGCGCAAAAAACACGATTATGATTTTTTGCATTTTTTATAAGGGGTAGGGTCACAATTTTTTACAAAAAATTTAAAACCGTTTAAATTTCTATATTTGAATGCCAATCGATAGGGAATTTAATTACGAGCTCAAAATGGTATGACACTTAATATTCTGACCGTTTTTTCTCATGTTACGCCAAAAATACTGATATTTTTGCGCAAAAAACACGATTTTGATTTTTTGCATTTTTTATAAGGGGTAGGGTCACAATTTTTGACAAAAAATTTAAAACCGTTTAAATTTCTATATTTGAATGCCAATCGATAGGGAATTTAATTACGAGCTCACAATGGTATGACACTTAATATTCGGACCGTTTTTTCTCATGTTACGCCAAAAATACTCATATTTTTGCGCAAAAAACACGATTTTGATTTTTTGCATTTTTTATAAGGGGCAGGGTCACAATTTTTTACAAAAAATTTAAAACCGTTTAAATTTCTATATTTGAATGCCAATCGATAGGGAATTTAATTACGAGCTCAAAATGGTATGACATTTAATATTCTGACCGTTTTTTCTCATGCTACGCCAAAAATACTGATATTTTTGCGCAAAAAACACGATTTTGATTTTTTGCATTTTTTATAAGGGGTAGGGTCACAATTTTTTACAAAAAATTTAAAACCGTTTAAATTTCTATATTTGAATGCCAATCGATAGGGAATTTAATTACGAGCTCAAAATGGTATGACACTTAATATTCGGACCGTTTTTTCTCATGTTACGCCAAAAATACTGATATTTTTGCGCAAAAAACACGATTTTGATTTTTTGCATTTTTTTATAAGGGGTAGGGTCACAATTTTTTACAAAAAAATTAAAACCGTTTAAATTTCTATATTTGAATGCCAATCGATAGGGAATTTAATTACGAGCTCAAAATGGTATGACACTTAATATTCGGACCGTTTTTTCTCATGTTACGCCAAAAATACTGATATTTTTGCGCAAAAAACACGATTTTGATTTTTTGCATTTTTTATAAGGGGTAAAGTCACAATTTTTTACAAAAAATTTAAAACCGTTTAAATTTCTATATTTGAATGCCAATCGATAGGGAATTTAATTACGAGCTCAAAATGGTATGACACTTAATATTCTGACCGTTTTTTCTCATGTTACGCCAAAAATACTGATATTTTTGCGCAAAAAACACGATTTTGATTTTTTGCATTTTTTATAAGGGGTAGGGTCACAATTTTTTACAACAAATTTAAAACCGTTTAAATTTCTATATTTGAATGCCAATCGATAGGGAATTTAATTACGAGCTCAAAATGGTATGACACTTAATATTCTGACCGTTTTTTCTCATGTTACGCCAAAAATACTGATATTTTTGCGCAAAAAACACGATTTTGATTTTTTGCATTTTTTTATAAGGGGTAGGGTCACAATTTTTTACAAAAAAATTAAAACCGTTTAAATTTCTATATTTGAATGCCAATCGATAGGGAATTTAATTACGAGCTCAAAATGGTATGACACTTAATATTCGGACCGTTTTTTCTCATGTTACGCCAAAAATACTGATATTTTTGCGCAAAAAACACGATTTTGATTTTTTGCATTTTTTATAAGGGGTAAAGTCACAATTTTTTACAAAAAATTTAAAACCGTTTAAATTTCTATATTTGAATGCCAATCGATAGGGAATTTAATTACGAGCTCAAAATGGTATGACACTTAATATTCTGACCGTTTTTTCTCATGTTACGCCAAAAATACTGATATTTTTGCGCAAAAAAAACGATTTTGATTTTTTGCATTTTTTATAAGGGGTAGGGTCACAATTTTTTACAACAAATTTAAAACCGTTTAAATTTCTATATTTGAATGCCAATCGATAGGGAATTTAATTACGAGCTCAAAATGGTATGACACTTAATATTCTGACCGTTTTTTCTCATGTTACGCCAAAAATACTCATATATTTGCGCAAAAAACACGATTATGATTTTTTGCATTTTTTATAAGGGGTAGGGTCACAATTTTTTACAAAAAATTTAAAACCGTTTAAATTTCTATATTTGAATGCCAATCGATAGGGAATTTAATTACGAGCTCAAAATGGTATGACACTTAATATTCTGACCGTTTTTTCTCATGTTACGCCAAAAATACTCATATTTTTGCGCAAAAAACACGATTATGATTTTTTGCATTTTTTATAAGGGGTAGGGTCACAATTTTTTACAAAAAATTTAAAACCGTTTAAATTTCTATATTTGAATGCCAATCGATAGGGAATTTAATTACGAGCTCAAAATGGTATGACACTTAATATTCTGACCGTTTTTTCTCATGTTACGCCAAAAATACTCATATTTTTGCGCAAAAAACACGATTATGATTTTTTGCATTTTTTATAAGGGGTAGGGTCACAATTTTTTATAAAAAATTTAAAACCGTTTAAATTTCTATATTTGAATGCCAATCGATAGGGAATTTAATTACGAGCTCAAAATGGTATGACATTTAATATTCTGACCGTTTTTTCTCATGTTACGCCAAAAATACTGATATTTTTGCGCAAAAAACACGATTTTGATTTTTTGCATTTTTTATAAGGGGTAGGGTCACAATTTTTTACAAAAAATTTAAAACCGTTTAAATTTCTATATTTGAATGCCAATCGATAGGGAATTTAATTACGAGCTCAAAATGGTATGACACTTAATATTCGGACCGTTTTTTCTCATGTTACGCCAAAAATACTGATATTTTTGCGCAAAAAACACGATTTTGATTTTTTGCATTTTTTATAAGGGGTAGGGTCACAATTTTTTACAAAAAATTTAAAACCGTTTAAATTTCTATATTTGAATGCCAATCGATAGGGAATTTAACTACGAGCTCAAAAAGGTACGACATTTAATATTCTGACCGTTTTTTCTTATGCTACGCCAAAAATACTCATATTTTTGCGCAAAAAACACGATTATGATTTTTTGCATTTTTTATAAGGGGTAGGGTCACAATTTTTTACAAAAAATTTAAAACCGTTTAAATTTCTATATTTGAATGCCAATCGATAGGGAATTTAATTACGAGCTCAAAATGGTATGACACTTAATATTCGGACCGTTTTTTCTCATGTTACGCCAAAAATACTGATATTTTTGCGCAAAAAACACGATTTTGATTTTTTGCATTTTTTATAAGGGGTAGGGTCACAATTTTTTACAAAAAATTTAAAACCGTTTAAATTTCTATATTTGAATGCCAATCGATAGGGAATTTAATTACGAGCTCAAAATGGTATGACATTTAATATTCTGACCGTTTTTTCTCATGCTACGCCAAAAATACTGATATTTTTGCGCAAAAAACACGATTTTGATTTTTTGCATTTTTTATAAGGGGTAGGGTCACAATTTTTTACAAAAAATTTAAAACCGTTTAAATTTCTATATTTGAATGCCAATCGATGGGGAATTTAATTACGAGCTCAAAATGGTATGACACTTAATATTCGGACCGTTTTTTCTCATGTTACGCCAAAAATACTGATATTTTTGCGCAAAAAACACGATTTTGATTTTTTGCATTTTTTATAAGGGGTAGGGTCACAATTTTTTACAAAAAATTTAAAACAGTTTAAATGTCTATATTTGAATGCCAATCGATAGGGAATTTAACTACGAGCTCAAAAACGTATGACATTTAATATTCTGACTGTTTTTTCTAATGCTACGCCAAAAATACTGAGATTTTGTGCAAAAAAACACGATTATGATTTTTTGCGTTTTTTATAAGGGGTAGAGTCACAATTTTTTACAAAAAATTTAAAACAGTTTAAATATCTATATTTGAATGCCAATCGATAGGGAATTTAACTACGAGCTCAAAAAGGTATGACAAAAATCACAAAATCTCAGTATTCAGGTCAGAATAAAGACCATTTTTAGCCAAGTTACAGCAAAAAAACAAAAAGGAAAAATACCAATTTTTGCCAAAAACCCAGATCCCGATGATAAATGATCCAAAAACTAAGAGCCCATCAGAAAAAAGCCACCAACCTTTAAGGTAATGTATAGTTATCTTATATTTGACAGTCATAGACATAAACAATTTCCTTTTTAGCGATATACAAAGTTTGCACAACGATTTAAAACAAGATTAGAGTGGAACAAAACTGGTCTTTAGATCACATTGTTCAACCCATTGGAAATTTAGACAAACTGCAGGTTTTCTGCACACACAGATGACCAAACTCTTAGTTTATGAACTCTAACGAGTAAATATTACAATGTAGCTACACAAATTCGTATTATTTGAACAGGTTGAACCATTTAAAAGGTATAGTTATCTTATTTGAGACAGTCGAGGTCGACATGAGCATTTGTTATGGTGATCGTGATGGTGAATGGACTTGGAAACAGTAAAAGGATATCGCATCGATTACATTTAATACTTGGCTGGGACTAAGGTTCATCGTTCGGCCTTTAGTTTCCGCTCCTGGGATTATGTTACAATTAAACTAGACACAGAAAATACAGCGACTAATCTCGGGATAAAACTTATTTACATTGATAAAGAGCACCTCCTCCCAAGGATCGATCGCAGGCAATAAACACACACTCTTCGCACACAGGCACACGATCACAGGATAACAGACAGACGGACGACAGGCGGCGGGAGTCCTTGGGCGGATATGGAGCAGCCAAAGAGAGGAGGGGGCGCACCTAGGATCAGAGGTTCACCACATTTTTGAGATCCGGCGGCAGCAGGCCCTTCATGCACTCAATCTGCGCCCGGATCTGCTGCTGAGTGCCATTGATACCCTCCAGCTGGGTGCCATAGAGATTCAGTTTCTGCTTGAGCTTGAGTATCATGTCGATGATCTCCACCTCCTGCTTGTCGTGGGCCCAGTGCTCCAGATTCGCCTCCGACAGCGCCTGCAGCTGGAGATCCTGCAGCGTTAGCTGCAGCTCCCGGTGCCGCGCCTCGTACCAACCGCGGAAATTGGGCGACCGAAAGAAGCGCCGATACAGGCCCTTCCAATCGCCCTTCAGCGGCGACGTGAGCTGCGGCCCGGCCGCCTCCAGGGTGGCCAGAAAGTCGTCCAGCTTGAAGCTGCTGGCATTGGGCGCCGACTTGAACGGACTGATGTCCTTTTGCAGCGGCATCAGCGAGGCCATGTACCGCTCCAAGGGTATCATGAAGCTCTGCGTCAGCTCGAGCAGGTGGCGCCGTATCAGCGCCGTCTGCACATGCTCCGGCCGCTTGGTCTTCATGCCCAGCAGCACCTTCTTGATCAGCGCCTTGTCCTTCTTCAGATACGCCCGGTACTTGCTGTGCAGCCCCGCGGCCGCGGCATCGCCGGAGCCGTTCGAGGAGCTGCCATTCAGGCCGGAGCTGGACTTCAAGGATCTGCCAGCCAGCTCCGCGGAGCTGCTGGAGAACGAGGTGGCCGAGGCGAGGTTCCTCGCCTGCTTTTGGCCCATCAGCAGTTGCTGTTGCTGCTGCATGTTCTTCTGAAAGTGAGCGAGACGGAGATAAGTACTTTTGAGCGCCTTTATTCCTGCCACTATCTCACCTGGTTGTCCACCAGCCGCAGCATGTGCGGCCAGTCCTTGAGCAGCTTGACAAAGAACGGATTGGTCACGCCCAAAATGCAGGCGGGCAGGGTCGTCTTGTTGCTGCACTCCTGCGTGAACTCCCGGAACTCGCTGTCGTGGATGGTGAAGTAGGGACGCGCCTCCGCGCAATACTCCAGCGGGGCGATCAGCGCCAGGAGGGTCTGGACCATGTGGGAGCAGTCGGCGGGCGAGGTGCCCACCACAACGATGGGCTCGGCGGTGATGACCAGCTCCCACAGCGTGTACAGCTGCTCCATGCAAAAGTCCAGGGAGTGGAAGAGCTCGATTTCGTTGACGGAGGGCAGTACTTTGGTGGTGGCCGCCAAAGCTGGTGGGGATTCCCCCGAGCTGGCTGCCTCTGGCGCAGCGGACTTCCTGCTGCTGCTGGTGGTGCGGGGAATGCAGATCTGATAGCTGCACTCCAGCAGGGGCAGCTGGAGGGGCTGGCCCACCCGCAGGCCGGGCCAATGCCTGTTGATCTGCTCGCTGGCCAGGCGGAGGACATCGGTGCCCTCCTCGAAGTAGCGCGGCGCCAGCTGGGCGAGCAGGTCGTAGTAGAGATTGAAGAACGGCAGCCGGGTGATGATGATGAAGCTCTTCTGGAAGTAGCCACGCGGCAGATTGGCGTCCCGCTTCTGCCGGAAGTAGACGAAGCCCCAGTAGTGCGAGCCATCCTGCCGCAGCGACGGCGAGCACTCGGCATTGTAGCCTGGCAGGGATTCGGGACGCGACGTGCAGCGCAGTCGCATGTGGAACTTGGTGTCGCCCATGCAGCCGGAATTGGAGTCCGGGAAGGCCATGTAGCAGATGTTGCTCACCTCCTGGTCGCTGGGCATGAACTCCGGCGGATAGACGTGCTCCAGGGCCTGGCCGAGATTCAGATCGAAGGTGACCACGCAGAAGCAGTGCATCCACTGCGAGAAGTTCACCCAATCGCTGGCACTTGGCCGCCCATTCGAGTTGGTGGCATCCACGTCCGCCTCGCGATCCTTCTCCTTGTCCCGCGATGGCGCCGTGATCTCCCTGATCCTTGCATCCGCGCTCATTCTATAGTCTATATCCTATATATATGTATTTTGTTGATATTTATTTGCCTGCGACATTGACAAGGGGAATCAGGGATGGGCAGTCGCAGTTGCTGCTACCTGTTCACCGTGACCGTTATCATCGCCAGTCACGCTTTGTCCGATTGCTTAAATTGATTAGATAAAGCCGAGTTATGCTTATTTATTAATTTTATAAAGCTAACTTACAGATATATTTACTTATTAGTTACTCCCTCTTGAGTCATTTGTTTTAATTTTTTATATAATTTAGTTGTAGACTTTAATTGTACTTTTTTAAAACATATTTCCCTTATACCTTTGTCACTTTGTAATAAAATTACTCATCACTATTTCTGTATTTAT
This sequence comes from Drosophila prostipennis, assembly GCA_037075205.1. Taxonomy (NCBI): domain Eukaryota; kingdom Metazoa; phylum Arthropoda; class Insecta; order Diptera; family Drosophilidae; genus Drosophila; species Drosophila prostipennis. Next base: position 261,363 of record JBAMCJ010005561.1, on the reverse strand, counting down.
CATTTTAAAACTTTCACTTTTTTGTTATTCATTTTTGCATTTCTCTGGGGCTGCCTTTTTGGCGAAAAGAAATTAAATTATTATTCAAAAACCAGAAAAGAATTATTTAATTTCTTTAACGGCCTAAGATTGATACAAATAGTTATACCATTCTGGAAACCATTGAAAAGTTGGAAATATCCTAGATATAATAAAAACTGTAACAAAAGAATTAACATTTACAACTTAAGTTATTTTTATTCAATTTATAAATAAATTAATATAAATTAAATGGAAAAATGTTGGCTTTCAGCACTATTAGAGATGTTTAATTAGCGTAAAAATAGATTTCAAGCTAACTAGCTAGTTCATAAACGTTGGCTAATAAAAGGCTATTTCTAGCGATAACCAGCTACAGTGCCAGCACTACTAGTGATGTGCGACTAGCGCAGTGTTTTATTTTTAAAATATTCATCAAAACAAAAACATAACTTCCTGTTTACGTCTGTAAGACCAGACAAACAGATAAGCAAACATTTTGTTTGGTTTCCTTGGCAATCTCGCAGCCAATAGCTCAAATCTATTTGTTTAAATTCAGTGTGGTACTAACAAGTTGGCCAAAGGAATTTCCCGCCAAATTAGCGGCGTCCGAATTTCGATTGATGAAATTGCGAAATGCCAATTGCGGTTTTTAAGTCCGTACGCGAAGTGAGCAGCGAGGATGCGGTGAGTAGTGATCCTCTATAGATTCCTCTATATAGATAAATATAGTCACACTTTCCACCGATCCGCAGGTGCACGGGGCCGAGAATCTGCTGAAGGAGAATGCCGGCAAGAAGTGGCGCATCAAGTCGCCCGGCGAGAAGTCCGCCTATGTGATCCTGGAACTCGAGGAGCCGCAGCAGATAACGGGCATCGACATTGGCAACGAGCATGCCGCCTTCATCGAGGTCCTGGTCAGCCGGACGGGCTGCCAGACGGACGACTTCCGGGAGCTCCTGCTCTCCAGCTCCTTTATGACGCCCATCGAGAGCAAGAACTCGAGCAACCAGAACCGGGTGCGTTGCTTCAGCGGTCCCGCCCTGGCGGAGAGTGTCCTGCCGGAGAAGTGGAAGCTGCTGAAGATCGTCTGCACGCAGCCCTTCAATCGCCATGTCCAATATGGCCTGTCCTTCGTCAAGCTCCATGTGACGGCTGCTCCGGCCAGTGCAGCTCCTCCGAAGGTCAAGTCCCTGCTGCCCCAGGCAATGATGCAGTTCGGGGCGTTTAAGCTGCGCGAGGAATCTCCCGACTCGGAAACGGACAACCAGGTCAACCGATTTCAGCGCTGGAAGAAGGAGACGACGACGACGACGACACAGCACCAATCCACAGCGGCTGCCATTCGGGATGCGGGCTCCACAGCCCTGAGGAGATTAAGCCTTGGCAAGGCTTCCGTTTCCAGCCCATCGCCCAAGCCCTCACCTGCTCCATCGCCTGTTCCCCATTCCCAGCGGTCAGGATCTCCTGCTCCCTCGGACGCCAAGCCCCTGGATCGCAACCGAGCCTCCCTGTTGTTCGGCGATGATGACGAGGACGAGGCTGCCGATGAGGGGAATGCCAAGAAACAGCGGCTAAGCAAGCATCTGGAGGCGGACAAAGACCGTCGGCGATTGGAGCAGGAAAAGGAGCGGGAGAGCAAGAGCAAGAGCAAATCCAGCAGGCATTCCTTGGACAAGTCCACCAGTCGAGAGGAGAAGTCTTCAGTGAAAGAACACAAGTCCTCATCAAAAGAGCATAGGTCCTCCTCCAAAGAGGAAAGATCGAAGACGAAAGACGAGGACAAGCCATCGAAAAAAGAGGAAAGGTCCCATGGAAAAGAGGAGAAATCGGTCAGAAAGGAGGATAAATCTACTTCTAGTCATCCAGATACATCGAAGACCAAGGAGAGTCCTCGTCCATCGGCACAAAAACGCCATTCATCGCCCACCGAAGGCGCCGCCACGCCCGCCAAAAAGCAGAAGGTTAAGGACACACCAATCCAGTATCGTCCCTTTAATCAGTTGCTAAAGGGCGTGCTCCTGGTCATCAGCGGCATACAGGCAAGGAAATTTACCTAAGTATAGCCCACACTGTATAAAACTGATATTTTGCCTTCCAGAATCCCGATCGTGCCGATTTGCGTGCGAAGGCCATCGCTTTGGGTGCCAAATATAAAGCCGATTGGGAGCCGGGCTGCACGCATCTCATGTAAGTGCAGATCAGCTCAAGCTACTGTCCCCAGCTAACTCCGTATCCATTTTGCCCCATCAGATGCGCCTTCAAAAACACGCCCAAGTACAATCAAGTGAGGGGCAAGGGAAAGATTGTGACGCGCAGCTGGATCGAGAAATGCTACAATCTGAAGAAGTATCTGCCCTGGCGACGATACGCCCTGGACACCAACGAGTTCGGCCAGCCGGAGAGCGATGAGGAGGTGTGCGACGAGGCGATGAAGCCCAGTTCGCGTCGCGAGTCCAGCGAGGATGATGTAGAAATGGTGAAGACTACCGACGATGCAGATCCAGTGGATCGGAAGGAAGTGGATATACGTCAAGATGCCTCGTCGGGCATCGATACCGAAGACGAATTGGAGCGCGTGAAACAAGGTAAACTCTATTGCCACTCTCTATCCCACTGGCCTCTTAAATATCCATAGTAATATCCCTTAGAGAACAACACCAAGAAAACCAAACTAAAGACTCCGCCAAAGACCAAGTCTCGTGATGTTTTCGAGGTTAGCACAGATGAAGAGGATTATCTGGTGCCAAAGAGGAAGCAGATAACTTCTGTCGATTGAGTGCCATTTGGAATCTCATATTTTTTGTATACCTCTGTATGTTTAAATTGTTCGTAAGTCTTGAATTCTTGAGAGTCCAATTTTTTTGGTTCTGTTTAAAAGTTAGTAGAACTGCTTAAAATATTTTTATTACTTAAATATCGAAAGGAAATTCGACGAATTCAAAATGTCTTTCTTATAACATTCTTAAGAGATTGAAGACCTTTTTTGTTTCGGCTTGGACCGTTTTCAATAAAACCTACACAAAAAATAATATTTCATTGGTTTTTATTTCCTTGAGCTTTTACTTTGTAAAATCTTTACTTGATTTATTACTAAAATGTGTTATAATATTAATAGAGTATATTTTTCCCAAATTAAAGGGATTTAATAAAATGGAAAAAGTCCTTCGAAGTGTGTGTTTCAAAACTATCGAATGTTTATTCAACAAGGGTTCAACATGCCTATCGAATAAGCTCATCTCTAGCCTAAGTCCATCTCTATTAGGACTTCGATAAATATTTCTTAACGGATTTTTCAAAATTTTAAGGATATCTAACCAATAAGTATGCTATGAAAAGCTGTGGAACCCCGTTTTTTAACCCCTAAAAATATGATTTATAATTGAGAAGGAAACGACGTTGACAAGTGCAAAAACAATTTTCAACCCTCGAAAAACAGGTGGAAAAGCAACAGCTGTCTGCATTTGACAGCTGCGCTCTCCGCGCTCTCACTTTTGGCCCTTACCTGGCTCTCTCTCCCACACACACACTCACGCAGGGCAGCCCAGTTACTGGCGAAAAACTCTCTCTTTCGTCCACAGTCGTGTATTTGCTGTCGAGCGGGTAGAGAGCACTTTTTGGGAGTTTAACCAGCCAACGCTATTGTTTATTTACGGTAAATATCTATGGGTACCACTAGGAATCCTTCGATGGACATTACCCAAGCTCCTCGGCCATCGCTGGGCATCCAAAAGCAGTTTCCTTCCCGAAATTCCACTCCTTTGCTGAAGCGGAATCGAGGAACGAGAAGTGAAAATCCGTGGAAATTTGGAAAATCGATACGATTGAGCCATAATTAAAAGTATGCTGATAACTGGCACTCCCCCCCCTTTTCTTTTTAGAGTGTGTCAGTCGTTGGAAAATCAGGAGATTGGACGCCACAAAAACCCACGGAGACCAAAAGCACAGGTAAACTGTCGTTCCATACACGCAGAGAAAAAAGGCTACCAAATCGGTTTCATTTCGAACTTAATTCCCTTTGGTTAATATGGGTTAATATGGTTTTTGTTTTATATACATTTAAATTATACAATTTTAATTAATTAACTAAGATTTTTTGTATTAAATCAAATAAATGTGCCATTTATATAATTAAAATACTATATGTAAGCTATAAGTAGTTTATATACAGACTATGATCTATGTATTAGAAACACTCTAAGGAACCCACTTTTAGTAGAAAGATATCTTGTAGAAAATAATTCTAAATGGATTATTAAAAATGTGACATTTATAAAAGTAAATACTAAATATAAACTATAAGTAGTTTTCTTGTTAGTTATCTTGTTTTTATGATCTATGTATTAGAAACTCACTAAGGAACCCACTTTTAGTAGAAAGATATCTTGTAAAACCCATTTGGTTGTTGTTTTTTCTCTGCAAAAAAGAAAGTAGTGCCACTCTAACGTTGACCTTTCCCCGCAGATCAGAGATCCGAGATCAGAGACCAGAGATCAGAGACCAGAGAACCAACTAACCGAAGGCCGACATGGGTAACGAGACCTCCCTGCCCATGGACATGTGCTCCAACTTCGATGCGGACGAGATCCGGAGACTGGGCAAGCGCTTCCGCAAACTGGATCTGGACAACTCGGGGGCACTGAGCATAGACGAGTTCATGTCGCTGCCGGAGTTGCAGCAGAATCCGCTGGTCCAGCGGGTGATCGACATCTTCGATGCGGACGGCAACGGGGAGGTGGACTTCAAGGAGTTCATCCAGGGCGTTTCGCAGTTCAGCGTGCGCGGCGACAAGCTGTCCAAGCTGCGGTTCGCCTTCCGGATCTACGACATGGACAACGATGGCTACATCTCGAACGGGGAACTCTTCCAGGTGCTCAAGATGATGGTGGGCAACAATCTGAAGGACACACAATTGCAGCAGATCGTCGACAAGACCATCTGCTTTGCGGACAAGGACGAGGACGGCAAGATATCGTTCGATGAATTCTGCTCGGTGGTGGGCAACACCGATATACACAAGAAAATGGTGGTCGATGTCTAAGAGCCCGCATATGCATGCATACATTTATATAGTAGGACTCCAATAACGAGTGTGTGTACCTCTTCCCTTCCTTCAAAACCTGTTCAGCTTTATAATAAATGGTCGGTCTGTGAGTCTGTGAGGGCGTGTTTTTGAGGCGTGCCAAAAACGAAGCAGTTTATTCGATTTATTGATAACCTACCTATCGCATATAGTACACCCAGTACTCCCAGTACACCCGAACCTGATCGATCTCTCATCCTCAGAATGCAATGAATTGTGTCTTAAACTCATACTTGAAACCACCGGCAACGGACCACTCACACTATAAACTCATCTCTCCCACGAAGCATACCTTCTGGTACTTTTCCCATACGAAAGAAGCTCGCATCATATTAAACTAGTTTGTACTATATCCTAACTCTACGTTCAATTCAAGCCTAACACTTAAGTTCATCTCTCGACTAAATGTTGTGTATAAGATATGTAAAAAACCAAAGGAACAAAACTACAACTACTATTAAACACTGTTTATCGAAAAGCTAAACTAAAAAACCCCAAGCACGCGTTTTATTATTTCCTTTATTGGGTGAAAGTGGGTGAAAACGCGCTGGGTTCTTTGGCCGGCAGGCAGATGTCCTCGAGTCCTTCGGCCCGCGAGTCCTTGGACAGAAAACACGTGCGTGTCTCTCAGCTCGTCTCCCGAAATTCCAAAATCCCCCAACCCGAACCACCCGAAAAAAACCGTCACCACACAACTAAAAAAATAGGAGAAAACCACTAGCCGAAGGCAACCGAAAACTTTTTGGCCGTTGGCAACGATTAAATGTTTTGTAGGTCACCGATTTTCCAACTGCTCGTGTATGTGTGACGTCCCTCATGTAAGGTGAAATAATCTGGAAAAAATGATATCTCAAGAAAACGATTGAGTTCTTATATTTATAATTTGGCTTTAAACTTTTTCATAAATAATAAAATCCTTCATATCTTTTTATTTTCTCTTTTTTTATAGTTAAATTAAAATATTTGTATTTTTAAGTATTTAAAGTATAAAAAACCTTTGTTTTTTTTAAATAATGAAAATGTTTTTAGGATATCCAATGAAATTTTTATTACGTATACGCCCCATTGTTCAATGATATTTGAATCATAATATAAATATAACTATATATATATTTTTTAATATAATAATAACAATATTATAATAATACAAATAATTCCTGTCCTAATTTTATATTAATCAAAATAATCCCGATTTTCTTCGAGTGAGTTTTCCGATGATCGAAATCAACTGGCTTTTCTTCGAGTGCCAACAGGAAGCCAGCCAACTAGCTGTTGGGTCCGTGGAGAACTTGTACGGCAACAGAGCCTTGACCACGGAGTCACCTACTGGGCTACTGAATTACTGAGCTCGGCAGGTCCTGCGAGGGTCCTTTGTGTGTGTGTGTGGGTGTGTGTGGGACGTGCGAGTGTGCGAGAATGCGTGAGTGTGTGCCTGGTATCAATAAATTATTATATGCTGTCTGTCGCAAGCTGGTTCGTTAATCATTTTCGCCCAGGCCCAACCACCCACCTCCAGAGCTCCAAATGAAGGCATTTCCATTTTGAAAATTAGTAGGGTTAATGCTGAGGGTAGCCTCGCAACCCCCCAACCCCCCACCCCCACCAATTCGCTCCTGTTGCTGCGTCACGAGCCCACGGCTGACCTTTTTCCTTTGGTATTAATTGGCTTGATTAATGTGCTCCAATTTTCGGATGGTACGTAACTGCGCCAGGCCCCAATAATCGGGCATTTCCTTTCCCAGTCGCGTCTATCATTTTCTCGATTTTCTATTATTATTATTTCTGTTTTACATTAATCGATGGGACAGATACAATTTGTAACTTTCGATGGTTGTTGGGAAACAAGACAGGTAATATATCTTATAGACAAGGTGAAGAGATTGCCCAGTTATGATATCCCCATTATCATATCTAATACATTTTTGATGTCATCTGGTATAATTAAACCCCGAAATCTAAAATACTCATCTTGTCAAAAGCCTTATTGATTCTTTTGGCTTCGTTTATTTTTGGAAGCCTTTTTTTCGTTGTTCTTGTTTTTGCTTGCTTGAATAACTTTGTTTCGGAGGCAACTATTTAGTCGAAAGGCTTTTTATAAATTATGTACAACAATTCCCCCAATTTTAATGGGTTGGTTGAGCAAAAGGGGGACTAACTTGGTTCCCCTAAACACAAATCAATATGCCTTATACATATATAAATATGTACATGTGTGTGTGTGTGTGAAATGAAGTTTGGACAGGTAAGGGATATCGTATAACCTCCAAACGAAATTGTCAGCTTTTATTCTTTATATTCCTTTGCCGACCGGAATCTCTGGGTTTAACACAGATCCCATTGGCTCTGGCATTAGTTTTTCGATACCCACACCCACCTGGGGAAAAATAAAAGCTTTTTAGTTTATGCTGCTTGTTTTGGCGTTGTTCTGTTTTCTTTTCTGTTTTTTTCCTGTTTTTCTTTTTGGGTTGTTGTGTTTTTGCCATAATAATCGCGGCATTAAGTCAAAAGCGGGCCTGCAAAAACAAATGCCAAATCAATGTCCATGTGTGTGTCTCCCATTGACAGTTGAGGTCAAAATTCTAGTGAACGTGGTTCTTGAAAAGGTGTGCATATTATTACATATATGTATGTTTAAGAATACTTTTTCAACAATTAAGCAATATTTTATTGTTAAAATTAATTTTTTGTTCAAAGGAAAAATAGTCAAATGTGGTTTTAACTAGATTCAAAAAAAAAAAAATGGGTTTTAACCCATTAGAACTAAAACTAAAAATAAGATCATCTCAGATTTGTATTAATCATATAAAACAAGTAAAAAGATTCCCCCTAAATAATATATTATGGTTGCCTATCAGTGTTCCGTGTTTATTGGTTAGTTAACTTATTTAATTAGCCATTTCTATAATTTCGCCCCCAATTGTGCGTGTGTGTGAGTGCGCTTGAGTGGCATGTGTGTGTGTATTGTGCGATAAAAGTTGACTCGTGCCAGTTTCGAGCTGTAACCGAAAACGAAAACGCATACAAAACAAAAAGCGGCAAACGCAAAAACGCGGAAGAATGGTAAAAGGGAAATATACAATGTGAATGGGAATTACAAAGAAAAAACAAGGCATCAACAACCACCGTTAGCGCCAAGCGCCAAGCGCCAGGAGCGTTCTTTCCTCTCTCTCTCCCGCGCCATTCGCTTCCATCTGTTCCCGCCCACAGAGTCATAAATTCACCATTACCACGCAGCTACCTCAACAGTGCACCGCCCCCCGGACGCCCTTTGACCCACTGAACCGCCAACCCACCAACCCACCCATCCACCAACTCCCCCCATTAAAGGTGGCAGCAAACAAACGCCGGTGACGCAACGGAACTCTGGAGACCCCGATTCCGAACCCGAATCCGAATCTGAATCCGAATCGGAATCCGAGTTCGAGAGCGAGGAGTTGAAAACAGAAAGACACGAATACGAATACGAAAACCGACTACCAGGGACGGACCTGAACCTGACCCACTAACCCTTCGAATTAGAGGCAGCGATTCCAGGTTCCTAAGGGAATTCAAAAAAATATATACCTAAATATACGACCTTAAGCACTTGGTTTGTAGGTACAACTGGAATTTAAATAAAAATAATAATTATTTAGAAATATAATTCCTTTCTTAATATCAAATATAAACTTACTTTAAATCTGTTAGCAGAAATAGTTGGGATCACAAAACGTATATTTTAATAGAACGTTAATTTTTAATCATTTCAAAGCTGTTCCATTTGCATTCAAACTTGAACCCTAGGTCTAAACATCTTAAGGTCAATGTTAAGTGCTTTTTGGCTGCTATCTCATACTCTCGTAAACTTAAATGTGGCAGTAAAACTGACAAGTGCCGAGGCACTCTAATGAATTTAATGGATACTTACAGCTCAACCAGAGCATACGAAAATGGGCAGTTGGGTTCTAATCTTCCATCCAGTTTCAGTTGATCCAACTGTAATTAGGTTAATATTTGTAATTCCCCGACTTAAATAAACCGTAAAATGTGTTCAAATTAAATAAAATGTATAACTTAATTTTAATTGGGAATAAGTTGGATAATTGGTTGGAAATTTACCAAGACAAAAGAAGGAAAATGGTATATCGCATTTCCTGGAGTTCCTTTGTAATTATTAGCTCATTATTCCGCTCCTGTAGGACTCGGGGTTCCAACTTCGAGACCGATTTAAACTCTGACTCCATTTCTGTTTCCGTTTTCGATTCCGAGTAGCGACTCCCGATTCCCGATTCCCGATTCAGTTGCCCTGGCGCTGCATGCACTCAGCGAAGTGTCTTTACACTTGTATGCTGTTTTTTTGCGTTTCGGGGCACAAAAGTGGCAAGTGTAGCACAGTGGCGTCGTGGGGAGTTCGCTGCAAGGGGGTTGGTTAAAATAAATAACTTATAAAATATGACTAAGCCGAAAACTTGACATTTAACTGTTGGTTACCAAAATATTACGTATACGACATGTAAGCCCAGTTTTTCCTACATTTCGCCAGAATGTTTGGAAAGTTTTAGGCTGTATTAATTAAAAATAAATGATGTATAAATTATTGGAAAAGGCCTGCATTTTTTTTCATAATCCTTTCTTTATAAGTTTGGCAACTCCCTTGTTTCTTTATCATTATTATTCGTTTTACGTGATGAAACGTAAGCGTTATTGGTTTTTAGTTAGGGGTTTTGAAAGTTGGAGTCTAAAATTAGCATACCTTTAGGGGTTCTTCCTTTCCGAACGAACACATAAACCAAACTTTTTCACACCCCCTACCGCCCCTTCCCCCCCCTCAAAAGACAATGTTAACTGTCGCCGCCGCTGGACGGACTAAACGACTTCCCGCCCCACAAGTGCGACAGAGAAAGCGGGGGGTTGGGGGGCTGGGGGCGAAAGGGAGAGAGCGACTGGGCGACCGAACGACCGAACGACAAACCGACCGACAGCCGAGCGGAGAGAAAGAAGCAGAAGCAGAAGCAGAAGCAGGAGGAGAGCAAGGGAATGCCGACGAATGCTATATACACGGTGCCGAGCAACAAATTGAGTCAGTATCGCACAAACAACACTAACGGAAACATCAACGTGAAAGCGAGACGGACGCCCTCCGTCCCGTTATATGCTGTGTCTGTCTGTCTGTGTGTTGAGAGTTCTACGTCGCGCACTCCAAAAAAAAAAAACAAAAAAATCAAAAACTTTAACACTCACATACACACTGGCACACACAAACACACACACACACACAGTAAGGTGGAATAATCAAGAACAACAGCTTCAGGTGCTAGAACAACAACAGTCAGCGAAAGAGAGACAAGCTAAGATCCCAAAGGGAGTGAGATAAAGAGAGTGTGATCTTAAGTCAAAGAGAGAGAGCAAGTGTGATCTTGAGTCAAGGAGAGAGCTTAGGGAGAGAGCAGCTTAGGGCCTTGGTACACGAGCACAGTTCTCATAAAACTTTCGAGATTCTAACTTAAATGTTAGTTCGGCCACCAAGAACGTTAAACAATTGTTTAAGCCAAGCTTCGGCCCTTAATTAAATATTTAAGCAGGCAAACTCCGATCGTGTAGAGCGGCCTTTGGAGCCACAGAGAGCAGGATCGCCAAGTACCGTTACTTTGAGCGCAAGAGAGTAAATGTGACCCATTTGTAGAGCGCCAAGTTCTCCACATAGTTTTGCTTTGAACTCTGAAAAGAAGAAAATAATAAAACTAAAAGACAGGACCAGAATAGACAGGCACAGATGCATCCAAAGAAAAATCAAATTAAAACCCGTAAAATAGTTCAAATTCGACAAGCGGTGGAGTTGAATGCTCTTCGTTCGTTTCTCGTTGTCGTGGGTGTCGTACACACATAAATATATACATATATACAAAGATGTCTGCCCATCTATATATAAACAATATATGTCTCTATTTTTTTTCTTGTTATTCTATAGTTAATATATATAGTTAAAATAAAATTATATATGAAAAGAAAACAAGTGCAAGAAAAATAAGCGCCCAATGCGGCCAATGGAAATGCCAAAGAAAATGCAGCAGCAACAAATTCGACAACAAACGCAAATTCTACAGCAGCAACAACAACAACAACAACTGCAGTTCCCCAATACATAAGTCCACCGATTTTCCGTCTTTGTCGCGCGCGTTCACACACACCAAACACACACACACACACACTGGGACACATGCATGTGCATAAATGGCAATATGGACGAACAGCAGCAGCAGCATTTGCCTTGTATTGGTATACCAGCACAGTGACACGCGCGTGCCAAATATTGCCGATTTTATCACACGAACAACAACAACAACAACTGCAACAACAGCAACACCAGCGGGACCAGCTATTAACTAAAGGAGCCATTACAACAACAAAGACCATAGGAACAACAACAAGAACAACGAGAACAACGAACATTGCTGGAAGGCGTCGCAAAATATCAAAGTGGGTACCACTACTATTAAAAAAAAAAATACACAGATAAAAACAAAATATTTATGAAGATCAATTTGATATTATTATTAATTATTATATATTATATTAAATTATTGTGTTTTTTCCTTTAAAAGAAATATCTATTCTATATTTATTCGTAATTTCATGAAAATAAGTATAATTCTATACAACTTTTTTTTATCGGTGTACTGCAACTGCAACAAAGATAGCATATTTACTAACACACGCACACACCGCCTGCACTTTCACACCCACACACACACGCAAACTGAAAACTTGGCATACCAACACGAACGACATTAACTGTAACCAAAGTGCAAGCAGCAGCTGAAAAGGACAAAAGGGCAAGGGAAAACAGGAGCGAAAAGGAGGAGCAAGAGGAGGTGGAGGAAGAAGGAGGAGGAGGAGGAGGAGGGAGCGAGAGGGAATGCTAAATGAGTTATGCGTGCACATTTCTCAACTCACAGCTGCAGTTGGCCACTCACACACACACACACACACTTGTACAAACGCACTAAGAGAAAATTGCTGCCAAAACGTATAACAATCACAAGAAACACATCCAAGAGAAGGAAAGGATAAACCAAACTTCAAATACTAAAGCCTATTAAAAGTTAAGAGCTTTTCCTATAAGTATAGATTCTTATTTCAGCTTTATTTGTTTTAAGTTGAAAGCTTAGATAATACAATTTATCAACTTAAGAACCCCCACATGCTTAATTAGGAGTAAGTAAAGGTAAAGGTGATAAGGCAAAACGGGGTTGAACTTGATAAAAGGCTTTTAAATACAGTTGTTTTATAAAGTCAATATAAGAAGAGTCCCATATTCTGAAATTAAGGTCTTAATTACCAGATAAGTTACCCTTCCTAAAGGTCTGTTTCTTGCCCTTTCATTAAATCGAAATAATTACCAACTCCCCGCCACTTTATACAAATTCTAAAATTACCCACTGAACTAATTAAAAACTTAGCAAATCTAGAAACCCCAAATGAGAACCAAAATGGCCGAAAAACAAACTTTAAAGTGGCCGCAATCTCATAAATAAATCAAAATCCTTCTTGCTATGTTATATATTCCCAAAAATTGTCTGAAGCACAGCGGGAGCCCCAGGAAAAGTTGCGTTCGTAAAATTAGTCCAACTTGGCATGCCGACAAGGGCTCAAATAGATTTTCGGACGACTCCAACCCCCCACAAAAGTCTATTGGGTATATTTCTTTTTGCTGCCCGAATGAAAGAACGGGAGAACGGGATTCAAGTGCGGAATACTTGACATTTTTGCTCTCCGTGCAGTATATGCAGATTAGGCCAAGTTGGCTGAGCAACCAAACCGCAAACCGCAACCGAACAAGTACGAACAGGAGCTTTCAAGAGCTGTGCAATCAAAGGAAGGACCTCAAGGAACCCAGCGCAGGACCAAAGAAATCCGTATCCCAAGAAGGGGACCGCTTGTAACTGCGAATGCATAAGGATTAGTCCCCGAAAAACGGAATATGAGAATCTTCTTCGACTTTCAGACTTACCGTCCCCAGGAAAACAATGACCCCCCTTTGATGCACATGGAAAATTCATGAAGAGCCAAATTGAGTTTGTGGTCGAACCCAAAAACATAACTAAAAATAAATTATTGAGTGCGAGGGGGCAACTTTAAGACCATTCGGGGGGTTTGAACTTTAAGCTGAACTTTATGCTGAACTTTTTACAACGGAAATTGAAAGTATGTTGAATGGGACAATTACTGGAATCGGGTCAGTAATTGAATGCAAGCTTTGTAATGGCTTTGCCATTTCAAGTGGGACAATTAGAAATTGTTTAATAGCTCTTTTGGTTTGTAATTTAAGACTGAAGAGATTAGTTTATTAAAATGGAAAAAAAAAACTGTCATTAGTTACAAAAATAGTTCCTAAATCTAGATACAGCAACGAAATACATAAAATACCAAAATCCCGAAAAACACTTTGATCTAAGGCCAGTTTTCTTTGCCCTACCGTAAGCCAAATTTGTTAATAGCTCTTTTATTGTCTCGAAAGGCACTAAAACGGATGGTTCTTCGCATCAAAATCATTGTTAATTACCCATCGCTAAGCAACACACACAAGAAACCAAAACCCAATTAGGCATTCCCTGTTTTTATTGTAAATAACAGAGATCATAAACCCCGATGTACATAAATATACACATATATACCACTATACTATACTGCTACTATTGTAAATAGAATGTCAATTGTGTTTATTTCCCAGCCTATTATCCAAAAATACATCAAATAAACTTTTTTCAACAGAAAACACAAACATTTTTACACTTTTTCCCCTGAAATTTCGATTTCGTTTGGTTTTTCTGTTCGTTTTTTTTTTATTTTTCCCTCTTTTTTTGCAACTCATTTCATCTGGATGTCGCCGTTTTCGCTTTCGCTTTCTATGCGTTGCGATGCGAGATATCCCAGCTATATATATATAAATATATCTATCTCGATGCACTTGTATAGGTTTTCTTTATTTTTTTCGGGAGCGATCGTGTTGAATGTGAAATATGTCTGGGATGTGGGAATTTGCCATAAATAGACCTGAGATCCCGAGATGCCAATCCCAAAAATATAAGTACATATATATCTAAACAGGAACTCCCATCTGTCCCCCGGGAATCTTAAGTAGCCCCTTCTTTGGCTAATGGTCTAATGGAAAATTGCATTCTTCTACCCCCAAACCGAGGTCCCAAATCGAATCTTGATTTATTTCGGTTAATCTTTTGAATTTTAAAAGTCGTTCGCTGATAGCTTTTCCCCAAAGTCCCCTGTCGAATGGTTAATGACCAGAAAAGCGAGCAAAGTGAGCGTAATTAATGGAGACTGTAATCAATCATGCGCTCCAATTAACCGACCCATCCCGTCCAATATTCTTGATATTCTTGTCGGATGTGGGACTGCAGAGGTGGATGTATATCAACCTCTCCCAGTTCTTTTCTCTTCGCTTCGGTTCCCTCCTAACTGAATGCTAATGGCAGTGGGAGGGGAGGCCCCGTAATGACACAAAAGCGGTCCTGGTGTACATTTCAAAACTCATTACGATTCACTCACTCGACGTCAGCGAGGGTGTTCTATATAAGTATATTTCGATATGTATATAATACGTATGTACAGTGATATATGTCTGTGGTCATAGCCGACGAGTCATCATCTCTGATTTCTTAATTTTCGCGTTCCATATTTCAGTATTTTCCTTTTGTTTTTCATAAGGTACTTGGCCTTTTTCGGGGAACTCGAAAAGTTAATTATTCGTATGTGGCACGCTTTAATGGCGAATTTTTCGGAATTGAGGTTGCTTTGATTTGTCTTATTGCTAAATAAATATTCTTATGGATTGGTTTTTATTGCAAGAATTTTAATTAGTAATCTAAAATATTTTCCTCTTTTTTCAAGTGTTACATCTCAAATTCATTTTATAAAGTACGTATTATTTTCCCCAATAAATGCCAAACCAAATGCAAATTAGATGGTTAATTGGCCTTTCCCAGTCGCAATAATTACTTGTTGTAATAAGTTGGTTTTCCTGATTTTCGGATAACTTATCGGCCGAAACATCCATAAATATTGGCATTAGTTTAGCTTGTACATTGATAAAAAAAAGAGGGGAAAAAACACATCGTTATCTCGTTATCGATAATTAATTCAGCCAGGCAAAAGGCACTTGAGTCTCGACTTTGGTCTCTTTCACTTCGCCACTTGAATTCATGAATATCGAGAACTTTGTTTGGAGGGCTACTTTTTCGTGGGGTCCGGTCCTCCAACAAATCCCTGCCGAAAATTCAATGCTGCTCAAGATTGCTATTCATAAAAATCGGCAGAGAAAGCTTGCGTCTTTTATTCATATCGATAATTGTTTGAACAATTTCGGTGAATGCCAAGAATGAATTCATCGATTGCCTGCGGCCTTTCCCTCTTCCTTCTCCTTTTTCGCCCTTGCGTTTTTCGCTTCTTTTTTTGTCTTCTTTTTTTTATTCTTTCTTGCGCTTCATTTACTTTCGGGTCCTGGGGGCGTGGCAATCGAGAGGAGCCCAGAGGACCCTCATAACCTTTCACCTCGATTGGACCGGCATGTTGGTGGGTGAGTATTTCACATTTGCTGATTTTTGACGCGTCCATTTACTGTTGATTGATTTTGTTTTTACACTAGAAAAAATATTCGTATTTACTTGTTATATTCTCGATTTAATAACAGTTTGGCCTGGAAGTAAATGCATTTAAATTGTATTTAATTGATAGAAAATGAGGGAAATTATTTGTAGGCTTTTGATAAAAACAAGGGAGAACGCTATAGTCGGGTGCCTCGACTATTAGATACCCGTTATTCAGCTAAGGGAGTGCGAGGGAGATGGAGATATAAACTTTGATCACTCATTACTTTTTTACGAATAGTCCGATTTAAAATATTTCTTCTACATTTCGATGGGTATTGATAAGCACGATAAAACTGCATTTTTACTTTTCCGAAATATTAAAATTTTTAAAATCGTAAATAAGAAAATTAAAGATACGTAACATTCATATATTTTGGTTCCATTTTCAACAACTAACCCCAGTTGAAATTGAAATAATTTTGGTAGGCTTTTCTTTTTGGTCTATTTTTTTTGCAGTGCTTTTTTTTATAATATAAAATCCATATAGCTGCATGTGTGAGAGTTGTGGCTGCATCTACTTAAAAATACATTTATTTTTGCGGCTTACATTGCGCGAGGCGACATGGAAATTGATCAAATATTTATACAGTTTGCATAGTCAATTTACATAAGTCCAGCTGTATGGCTGTGTGAGTGATTTTCCCCGAGTGTTTTGCGGGTTCTAGTGTGTTTGTTAACCGCACCTCCCCACCGCCCACCACCCACTTTCCATAACCTTGTCCGCTGTGTCCGTAGTGTCCGTAGTGTCCGTAGTGTCCGTAGTGTGTGTGTGTGTATGTCTAGCCTTGTCCTGTCTCATCAATGTCAAAGCAATGAACCCGAATATCCATATTGCCAACGCTTCGCTTATTCAATTTCCCCGTCTGTCCATCCAACTGAATTTTCCCCGATTTTCCGCGTGGCTAATACCCTTTTCAAAAGCCTGGCAGCTTAACAGGGGCGGCGACTAAGAGGGGGAGTTAGGAAAGGGGAAGGGGGAAAGCGGGGGGCTTAGGGTATTAACAGCTTCGACTTGGCCCAAAGGAAAACAGCGTTTTTGTTGTTTGCCCAACAATGTTAATGTGTCTATATAAGCATGCACACAAAGGCACACAGTTGCGGACAGGATAATAGCAGTGCAAATTAACCTTTGTCGTGTGTCCACATTTTCATCGCACATTGCCTGAATGGCTGCCTGAATAATTAGGCACTCTGGTTTCGTAATTATATTTAGTTTGCCTTTTACACTGGCTAAAAGGGATTTACAATTTAATTTTAAGAGATATATGATAATTTATTATATAATATTTTACAGATATTCGAACTATAGAAGCTTTTAAATAGTTTTAATGATATTTTAAAGCTTAAAAAAAATGTAGAACATAAGGTAAGAAATCTTTATAGGCCATACTTATATTACACCTTCGCTGCCCTACTTTTTTCCCCTGGACTGTTTGCTCTGCATATGTTAAGTGTATACGCACTCAATTAGAAAGGAAAATGTGGAAAATGGTAGAATCGTTTATGACTCAGCATAGTGAGTAGTGCGTACCGCCCCCAGACTTCAGACTTCAGAATTCAGATTTCGCTTTTCGTATTTCGTATTTCGGATTTCAGACTTCTAGACCGCCTGCCCGCATTTGGCCATTAAAAATGTTCAGGCATGTGTAATTGTTTTACACACAAGATGCCCAAGATATTGAGCTCAAGAGTTTAGATGTAGGTTTCAGCTTTTTGGGCATGGAGTGTGCGTTTGATGTCTATATGGTATGCATAAGTACAGGCTAGAATGTGGGTGTATCGGTGGCATCTATCTTGACAGGTGCCGACAACTTTCGGATAGCAATGTCAATTCTTGTCAAAACAATTTCTTTTTGCGAACTCGGATTCTCGACTGGGTCGGCAAGTTGGTTATATATAGCCCATATAGCCTGACACATGGATTGTAAGTAGGGTTCGTTGATGGCTTCATTAACTTGGTTGCCACTTATTTTGCTGTAGCTGTTTTTCCCTGCTGTCCATCATCTATTGTTGGCTGGCCTGCGTTCTTTGGACACTTTTTGATGGACTTTCGGGGGATAAGTCAGACCCACATCGAAAGTGTCAGGACTCGCAACTACGACAAGTAGATTGTGTTGTCAGGTTGCAAGCGGCGGAGCTCCAGGCAAGTGTTTCAATCAGTTCAAGTTTTGGCGAAAGTCTAAGACTGCAGCCAAGGGCCAAAGTGGCTTAACATCCCTTTGTGCTGGGAATGAAGGGTGGCAGGACTCAGCTTTCATATCCCCTCAGGGGATTCTGTTAACTTTCTGTGGTTCTCTTGGCCCTGCCAAGTTATTTCAGTTCGAATCGATTAATAACTTGTTAAGTGATTTGAGCAAGCCAATAGAATTAGCTCAATTAATTGAATTATCCAAATTATAACTTCAGTTTAGGTGTTATTTATACCCGTTACTCGTAGAGTAATAATGCAATTTTGTTGTGTTTAAAACTACCTATCGAAATGTAGAAGAAATTTTTTAAATCGAACGATTCATTAAAGAGTTATGAGCAAAAATTGAAACAGCCGCATTTGACTGCATATCGCCATCTCCCTCGCACTCCCTTTAGCTGAGTAACGGGTATCTGATTCGAAGTTCTCGACTATGGCGTTCTCTCTTGTGTTTTTTGTTAATATACAGAAGGTAATTCTTTTTACAGCCAAAAATATTATATAATACTGTTCTTTCGTTTTCAATTAGAATTTTCAAGAAAACATAGTCTCTGCTTGATTACTACAGTAAAACCCCTGATAATTCCTTCTTTTCGGTGACATCTTTCCAAAATCCCGGTGCTTTTCGACTGAAACTACAACTGAAACCTTTGACCGAGTTAAAACTGTCAAAAGTCAAAGTTAAGAGCCAAACCGAGATTAGAAGTCGGTTTAGAGAGACGGCAAGTGTGGAGATGCCCCATCAGGGTCAGAATCTTTGTAATCCCAGGGCTTCCGTGCAATTAGAGGGTGACCCCTCAACTTTGGCCAGCCTGTGGCATCCTTTCCATATTTTCCACTCGTTTTTCGTTCCATAAAAATAAAAAAAAATAAAAAAAACAGAGCTTTTGACGAATGCAACGAGGTCGTTGTTGTTGAGGTGAGTTTTTCGGGGGGCGGGGAAAAGGGGGGCATAATGTTTTGTGTGTTGGGGGACTCCTGGCACAGGATAAAACCTGGCCAAGTTAACGATTTTCTTGTTGTTTTTTGTTGCCCTGCAAATGAAATTTATGTTGAGGGTCCTGCTCCTGTTCCGGCACGAAAAAAAGAACAGAGAGAAGCCAAAGGACTCCTCGGCCACCCGGCCACTCGGCAACCTGCCTCTGATTTTGAGTTGTGCAATAAATTTTTATCTGTACATGCGAACGTCGCCTCGTCCTGGTTACCAGTTACCAGTTACCAGTCAGCAGTCAGCAGGAATCCTGCGGATTGGGGGGTTTCCAGCCCCTTTGGCCATTAAACAACGCTGTCAGGTCTCAATGGCCACAGAGCCCGAAACCTGAAAGCCCGAAAGCCTGAAAACCAGAAAACCTGAAGCGGCCGTTACACAATAGAATTCTCCTGTCTGTGTGTCGCTCCAAATTATTTGTATTGCCTTCGCTCCAGTGTTGCCCGGTTATTCGGGGTATTAAAAAGGAGGTTAACTGAAACCGAGGAGAAAGCCAGAGGAAAATCGGTCGATTTGAGCGGGATTAGAAGATTTTAAAATTTTTTTTTATGTTTATGTTTACAAAGGTGGATTTGAACTTTAGCATTTTCATTGCATTATATAAGTTTATATAAATATTTTAAATAAATTGTTTTCTTTAATACAAATTTTTAGATATTTATTTTGCAGATTTTGTATTATATTTTTAATATATTTGTAAAATTTTTAAATTATTTTGTAAATTTATTTTTATTTATTATATTTTTGCAAATATATTTAAAACTAATTGTATTCTTTAATATATTTTATGTATTTTTTTAGTAGATTTATTTTATTTAATAGATTAATATATAATAAAATAATAAATATAATAATAATATATACTAATTTATAAACCTTTATAAAGTGAGATTTTTTTAAAAATTATTTTTTAAATTTATGTTTGATTTTAGCTTTACAGATTTAAAGATAGATTTATTTACTTTGCAGATTTTTAAAAATATTTTTTATATATTTGTCAATATATCTTTATAATTATTCGTAGAAATATACCCAACTATTCCTTATTTTCTTTTTCGTTGGCAACTCTTCACTTATATAATTTACCCCATTGGCTGACGGACTGATTGATTTCAAAGAAAGTAGACCTAAGTGCACAATTTACAGTGCCAACGTCTAAGCAGAGTTAATAAAGCCAAACAATTGGCACTTAATTACGGAATAACAGGTATTTCCACTTCATTGGGCTCGAAAAAGGGGAAGCCAGACAATTGATGGCATAAAGGCCGAAACGACAGCACTACGATTCGATTGTAGTTCGAGGTCCTGTGCCTGGGTCCCTTTGCTCCTTCTGGCATCCTTTATTGTTATTGGCCAAGCTGCGTTGCGGGCGATGTTTTAGCGCTGAGTGCTGACTGACATCTGGGTCACCTGGGGTCCCCCGACCTGCCTGCATATATAGTATTATATATACGATCCAGCACCCGTTTAACTTATTCCGACCATCGACGAGGACATTCACACCCGGCCAACTCCTTACTTTTTGTCCCTTTTGGTTCCATCGGTGCATGGTGAATAGGATTTACGGGGTAGCCGTACAGTGCGTCCCCCGGCTGTAAGGCGATTGATGGCTTAATGCCCCATGTTGCGGCGGTGTTGTAACAAGGCCACCTCCGTCCGCCCGTCCGTCCCACCTTGGATTACCGTGATTTGTTGTGCTAAGCAATCGAATTTGATTGGCCATTGAACAGGAGAAAGGTAAATTATCAATTTAAGTAGGCGAGCTTATGGTGGCCATTGCATATTTGAGGATAAAGGAGAGTTATTGATTTGTATTCATGTATTGGTTGTGTGAACTAAATTGCTTTTCGTCCCTAGGAACTGTAGTTACTCCCCTAAGTTTTGGTTATTGAAATGATCACGATCAAATCGATATGCGCATGGTAAGTTTCTGTTATTGCATACGCATGTCGTTTTTACCTAAATCTCTCTTTCGGAGATTCTCAGAAATTCTCTTCGAAAGAGAGAGGAAGAAGTGAGGGAGCGAGAAGTTACATTTCGAGCATATCGAATTGAGGTGCCCGCATTTTAAGTCAAAATCGATATCACATAACATCAAATCGATCATCGTTTCAAATCTATTTTTTGTTTGGTGTTCCTTTTAAGGATTTATTAGGAAACATTTGCATTTGCAGTTAATAGTTCATAATCCTCTTCAATTTACAAATATTTATGAGGCGATTATCGCCGGCCAATCCAAGTCCAAATGAATTACACAGCTGGGCCGCACTGTACGTGCCTGCTTGCGATAAAGCAATCATTTTAATGGCGCGATTAAAATTTCATCACTTCGACTCGAATCGAATCGAACGAAATCGAATTAAAGCTCGGCGCATCGAAAGAGATGTTTATCAATTATTCCAAATTCATCTCTGAATGGATTTTTGCTGATTCATCCTTAATGCGGTTCCCCCTTTTGGCTTGCCTAAAAATATATATATTTCTTTTTGTTTGGAATAGAGTGACTGACTGACTGACGGACAAATTAATCAATAGGCAACGGAGGGATATTTATAGAATATCCCATCAGAAGAATGGCTCATAAACAATTGAATTCATTTGCGACCCCAAAAAAATGCGATTGCATTTGCCGTCGTCGTTGGGAGAGAAAAAGAATTTTAACCCAATTTGAAGGAAAAGAGAAAGACGTCCGTCCCTTACATTACAAGCCAGTGGCGTTCCAAGGGGGGGTTATAATTTTAACAATTAAACAAATTAAAATGTATATTCCAAAGGATTAATTGGGAGATAAATGGTTTAGGGATATTTTCCTCCCGAGATCTTTAATTCTCAACCCCCCCTCTTTGAAACTCCTGCGTACGCCACTGCCCCCATCCGTATCTGTATCTATGGCATTCTGCCTGGCACGGACTCCTCTGATATGGTCTTTGGTCTATGGTCTATGGGCTATGGGGCCCCCAACTATTATTAGCGGCACGCTCGACATGCAAACGTATAATGGATTCATACTCATATGTGGTGTGTGTGCGGTATGTGTGCCCCATGCACATGTGGGCCATACAATGTCGGGGATATATATGGATATATATGGCCATGCCAGCCAGTCATCCAGCAGAATTCATTACTCTGCAGGTGTTCAAATTTTCACATTTTTCGTCCAGCTCCCCGAAAATGTCCTTTTGTTCAAGTCCAGCATTTGCCGTTGCCCCAAAAGAACACTGGGAGAAAAAGTACCCAATTGCCTTGAAAAAATTCGTAAACAACTTTAAAATTAAAAAAAAAATATTAAATTTTTTCAAATCACTCAAATAGGTTTAGAAAAAAATTAACATTTTTATGCTCTATTTTTCCTTTTTGTTTATATATATTTGAAAATTTTTCTTGATGTATTTCTTGGTTTTAGAAAAAAGTAACCCCATTTACAATTCTCGTTCGTATTTATGGCTAAATTATTGATTTTCATTGTAACATTTTTTAGATTTGTTTCAAATTGGTCCTTCTTTTTTTTGTTTTCCCTGACTTGGGTCTCCGCATTTCATTTTTCGTATAGGTGACTTGCGGTCAACGAGCTTTCCATTTCCCGCATTTTCCGCTCTATCCGTTCACATATGGGTCATTCCATGTGAAACGTGACAGGCCAATTTTGGTCAAATCTCAGAATCAAGCGAAACTTTTTTTTTCGATAGAGGATTGAAATATAAGGATGGGTTTTTTTTATTTTTTTTTTAACTCTTACCGTTTATTTTTAAAAAATATTTTTTTAATTAAGCTCCGATTTTTAGGATATGCAGCTCTTGAGACTCGTTTAAGTTATTTTAATAATTCCAATGCCACTTTGTGGCATATCTTAATATCTTTCAGAAAAATATTTTTAAAATTTTTTAAATTTAAAATTAAGTATTTTTTAAGAGAATTTAAAATTAGAAAACTTCTGTACGCCGGAATACACGCGGTTTCCGAATAAAAAAATTATCACCATATTGCTTCATCAATTCTTCACAAAGTGGTAAAATAAAATTTTTGTAATCGCAAGACGTACTAGTAAAGACAGCGATTTTAGTTTAGCGACTTTGCATCAAGCAACTACAGCGCAACATGTAAGAAAGGGAAAGCGCTCTTCCTGCTCTGCCGCGCTCGTATTGCTGTGCTCTTCTTACACGTTGCGCTGTAGTTGCTTGATGCAAAGTCGCTAAACTAAAATCGCTGTCTTTACTAGTACGTCTTGCGATTACAAAAATTTTATTTTACCACTTTGTGAAGAATTGATGAAGCAATATGGGGATAATTTTTTTATTCGGAAACCGCGTGTATTCCGGCGTACAGAAGTTTTCTAATTTTAAATTATCTTAAAAAATACTTAATTTTAAATTTAAAAATTTTTAAAAATATTTTTCTGAAAGATATTAAGATATGCCACAAAGTGGCATTGGAATTATTAAAATAACTTAAACGAGTCTCAAGAGCTGCATATCCTAAAAATCGGAGCTTAATTAAAAAAATATTTTTTAAAAATAAACGGTAAGAGTTAAAAAAAAAATAAAAAAAAACCATCCTTATATTTCAATCCTCTATCGAAAAAAAAAGTTTCGCTTGATTCTGAGATTTGACCCAAATTGACCTGTCACGTTTCACATGGAATGACCCATATGTGTGTGTCCGCTGGCTTTGAAGCTTTTGCGGCTTATCAGTTCTTTGTCACCGCGGTCAAACTTCTTGGCAAATAGTTTTCCCGGAAAGCTCGGCCACAGCTTTCGAACCGGTCTTTCATTTCATTTTCCATTTTCTTTATGGGTTCGTAAGCCGCTCCTTTGTCTTTTTCCCGCACTCACTTCACTAGTTTTCGACTTTATGACTTGTGATTCCTTTTACGTCGACTTTCAGTTTCTTCTGGATAAGTTGATTATCTAATTTCCATAAGAGTTTTCCATTGCTTTTGCTTGGAAACTCGTCAATTAAACACGCATACGCCCAGTTGCCTTTGCTCAGTTGTTTTCCTTGAATTATTAATTAAGTTCTGTTTTTAATGCTTCTACTCGCATTTTCTTAAATAATGCAAAATCAAAAGTGAAACGATGAATGAATAGTGTTCAATTTTTAATGAGCTTCGGTTTCGGTTTGTATTTATTAAAGTTTAGGTTATTTGCATGACAACCAATTGACCTTAAAATAGTTCATCAAGGTTATAGAGTTGTAACAACATTTATAAAACAAAATTTAAGGTGTGGTTTACTTTAAAAATACTTTAAATTATTAATTTTTAGATTTTTAACCAATTTAAGTAAGTATTTACATTTTTGATGTAGGTCCATTACAGTTACAGCAAAAAACAAAAAGATAAATGCATGTTTTTGCCAACACCCAAATCCCAATTTTCCACAAAAAATAATTGGTTTTTCGGCCGAAACAAAGGAAATATTGATCCAAATATGGATTGTCATACCTTTCTGAGCTCGTTATTAAATTTCCAATCAATTGGCATTTAAACCTGGACATTTTATTTTTTGGCCATTTTTCTCAAGAAAATGTGAAAATTGGCAAAAATTTTATTTTTTCAAAATCACACGGAAAGTCTAATGAATTTAATTACTAGGTTGTAAGCTGTTCAAAGCAGTATGTATTTTTGGTGTAGGACCATTTTTGGCCAAGTTATAGCAAAAAAACCAAAAGAAAAATTCTTATTTTTGTCAAAGCCCAAAATTTCGAAATTCGAAAATAAAGCAATAGTTTTTTCGCTGAAACAAAGGAAATATTGATCCAAATATGGATTGTCATACCTTTCTGAACTCGTTATTAAATTTCCAATCGATTGGCATTTAAACCTGAAGATTTTATTTTTTGGCCATTTTTCGCAAAAAATCATGATGTAACCCCTTATAAAAAATGTGAAAATTTTATTTTTTCAAAATCACACGGAAAGTGTCATGAATTTAATTATTAAGTTGTAAGCTGTTCAAAACAGTATGTATTTTTGGTGTAGGACCATTTTTGGCCAAGTTATAGCAAAAAAACCAAGAGAAAAATTCTTACTTTTGTCAAAACCCAAAATCCCGAATTTCAAAAAAAAACAAAACAGATTTTTCGCTGAAACAAAGGAAATATTGATCCAAATATGGATTGGCATACCTTTCGGAACTCTTTATCTAAATGTAATGATGTAAGTGTATAATAATAAAATCATCAATGGTTGACAAACATAGTGTAAGATATAAGATCTTCGGATTTTATAAGTTTGCAAATTTTACTATATTTTTACCAGATAAAATCGTAAACTTTTGTTCGAAATGTAAAGCAAATATTTTTGCCTCTTCTCCATTATTCCAGATGTCAATTCAGAAGCTAAACGACACCACCAACTCGGGCTACGTGAGTTCCGAGGAGACGGACTCGCTGCTGGTGAGCAGCTCGAATCCCTCCAAGGGGGGCGGGCGGACGGCTCTGCTGCGCCAGGTGAAGAGTAGCTCCACGAATGGCCCCACGACGGGGGCATCCACCTCGTCGTCGGGCTCGGTGACGGGTTCGGGATCGGGAACGGGTTCCGGTTCCGGTGGAGGATCTGGATCCGCATCGGGCTCGAATTCGACAGCCGGCGGAGGAGGAGGAGGAGGAGGAGGAGGAGCTGGGGCTTCCAAGCCAACATTAATGCGCCAGGATCGCACTTCCACATACCTAACGAGCCCCCAGCAATCGCAGCACGCGCGAATGGGTTCCGAGGAGAGTATGAGGGGTGGTGGAGGAGCCACCGGCCACGACGAGGATGTGGAGCAGGGCCTGCAGGTCCGCAGCAGCATAGTGCCTGACATAGAAGTACACGAAGAGGACCAAGAAAGGGGATCGTCAACGACCACGACCACGATTACGACCAATAACCAGCAGCAACAGCAACAACCGACCATATCAATTATGAATTTAAGCCTGAAGCCCGGCGACAGCCATAGCCATGGCCACGGCTCCAGTCCGGGCAGTCATCCCAACCTGGGCACCTCATCATATCAGAACCTGGCCTCGAGCATACCGCCCAGTGTGCCCAGTCGCTGCCGGGCCTGCCGCAACTGCAGCCGCCGTGCTTCCACCACGCCCACCACCCTCATCGATCGCTCCGCCTCCCGCGACAGTGTGAAAAGTGCCTTCCAGCAGGGCAACCTCAGTGGCTCGATGGCCATTTGCATATCGAACTCGGCGCTGCCGCAGCAGCAGCAGCAGCAGCAATATCACCTGCAACAGCAGCAGCACTATCAGCTGCAGCAGCAACACCTCCACCAGCAACATCTGCAGCAGCAGTCGCAGCAGCAGCAGGTGCCGCCCGTCTTGATCACCTCATCGCCCACGAACGGATCCCGGATTATACGGCAGAGTTCGCAGCCGGAATCGAGCAGCACGGCGATTTGCTGCGGACCCCATTCCGCCTGCGTCGGCCACGCCCACTCGCATTCGCACACGGTGCCCAATGTCTCGCTGAAGCAGCTGCGCGAAAGTTCCGGCGATGGAATCGCGGGCATTGCAGCCGACTCCCTGCGGATCAACGGGGGCATGCGGCCCTTCAAGCAGGTGAGAATCAGTTTTGCTTTTTGGCCCCACCAGGTTTACCCCGACAAAAAGTGTAAGCCCCACCTTCCCGGGACACCCGACCTCCGCCCCCTTTAGTTCTGTAAAGGAGGAGGCAACCTTGGCTAACAGCACTCGAAAAAAATCTGGCGAAATTCGTCTTTAAATTATATTTTATTACCAATTGTTATTGCTACAAAATACAAGTTCCAAGTTAAAGTTACCTTTAGGAAATTCTAAGGTGACCAGCATTGTGTAATAAGCAGGATTATTCCTTGAAAGTGATTACAAAAGCTGGTCACATTAAAATGTAAATTTTACAAAAATCAATGGCGATTTTCCATTTTTTTTCGAGTGCCCACAATGCCATGAGCCCCTTGTACATACTTAATTCATTTATGTACATAGCCCATCTGCAATCGCCCAGCTCATAAATGTCCAAGTGGACGCCACCCAAGAGTACCCTTAGCGCTCGGTGTGTACACAGACCTCTATGTATTATCCCATATAGTATATCAACTCGGCATATCCCTTCGCCAGACATAAGTATATACCCGTAAATTGGATGTTATGTAGCCACTATCGCACTAGATGTTCTGTGTGTTCATCAAGATATCAAGATATGTGGGGACATCAAGTTTAGTGGGACCAGAAGGTTGTAAAGAAAATCATTTTCAGCTTGATTAGCAATTATTATAAGAAAACTCTAGTTATGTTTTATTTTTAAGCAAGAGAGCTGAATAATATTTGCAATTTTAAAGAGACCAGTTTCGGAAACAGCAATTTTAGAGTGGCCAATGTGAATGTAAAAGCAATGGGGAAATATTTGATTCCTAGTTATAGACTACGGTTAATGATATTTTTATGCTCAGTCAAATCGCCCACACATTTGATGTCCCACTCAACGAAACTATCAAAAGTTTACCGTACTCCCATGTTATTTCCCAGATGGATCCATCACCGTCAGATTCACAGCCCATAACTCATCTACATAAACACACAGGAAAAACCCCTCCATGATGCTTTTTTTATGTTCAGTTCGGATTTCTTTATTTGTGCCATAGATGTTTTCTAATAATCATAAAACGGTGGCAATTTGTGATTTGCTTACTTTGTTGCTGTTGCTCTTTCGGTTTGCTGTTTTTGTTGTTTTCGTTGAATTTGTTCCATCTTCTTCTCCTTCTCCCTCTCGTTCTTTCGGCCATTTAACGTTTTTCGCGCGCCAAAATCCAATTAGTGAAAATCAATATTGCTCATACGCGGCGTTGGCTCAACAATTATTTTGTTCATTTGCCCGCTTGGCCACCTTCAATCGCATTTCGTATACCCATATAATTCTTTTAATTTTTTCTCTTTTCCATCTCAGTCTTGCTTTCGCCTTACTTTCGGTGGGCATAATTAAAAATTTTGTTTACACGCCATTTGATTGGCGGAAGGGGGGGGAATACGAAATGGAAATGGGGCCTTAGTAGGTGGGCCTACACAGAAAAAAATAGGATAACTTATACATTATTTAATATCAATAGAAAGCCGATATGATAAATGTCAAATTTATGATTCAAACATATCAATTTGATATTATATCATTTCATAAAAGCTATAAAAATACTGTTTTAAAATACCAAATGTAGTATTTTTTCAACAAATATTGTTAAATACAGATCAAGATGATATGAATAACTTGATCATTAAAAAATATTAAATTAAATTTGGTAAATTTTTTCTCCGTGTAAAAGCATTTAGCATTTTACCATTTAGTGGTGGCTATCCAGCAAACGCAATTAAGACATTTCTTTCCTGCAGTCTGCAAATTGATTATTCATGTGGCAATTGAATTGTTAAGTGCTACGGAAATACCAATTCTAGTCGCGCTCTATCTATATCTTTCATCTCTGCCTTATAATTAATATCAATTTACGCCCAACGTGTCTGAACTTTAGCCGTCCATAAATATCTCAAAAAAAAGAAAAAAAACCGAAAATGAAGAAGAAAAAACGAGAAATAAATATATATGTATAGAGATGGGGAAAAAATGATATCGCTTCTTCCTTCATGCTGGCAGTGACCTTACCATGATTGATGAATGTTTTCACTCTTTGACATTTGCCGTCGCGTTTTCCTATTTTTCCTCCTCCGCCCCCGTTTTCGTAATATGTTTTTTCTTTTTTTTCCAGTCCTTATAGATAATTGCGTTGGGTTCTCTGTCAGACACTTTCGGCAATAGTCAGGGGGATAAGAAGTAGTAGTCCTTTAAAGCGGCGGAATGGGGACGGTAAAACATTTATGGAAGCTTCGGGGCACTCGAAAGCTTTTCGTTTTCAAAAAACTAGCGGCAAAGATAGGGAAAGCGAAAGCGAATGGTAAATGGTAAATGAGCGAGGGAAAAGGAAAATGGGGAATGGGAAATGGGAACTGGGAAATCCCCCACATTTAACGGCTCCCCATGCAAATGGGCCAAAAGCTTTCAAGCCACATTTAACACGAATAAAAAAGACAACAAACAATTTGTATATGCAATTCCCCTGCGGTCACCTTTTTACACTTAACCCCCTCGCTTTCCGAGAGCTTTTCGCGGGAGCTTTCCCTTCGTAGGGGTTAAGTGGAAAGCGAAAGCTTCGGCATATTTCAAGTTTTCAATTG
Source organism: Drosophila prostipennis (assembly GCA_037075205.1). Lineage (NCBI taxonomy): Eukaryota > Metazoa > Arthropoda > Insecta > Diptera > Drosophilidae > Drosophila > Drosophila prostipennis. The sequence goes on along the minus strand of JBAMCJ010005561.1, from coordinate 232,261 downwards.
TCTTCGGTTTTCCGCTTTTCCATTTTCCGTTCTTCTCGTTGACCCCCCGCCATTATTGTTGTTTTTATTGTTTAAAAGCTCTCTATTTAATTATGCAACATGCAATGAACTTTTCATCCATTCACACACACACACACACATACGTACGTATATGGAAAAAAACTTGTCAGTCCCCAAAGGATCACACACGTGCCGCGAAGGCCCGTCATTACTTTTCAGGCATATCCCCAGACCGTATATATATGATACCTTTTCCGTAGTATCGCATCAGCCCCATAGGATCAGATAGATATATTATATATCCCGCTATTACTTTTGCCACATATCTAATATTTCATTACCATATACCTCTACCATATGTATGATATCTTTGTAATCGATAAATATCCTTTAGTCATAATACTTGTATCAATAATATCTATGTAGTTTCGATAGTATTCTCAAATAACTCAACTCTTATATACTCTTACCTATTTTCGTGTACAGTGCGTTTTGAAAGAGCCAGGAGAGTTAAATCAATTTCTTAAAATTTCTAAAATTTAAGTAATTCTAAAACTTGTTCAAGTAACCAGGAAACTTTAACGATAACCATAAGCTGCCTGCTACTTTCCAAACGCACTGTACTCGCAGGACTCTACGCTGATCTATGTCTAATTTGTAGGTATTTCCATCGCTTTCATCCAACCAGACCCCCGAATCCTACGTCTAAGTCCCCGCCCAGAACCCAGTGGAAAAATCCACCCAAAAGTAGCCTAGCTTACCTAACTAACTAAGATAACTTAAACCATCTGTACTAATCGCTGTCGCATCAACTCTCGCAATCTCTCCAGGGCGTTCTTCTAATGCCTCGCACATTGTCTGATAGCCGAAAGCTGCGCCTTCGCAGAGCCTTCACCGAGGCCACTAACGAAACGCTCCAATGCTCCAAAATGGTATTTAACAAATAACAAAGAAACCAAAACGAAAAAACTACAAAACAAAACCCATTTGCCGAAACTAACAATTTTGTTTTATGTGTACATAAATATTTAGAATGAACCAAAGTAGTTCCAAAGTTCCAAAAAAAACCAAATAACCCAAAAAAAAACCAAAAGTTCATTTTCAATGGCACCGCAATGACCTTTCCGCCCCCCAGCGGTCAAGTAGCTTGTTATCGATAACATAATGCATTATGCTGCAAAATGCTAAATGCCCCCGTGCAATCGGTTTGCGTTTGGCATTCGTTTCTTCCTAGCTTGCACTGCGTCCATGTCCAATATTCAATCTCCCCATAGAAATTTCACCGAAAAAAAATACAAAAGAAAAAAAACAAACAATAACTCAAAAATACCCGTTTCAAAACCGTTTTGAGCATTTTGGCCGCTTGTAGCTCAAGTTTAAATTTCCGCATCCCATAATCTCGCATCCACTTCCAAATCCGCTTCAGCATCCCGTATGCCTTTGCATCCGTTTTTGAATGTAGATCCGTAGTTAATGTATCACCCCTAATTAGTTTACGTATAACATAAATCGATGATTTATCGACGCAGGTAAGAGATGTTGTTGAAAATGTTTCGATTTATTTAGCACCGATTGTCGTTGTTTGCGATGAAAACCAAATGCACCGATTAATTTCTGCCATATTGATAATATAATCATATTTTTGGGGTGATTATTCGAAGGGATATATATTGGTAAATAAGCAAAAAACTGGTTTTCCAAACGAAGGTACTAAAACCAAGTATTTATCGATATTTCCAATGTATTTATTTAATAAAAAACTTTTTTTTTAAACAATTTATAAACAAATCATTATACAGGGTACTCTTAGAGTTTATCATTCGTTTCTTCTTAGGGGCTGCAATTAAGTGCCGAGCGGAAGCATTTAATATTTCCCTCGGTAAAGGCTGCAACATTTTCATTTCCATGACGTCGACGCTATCAGGTGTTCCCCGTTCCATTCGCGTCCCCTCACCTTTTCCCCGGTTTTCCACACACGGATATTTCTCTCATCGCTCTCTAAAATAGTTTCTCTCATCTGGGCCATCCACCTGCTGCTTTTTGTCCACTTGGATCCCACCTTCCAATCGCGATCCGCAATCCACACGCAATCCAAGCAAGCTGATCGAAGAAGTTGTTCTTTATAATCGGTACTATCAAGGAAAATGGGAATATAAAGTGCCTAAGGTCAAAGTATCGAATTTTCACTTTTGGGTTCGGTTTTCACGCTTCAAAATACATAAGATTCCAAGCTTTCACATCTTTCTGGATTTCTTTTTTTAGGGATTAATATTGGTATATTGGGTTTTTAAGTACTGGGCATCGAAAAGTCGCTACTCAAGATCGGGTACATTAATGTTCTCCTTGGTTCCGTTTTATTGGCGGAACCAATAAGAAAAAAAGGCAGGAGCGCACCAGATTGGAATATAAATAAAACATTTGGTGGGCAGGCCATTTGTGCGGCGTCGTCGGTAGGGATCGCTCTCGATTTGGGAACTCTCGAACTCTCGTTCGCTGTCGCTCATTTTCCAGCACGGTTGCGGATCGGATCCCATCGGATCGGTCAATAATGGACGTGAACGGCTTGTGGAAATGCTGAATTGTGTCTGCTTCCCCGATTCTGTTTACATTCTGGACAATTACGCAGTCGAAAGTTGGCCAGAAAAAATCCCAATTCAAATCAAAATTAAATCAAAACCCATCGGTTTTTCGTCGGTTGCGGTTCATGGTTCATTTATTTTGTGTTGCCAACAAAAAATCTTTTCTTTTTTTTTCTGTGCCTTCTTGGTTGACAAAGTGAAATGTGAAATATAATGAATTCCAGGAAGAAAGCGTATAAATATCATTGTTTAAACATTTCGGCTTTAACCTGTAACCGGCAAGATCTGAGAATTGCTAATTAAAATAAACAATTTACTTGTTTCCTTGAAAATCTTTTGATAATAATTAAGGCAAAATGTTTGTATGTACTTGTAATTTTTTTTGAAAACAAAAATATTTGCCTTCCATCGCGAAAACAAAAACAGTGAGGATAGCAAAGAAAACGGTTTCTTAAATACGTTTCATACTTTGAATATTTCGTGCGTTATTCAAATAAAAAAGATTTACATTGATCGTTAAGTTAAAAAATAATACAAAATTAAGTGAAAAAAAACACATGATCCTATTAAATTGAGAATTATTTCTTGTGGGTTCCCCCAAACAAAAACTTTTTTGGATCTTGAGGACAAGCAGAGCATGTCGCCGGCCTTCTGCATGGATAACGATTGTAATCAGGGCGCTCTCAATAGGAAATGCCAGGCCACGCCCCCACCGCCCACGCCCATGCCGGTGGTCGTGTCGACGACGTCATCAACCTCTGGCAGCCCCTCCCCCACCGTAACGCCCTTCCCCTCGCCCACCCCCTCGCGGTCGCCGTCGCTGACGCTCGCGATGATGCCGCAGATGCCGCAGTTACCGCAATCGCAAACGCAAATGTCGCAACAGCAGCAACAGCAACAGCAGCGGCTGCCGCTGATGACGCGAACGGGCAGCGTCGGTGGCGCCACGAGTGCCGCCCGCAGGAACTCCCTTTGGCTGGAAACGCTGCGCAACACACGCAAGCTGTCCTACGCCAACGAGCGACCCATTCTGGTAAGACTACACTGAAGAAAAAGGGGGGTTTCAATGCCAGAATAACCAGCGAAAATGGGCAGTCAAAAGAAATTTAATAGCACAATTAATGAATATATTATATTCAATATAAAATATATTTGTATGACTATAAATAGTAATAAAATTATTATATTCAATATAATATATATTTGTATGACCATAAATAATAATAAAATACGCCAAACGTATACATTTAAAAGGTTTCCCTAAACAACATTTATAGCTTTATATTTTCATTAAAATATATTTATTATCAGCTCATAAATCGAAAATGACAGTAATAAAACAGTTTTATTAATTAAATTGATTTTAATAAAATTCATCTTTTTTTTTTTCATATTTAAAAAAAAAGTTTGCTTTAATAACTTCTGACCCTGAAAGTTTAGGACTAAAAAGCTGCTTAAAAGTATGCTACAAAATATTTATACACAATCAACGTGTCGTATACGTTTTATTTTCTTGGCTTCCAGAAATCGAATGTAGTTTAAAACAAAAAAAAACAATCGAAAATGTCAGTCACAAAACAGTTTTATTAATTAAATTGTTTTAAATAAAATTTCTTATTTTTTCCATATTTTTAAATTAATTCTTTCTAAAAAGGTGCTTAAAAGTATGCTATAAAATATTTATGCATAGTCAACGTGACGTATACGTTTTATTTTCTAGTTACTCCAGGGAATAAGCATACGACCTGTTGACCACGAGGTACATGAAAAAATAAGAAAAAAAATGTAATACATTTTGAAGTCAGCCGTTTTTTTCCCCAGTGCTGGCTAGAAACAATGACGTAGCCAGCTTATCTGCTGCCCATTTGTATGCCCATTTCCATTCGCCATTCCGTCGGCGGCTTCCACGTGTCCATTTTGCCTCATAGTCCAAACTATAAAAATAAATAAATCGCCCGCGTTCTCTCTCTCTTTCCCTCCATTGGCCATATCTGCTTCTACTGTCTCTGAACGATCCGAAGTTATTTTCAACCCAAGCATCTGCAGAACAAAACAAAAACAAATCGCAGACACACGATGGAGCTCTTGGGGAAAAGGTTTTGGGCAACGAAACTTTTGTACCCTACATAAAGTGGCGAAAGTTTTTCCGAATTTCCAATTGCGAAATTTCAGTGGTTTTACAAAAAGCCAATTTTGCACAGAAAGTGCAGCCACTGGGAATTTTGTATAGGTTTTTATAGATTTTATAGAGATAGAACTAAAACTTTACGATATAGAATGGAAATGAAATAATTTTGGTATACAAGTGATACAATTTATGTGCTACTGCCTCTAAAAGGCATTAAAATTCTGGGAAATTGATGAATTCCATATTAACGACACTTTAATTGTTTAATTTTCTATACAATATTCCAAATATACGATAGACATTTTCCATGCCATAAAGAGTGACCAATTGAAAACACCCTTGTGGAAAAGATAATGGCAGGATGTTAATTTTGGGAGTGGGGGATGTGAAAGCAATAACACAAAACAAATGTGGGAAAAGGCAGCCGACTATTCCATCATCAGTGTTCGAAACACACAAGAAAAAACAAGAAAAAACGCCCATAAAGACATAAAGTTTGCTCAAGTGTTCGGATCGTATCGCCCGATTCGAGCGTCTGTATCTATCGCTTTGATATATTGTTTACAAGGCAGGCGATTTCGATTTCGATGTGGATTTGAATTTGAATTTGAATTTGGTTGCTGTTAACGATCGCATCATCATCGTCATCTCTGTAATGTGCGAATCGCAATAAAGTGGATTCAGGGTCGAAAATATTCGGGTTAAAGATTAAGTTCATAAATTAGGACCTCTGACTTATGGGCATATATAGAGTGCTACTTTTGATATACGGCCCTGCCGATTTACCAGGCAATTCCGGCGCAATTTAAACAATGCCAATCGCCACGTAATTAATGGCATATGAGCAATGAAAGAACGGAACCCTTGGGGGAAAGCCCGGTCCTCAGATCGTGGACATGAATTATCGATGAGGGTCCGCCATGCCCCATATAGTACATATCCCTATGTAAATGGGGCGGAACAACACATGCGTGCATATTTAGATGATGATAAATATTACATATATGCAGTCCCAATGGGTATTACGGGGTGTCATCTAAAATATTTAAGCCATTTGCTTTCCGACTCTTGGCTCGATGTCCATATGTCTGCATTTCGAGGACTTTCAATCGACCAAGAGTCAACTTTGTATGTCAGTGGGTTTTCCTTTTTCTTTTTTTTCGACTGTTGGGTTTACTTTGGAGGTGGCGCAGAAGTTCTCCCCCTTTCTGCTTTCTCCTTTCTCCTTTCTCCATTCGCCGCCACTCGACTGTGAAAAATGTTGGCCCAGGTGGCCTCAATAGACCAATAACTTATTGCCTCGGCATTATGCGGCGAAAAATAGTCGAGGAACTTTTTAAAATTTCATGATAATAGTCTTCGACCGCGACTGCAGTTTACATGTACCTATATATATATCTATATATTATATATCCGTTTAGATGGATGTGCCCGTTGTATATCTTAGCAAGTGCATGCACGCTGTTTGCCCAAGTGTCCATCAATAAAATATGACAAGAGGCACTTTCAGCTTTCAGGACTGTCCCCGAACCGAACCGTAAACGGTATAGGGTATAGAGTATATGGTACGGAATGGATGGGTCCGAAATCGTCGCTGAAATCGCTTAAAGGTCGCGCCATACGGCGACTACTGAGTACTGAGTACCGAGTATCGAGTCCCCTTGCACAGCTGTTCTGAGTCATTTGCCAAGGCATATGTGGTTGCCTCACTTGGCCAGATGTCCAATGTCCGATGTCCGTTGTCCGTTGTCCGCTGTCCGTTGTCCGCTGTCCGATTGTCCGGCCTTTGAGGGCATACACCTGTGCAGGTGCAGCGACAACCTAATTGATCTGTGATTCACACATTTTCCCCTTCAAACAGCGATCTTTTTTGGCTGCTCGAAGAAGGGGTTTTCGGACTTTCCTCAGTGGGATTGGGTTATTAAGTTTTAGACGTCATAATGTAATAGTAAATGTAATGGTAAATTTAAATAATTATTTCTATTAATTAAATACAAAAATCGAATGATTTTATTTTAAAATATTAAAAATACAAAATATTATATTATATTAAAATCAAATTTTAATTTTTTTTTATTTATGTCCTTATTTAAAATGAATTAAAACAGCAATGGGTGAAAAAATAGGTACAAATATTTAAATGTATTATTATAAATTATCAAGATTTTTAATAAAAATAATATTTGTGCTGCCTTAAAGATATCCATAAATTGTTATTAAATTTCAAATCATTTTTCTTAATAACCTGAGTTATTTATGATTTTTAAGGGTATATACAGAAATTAGCAAGCACTAGTGAAGCTATTCAAAAGTAATACATATTTGTTTTAAAGCACTTATCAAGTTTCCAACTTGTTGTCGACAAGTCGTGCAACCTGTGATGACTTAAACTAAAACTACTTGAATCAGGAAGAGGGCAATGATTTGGCGAACCCTCTACCAAGCAATCGATGGACGAATAGAAGAACAAAGATCTTGAGATTCCGATTTTGTGAGAGTCAGCTTTTAGTCGCATTTTACTCGTATTTCTGGCTAAGCCACCGCTGAAGATAAGATGGATCCCATCCCGTCCTGGCCATCGACGAATCCCGAGTCCCGGGGAGAGACGCCGGCAGGAGTCGCCGGAATGGCAAATGGCTGACAAATGCATAAAGTTTTCATTTCAATGAATTATTCAAAATCCGACATGACAACATTTTGACTATCTGTCGTTTGCGTTGACATTTCCATTTGATATCTGGGTCGAGTCGACGATTGTGCAAAGGGAGGTGGCTATAAGGAAGGGGGTATGGGATGGAATGGATTCCGGACTCCGGACTCCGGAGGTTTTAGGATTTAGGTGCGATGTCCTATGTGCACGTTAGCGTCTCATTCTCAAGTGATGGATACTCGAGACAATTGCCGTGTGGAGCTGCACAAAATGCATTAATTTATTTAAATGAGTGGTACTTTAATCATGCCTTGTAGTGCCATATGCATAAAGTGGTACTACAAGAAGGGATTCCCAGGTTGAGTTGTTGATTGTTTTGGCCTGGCAAGCAAAGCGGCTTAATTGCACTGTGAAAAAAAGTATGGGCTCTAAAAATAAATATCTTCTTATTTGTGCGTTAGTTTTGTGTTCTTAATTTAAATGTTTTCTAAGGTAAAAAGGTAAAAATAAAATATGAAAGTTCAATTAAAAATAAATACATTTTAAATATTTAAATAACATTTTTCGTTTAACATTTAGATCCAGTTTAAAGTCTAAAATTATAGTGACAAGTTAGTTCTGCTTTCCCTCAGTTTATAAGTACTATTGTAGTAGAAAGGGTCCCCGATCCTAATTAGATGGGATAAACAGAACAATGCAAATGCCCATTTGCATTAGGTGCGGATGCATTGCGTTTTGAATTTCTCCATGGCTCGAGTGTGATTCCTTATGATTCCCGATGCGGAATTAAAGGCTTAAAGAGAGAATAAGAGGAAGGCCGAAGTGGGTGGCTCGGGTGGATTGGGGAGGTGCGTTGCTATGCCATCAACTTCGGTTGCTAGGCCAATTCATTTGTCAGTTCATCAGCGCCAAAGAATGCATCCGCGTATCTGTGAGAGCGTTCTTTAAGTGTGTGCCTGTGCGGGCGTATCTGTGTGATGTATGTGAGTGGGTGTGAGTGTGTGCGTGTGCTGAGGCGAGGTGGGCTAACAGGCAGACCTCGCTAAAGCGAACCGCTACATAAGGGGTATTATGTTAACGATATTATATCGGTATTTTGGCCAAAACATTGGAAATAATAATCTAAATACGGAATGTCATACCTCGTTGAGCTCGTGATTTAATTGTCAATCGATTGGCATTCCAAACTAGAAATTTTCAATTTTTACCATTTTTCGCAAAAAATCGTGATGTAACCCCTTATCAAAAATGCGAAAATCGGTCAAAAAATAAATTTCCCAGGAAGTAATGGGGATTAATAGTTTAGGTTATTAGCTGTTCAAAACAGTATGGGGTTTTGATTTGGGACAATTTTTAAACGAATTACATCAAAGAATCATATAAAAATATCCTGTTTTTGCCAAAAACCGCAATCCTGATTTTCCACTAAAACTAATCAGTATTTTGGCCGAAACAAAGAAAATAATAGCCCAAATATGAAGTGTCATACATCGTTGGACTCGTAATAAAATTTCCAATCGATTGGCATTCCAAACTAGAAATTTTAAATTTTTGCCCTTTTTCGCAAAAAATCATGATGTAACCCCTTATAAAAAAAGGGAAAATCGGTCAAAAAATAAATTTCCCAGGAAGTAATGTGGATCGTTAGTTTAGGGTATTAGCTGTTCAAAACAGTATGTGATGTTGATTTGGGACAATTTTTAACCGAATTACATCAAAAAATCACATAAAAATATCCTGTTTTTGCCAAAAACCAAAATCCTGATTTTCCACTAAAACTAATCAGTATTTTGGCTGAAACAAAGAAAATAATAGTCAAAATATGGAGTGTCATACATCGTTGAACTCGATTGGCATTCCAACCTTAACTTTTTTTATTTTTTCCATTTTTCGCAAAAAATCATGATGTAACCCCTTATAAAAAATGTGAAAATTGGTAAAAAAAAATTTAATTTGCAGGAAAGTGATGGGTAACGTTAGTTTAGGTTGTTAGCTGCCCAAAACAGTCGGTTCTTTAACTGTAGGCCTTGATTTGTCCAAATAACGATTGAAAAACCGAAAAAAGCTTATTGTTAAATGAAGAGAACGAGTTTATCTTATATAATTTTTAGATATTTTAAATTGATTCGTTATTAAAACTATGATTTATGCATAGAAATAAATTTGTTGAGAACAAAAGAAAGCAAATATTTTATTTCAACGATTGAGGGACTTGAACAAAACGTTTGTAGCTTCATCTTAGCGAGGCCCCAATGTATATCCTTTGCATGCACAAAATATAGCTGAACAACGTGACTATAGTCGAATACGACTGGGGCAGCGGCAATTGCCGATGACAATGAAATCGCGTAGCTGGAACTTTGAATTGAGCATCCATTTGGGACTGCCTGGATGTGGGGGAGTAAGAATAGGAGGCGGGCGGGGGCCAAAGATGGATGAGGGGCAGTGGGAGGGGCCGCGGAGACCATCACCTTACGCAAATCGGAGTTTTCCAATGCGCAGGACCAACCGAAGGCCACGGACAAAGCCACTCTCTCTCTCTCCTTCTCGCTCTCACTCTCTGGCTCACGCAAAAAAGGCTTTCTGGGGCTAGAATCCCCCCAAGAATTTGTGTGAACCGAATTAGAACAATAAAGGACTTTTAAAAAGTTATTATTATAAAATAATAAATAAATAAATGATTCTCAAAAATTTTAGAAATTTTATTAAAACTAAGGCACCCTGTGGAATTTTTGAAAATCCATTCTTAAAATTCTCGAACTCCTTTGAAACTTGGGCACTTATAAATATTTATTGTACTTGTTTTATTTTTTTTTAACCTAAAAATTTGATAATAATTCTTTTGGCAATAAACTCTTTTTATAACCATTTACCTTACAAAAAATTTTTATTTTTATTTTAAGATCGCTTTTGTGAAACTCCGCCCTTTGCATACGCCCCTGTCGCTTTGTACTGCTCCCTCTCTCTTTTTGATTTCTAAAATGTAATTTTGAATGTCCCAAAAAGGAGTATCTCTCGATGTGTGGGTGTCTGTGTGTAACCGCAAAAGGATTAACTTGTAAAGTTCAATTTTGATTTTCGTATCGCGTGCTAGTCGACCATTATGCTATATAGTTAACTGAAGAAAACAAAAAAAAAACACAATTCAAAGTCATAACCAAAGCTCAAAGTTCAATGGAGAAGAAGAAGCAGCGGCAGCTTCTTCTTTTCAATTCTATTTCTCTTCCTCTGCCGCCGTCGACGTCGCTGCCTCTCCACAAAGTTCCCTTGTGTGCGCTTGTGGGTGTGCTACTCCTGCTGCTTTGTGCGTGTATTCGTGGGTGCGTGCAAGCGAGATAGCCATAGCACACTCCCACAGAGAGGGATAGAGAGAGAACAAAAGTTGAGTGGATTGGAAATCAGTCAAAAGAAGACAGAGAGAGAGAGGGAGAAAAAGAGAGAGTGAAAGGCGAGGCGGCGCCGACTCTCTCTCCGACTTTCTCCAACTCTCTCTCTTTCTCGCTCTCCCTCTGTCACCTTAGATTTTTGGTGCTCCTCATAGCGTGCCGCCAAATTAGACACACATGACAATGCCAATTCATTATGGCCCAAAACGAAATTGCAATTGCAATGGCAGCAAAAAGTAGAAAAAAAAAACAAACCGGAGGCAGCGCTGCCACCGAGAGCAGCGACTGCGACGGCGGCAGTGACAGCTGATAAAGACAGTTTGACAGGCAAATCTGGGTCTAAAGAAGAAGAAGACGTGCAGCACCCACACACCCACACCCCAGTGCACGCTGCTCACTTCTTACGGGTACAGGTGGAACCTGCAGGATGCGACTTTCCTTAACTCTTTAATATCCTGCAGCTGTGTCCAAAAAGTATGCTATACTGGGTGTTCAATTCGCCTTTAAATATGTATTTTTTTGAGTTTTTTATTCGGCACAATATTTAAACAAAAAATTTCAAACATAATTAAATTTTATGAGTCATGACTTAATCAAAAACTTGAATTTTTGATTACTTTTTCTAATCTCTCCGACTTTATTCCGTAAAATAAACCTTTAAAGGTATTGTAATAATAATAAAAGGTATAATTGTATGATCAGCTGTGATTTTGGCTTCCGCCTTCTTTAAACCGTCCACAACCTTTTGAATTATATAGTTACATAGTAAGTTAGCTGATTATTCTGCTTTCTTCAGGAGGCTTAACTGTATTGAATCTTGAGCCAAGATAGGACCTTTTGATCAGAAGAAAATAGGGACCATCTTATGAAAAATTTGCTATCCTGCTGTGGTTACCATTTCGGAGGCCTCACTGTATTGCCGGGACTATTTATCAACCGTGGCTTGGTAACGGGATCTGGAAGCGAAGAGATCGGGTGTTCTGCTCTGCTCCTGCTGCTGGTCTCGTGTCCTCTCTTCGTTCTTCGCGCTTTGCTCTTGGCTCTCTCCTTCGTAACTGTAAAATTGCGGTCGAGTTAATTCGTACTGGCTCTCGCTGCCGGCGTCGCTGCCAGCGGCGACTGCGACGTGGGCCGCTGGCGTCCTCGCCGCCGCTTTTGAAGATTCCGTTTCGTTTCGTTTCATTTTCAGTTCTCGGTCGGTTTCTGTTTCAGTCTGTATTGTGTTTACACCCATGGCTGACGTAGCGAGCGCAGAAGAGCTAAACCTTCGAAGGCGAAAAATAATAATGAAATAAATAATAACAACAAACTAAATAACTAAACTATATATGTATACATAAAACAAGAAAGCATATATGTTTGTATATATGCATAGCAGATGAAACGAAAAACGACAACAACAATAATAGAGGCATGAACAGCAGCAACAATAATATTAATAACGATAATAGCCACAGTTACAATTACAATTACAATTACCAACAACAGTTATCGTTCGAGTTACCGTTGTTACACTTACAATTACGTTCACGAGTCCCGTTTTTTTTCCAGTGCGTGCGTGTATGTGAAATTGTTATTATTAACAACAGCAACAACAAAAAACAAACAAAATAGAGAAGAAATTGCGTTACTTTTCTTTTAACCGGATTCCGGTACTTACACACACACACAGACACAAACAACCACACACCCACACACACCCCGCTCACACAAACGAACACCATACACCCGCACTGAAACGGACAAACATTGAAAATGAAAGACGAGGCAATGCGATAACGGGATAACTATAACAAACTAATCAAACTAGAAGAAGCAGAGGAGGACTAGCGAATAAGAACAAGGAGAAAACAACGAGCGAATCAAGGTGAATAATTTACAATATTTACTAGGAAATATTAAGAGTGCACGAAAAACAAATAAAACAAATGAAATAGCGGAGCCAAAAGAAACGGGAGTACCGCTGCTAACGTCTCTGCCGGCGTAGCATCGCCTGTGGCCAAAAGAAAGTAAAAGGAATTAAAAAAAGAAAACAGCCAGCGAAGGCATACACATAAAAGACTAATAAAGCAGAAGAAAACAGCCAAAAAAACAGTAATAACAAGAAAAAAGAGCTGGGAAAGCCCCGAACAAAGGCACAAGTAATATATCACAATATTTCCCATCCATAGATAAATATCTCGCCATACTCTCCATAAAGATGTTGGCCAGCGAAATTGGCGAAAAAAAAAGAAAGTTGAAGTGGAAAGGCGAAAGGCGAAAGGGGGAACAAAGAAAGTTACCATATAGTTGAGTCTATTAAGTGGTTTCGAAAGACAAGTATATCTTGTCCTTAGTGTTTATTTTCCTTGTAGAATACAATTAATTAAGGATTAGCAAGTTACATAAATCAATAATGAATTGAGCACATTTTATTTAAAAAGTAAGATAGATTGGATTGGCAAGAAAATATTACAGTTATGAATATAATATACATAAAGAAGACTAGAATTAATATGAGATAGGGGGAAAAACCTTACCAAAAATAATAGAAATAATAGAGTCAAATATCCCGATAGAATATATTTCCCATCAACACCACATAAAAGTATACAAAGGGACAGACGGCTAAAAATATCAATTGACGATATTGAATTTATCCTGACATCAGCCAAACGCCATTCGAAAATGTATAGAGACCTCTTATCGTCGCTCCACTCTTTCTGATGGAAAGCATAGCATATTTCTTGGCGACCGCTACTCGGCGAAAAAAACGCGAAAACTTTGAAGCGAAGCGGAGGGAGAGTAGGCAAAATTTATGATTTTCCCGCATATGTGTGTGGACGAGGAGATATACATATATACAGATACATAAATATATTGCAATGTGTGAGTAATGGAAGGGCGCAAGCCAAAGAAAGAAAGAAGCCCAAAGAGTGATTCAAACTTTTTTGGTTCAACCATAAACTTTTTTGCGCCTTGAATATTTTATGAAAGGCAGATGAAGTACACAAGTTGGAGTAAAGTCCATCATTAAGCGACCAATATATATTGGACTATATAAAACAACGACGAACAGCTCTCGTGTAAATTTCAAAGTAAAAGTAAGAGGGATAATATTAATATAATTACAGACTCGGGACGGAGGGGCCTTGGCTGTCATATCTCTTCAGCATTCCGGCTAAGAGTTACGACACATTTTTGGCCATACTTTCATCTGCTTTCCCTCCCTTTCCCCTTGTCCGTATTTTTGTTTTTTTGGTCCTTTTGCTACACTTCAAGTTGAGTTATCCTAGTCATAGCCCTTTGGAGACTGGAGACTCGAGTCAACCCATTTAACCGGCAGATGGCACATGGACACATTTTGTTTTTTTTTTTTTGTTTGGCCCTGTCTTACCTGATTTTTCTCCTTCCCCCCCTCCTGTCTAACTGCTTTATTTTTCCAGCTTTTCTCTTGGTTTTTCTCCCATTTCCCTCTTGTTTTTCTGCTCGTTTTTATGACATTTTCTGTTGCTGTTTTTGATGGTGTAGAAATTCCAAGCCGGTTGCATTAAGTTTCAGTTCCGGCTTGTTGATTGACATTTCCTCTGCTCTTTCTCTTTTTTTTTCTTCTTCTATTTTTTTGTAACTTTGTCCCAATGCCTCTGTGTGCGTTATCCTTTAGCCGGCTGACAGTTTTGGCCAAAAACCAGAAGAACGAACCAAAAAAGAATGGCATTTTTTCGTGTGGCAATGGCCATGGCAATGGCAATCTTATGCAACTCGCTTCGTTTGATAAACCGCAAGTGGCACTGGAAATGTGTGCGTGGGTGGCTGGGTGGCTGGGTGGGTTGGCGATTGTTATGTAAGGCCGTGGATGTAACAACAATGGCCAAGATAAGAGCATCGAAGCGCCAGGCAAACGAAATGAGCAGCGAAACGTGAAAAACTCCAAATAATCTACAATAAAACAAGGGGGGAAACGCAGAAAAAAAGAGGAGAAAAAAAATAAATGGCAACGGGGCGGATGGTGAATGTCGGTTATTGCGTATACGTCATGTTGCCGCTGTTGTTGCTGCTGTTATTATTAGGCAGGCGTGGCCAAGTGGGCGGCTGGCTCTCGAAAGATAACGCATACGCCGCATGGGTCCACGTTTGCCGCGTTTAAAAAGATGCAAATCCCAATGAGGCCCGCTGCCTGCAAACAATTCTGAATTATTAAGTTACTCAATCAGGCTTGGCCCTAAGACCTTAAACTCACTTGAAATGGGATTTGGTCGAGGGTTTACGTACGTCTCTGCTGTTTGCTGGGATTATATATCCCTCTTTTTCCGCTTTTTCGCGGCCGGGGTGGGGGTGGACTGCGCCTCCTTACAATTGAAGGTGGAAAATAACAAAAATAACAAAAATACCGAAATGAAAAAAAAAAAATTTCAATTAACAAATTCGCCTTTCGAACGTTCGCGTTATGGGCGCACGCATAAACAAATCTACAGCGCAAAAAGTTTCGGGCTGAGGAAAATTTCTTTAAGGGATTAAATTTCCATGCCTCAGCACACACAAACGCACATACACAGAGAGGAAAAATTATAATTTATTTAGTTTAGTTTATATTCGCGCCAAATACTAGAAAATATTTCCATTAATAATAATTTTTTTAATTAAAAATGTATGTAATAACAATTTTTAAAATTAAAAACTTTAAAAATTTAAAAAAACCCTATTTATTTAAGAAAATTTTTTTAGGGACTTTTTCCTCTGAATATTTTTATTTTCTGTGTGAGAAAATTGCACCAATAATATGAAAGATGTTAGGGAAAACTAAAAGTATAGTAGTATTAGTATTTAGTATTTTTCCGAGTGTATATTACATAAATATACACATAAATAAGGAAATATAAGGACTGAGAAATACATCTTAAAAAAGGTTTGACTCCAGTCTTGGGGCATTTGGCTCAGGAATTTGGCCAAATCCCTTCTTAGCTACGACATAAAAGGACATTTTGGTATCTCCCCTCCCTCTCTCTCTGTTTTTTAAGGATATTTAGGCCAAGCCATTGTTATTTCCTGCAGTGTATATTGTATAATAGATATACAAACGTGGAGGGACACGTGCCCGAGATGGATGGATGGATGTTCCGTTCCGTTATGTTCTCTCTTCCCGGCGCTTTTCCCCAACCGCCTGTTAAATGTTTTTTCGTATTCCCTTTTTTCCCTTTTTGATATTTCCAGCCTTATTACACACTTACCTGCCCACGTGTGTGAGCTTAAAGTTTTGTTATTGTTTTCGCACTGGCCAAAGGGAGCAGCACGTGGCCATGACCGCCATATTGGCCTGTCCTGAATAAAAAACAAAAACAAAAACCCTAAGAATAAATAAAGAAAAACCCACACACGCACAGAAAAATCAACAGCAAATTGAACTTCAATTCCGATTCCAATTCCAATCGAACCTACTTGGGCAGTTGGTCATTATGGCGGAAGCAAATCATTGTAAATGAGACCAAATTGCCCCCATGCCCGTTTGGAGCCACCTGCTATTTGCATTTCACTTTTTCCCTCTGGATAATTGAGCGAGCATGCGACCCTAACCGGGTCTAACCTTCAGCTAGCCCTAGACTAGCTGGTCTAGCTGGTTTAGTTGGTCTAACTCCAACACCCACTTAGACCTTAGACCTTAGCGGCGCCATCAAATATCCACACACCCCACCCACGCCCCTTGCGGCTCATCCAAAAGTGAAAACATTCGAGTCAAGGCCAGGCGAATGGCTCTGTCTATTTGGTATCGTTTGTTTATTAATTATTTGGTTAGGCTTTTACCCGCCCCCTTTTTGTTGCGCACTGAGCGAAAATGTTGTGGAGAACCATTTAAGGAAAATAATTATACCTTGCATAACTTAAATTATGTTCTTAAAAATATTTTCATTTTCAATTCAAACACACAAAATTGCTGAGAAATTTATTTATGATATATAATCGAACCAATAAACATTAAATTTATTAAAAAAAAATTTTTTTTTGTGATTTTCTTAGATACTTTTTAATAATAAGATAATGTTTAAAATATATATACTTCTTTATTCCGAAAATAAATAAAAATTTTTCATATTTCTTTACTTTGTTGTACTATTTGTTAAATGAAATTTGTATAACTGTTTGAAACGCCTTAGGATCGAATATTTAAAATTTTATTTGATTTTTATATAAAAAACATATAGGAACTATTTAAAAATACATAATCAATCTTTCATATTACTTTAGTTTTTTGTACTATTTGATAAATTAAATTTGTATAACTGTTTAAAACGCCTTAGGATCGAATATTTAAAATTTTATTTGATTTTTCTTAGTATGGCTTTGGCTTCAGCCCCGTTTTCTAGTAGCCCTCCCCATTTTTTTTTTGCCCCCATATTTACCTTTTGGTTTGGCAAATATTTGAGTTTTTGCCGTCTTTCTCTGTTTGTTTGCTTTTTTTTTGTGTGACTTTTTCCTTCTTTTTTTTGTATTTTTAATATGTTCCATTGCCGGTCGTTTCATTATGCAGTCGCTAAGTGTGTCACAAGTTGAAAGTAAACAATTTTCAGTTCCTCAACAATTTCTATTATTTTTTCGTGGTTTTCGTTTCGTTACCCCCCGAAACCCCCTTTGCCACTTGAGTCACCTTAACGATTCTTGCGTTTGTCTTTTCGCATTTCAATGGACTGTGGGTATATAGATGTGTGTGCGGTAACAATAGGGTTAGATATATTGATTTTCGATCATAAGAACCTGCAACATGCAAAGTCCAACCAACACCTTGCCCATTATATACCTACTTATATAATATATACACATATATATATGCGGATATATATATATCGGCCCAGTGACACGCCCCGCCCATTGACATTAGCCATATTCGAGTCGCCTTGTGAGGCTTTTGGCCCGAAGACGTCCCCCTGTCATTGTCGAGTTATCATTATTATATTAAATGAATGCGCCGCTTTGGCACGCTCCAGCCTCAGTGCCTCATTTATCCCCCGATCCGAACCGATCCGCCACGCCCCCAAATTAGGGCTTGTTGTATATGCGAGTCGGTGGTTCCGGCAATCAATCTCCTCCACGAGCACATCTAAGGAACTGAAGAAGGGGGTTTGTGGCCGGAATGGAACCGATTTGATTAGTGATGAAAGACCATCTACAAACTAACCGCAGTCACTCCCAAAAGAAAAGAAAAAACTGACCAAATTGTGCACTCAGGGTGAACTAATTGTGTAATTCTAAGTTTTCAGGTCCCAAATACACAACTCACATACAAGTACACTGAGAAAAAAATCATAATTCTTTGTGATAACTTATATTCAACGGTATGATGTTTTTGAAAAATAAATTAAATGCTTAAAAGATTTTTTTAAATAAATAAATGTAAATAAACGGAGGGAAAATTACTTGGTGTCCAAAAGTATGCAACAATATTTTTTCAATATTAAAACTTAAAACAATTGAGAGTCAGGTTTTTCTCGATATTTCATCGTCAACATCGAGATTATCGAATTCGAAAATATTGATAGTAAGGTAATACTATACATTAGCGGGCTCACCCCCAAAATTCGCGAAAAAATTATCCTCGATGGACCGCGATTTCTTAAGAATTTACGTGCAAAAAGAACTTGGCGGTCGGCCATGGTTCTCTTGTAATTAAATTTCAAAGTTCTCGGGTTTGCTATAAAAAACAAGGGTGCTTTTCTCATATTTTCAATCAAAGTAATTAAGTTTTAATGAGTTCCTATAAAATTAATTAATTGTTCAAATGAGTTCCTATAAAATTATTTAATTGCTTAAATGAGTTCCTATAAAAAAAGTGTAGACTTTTGTCACATTTTTTTAATTGTATTTTTTGTCTAATGAAAAAACTTATGCAAATAATCATGTTATGAGTGGAGCGTGGACTATAAAGGACATGATTGAGATTTTAGTGACGGCCAGGAACGATCACATCCATCCAAGGTCCCCCACCATTTTAATGCATTAATTAAACCTCAAACAATTTGTATCTTTATATTTATTTAAATAGTTTCAATGAACACTTTTCCGCACCACCATTGAGGTAAAGTTCCAGGCGCGTTTTTTTATAGTGGTGTCCCCGTTAGGCCTAGTCCACGCTTCAGATCCGAATATAACAAAGAGTCTCCTAATTAACAGCTGAGTTGTTGTCGAAGGTGTCCTAAAAATATATATGCGAAATTTTATGATGTATGTTAAATTTGAAATGAAAGCATCGTGCAAGTACAAATTAAAAAAAAAATGGAACGAGTCACAAGTAAAATTTGGCATGAAATTAAAAAAAAATCGCGGCGATTTTTTTTTAATTTCATGCCAAATTTTACTTGTGACTCGTTCCATTTTTTTTAATTTGTACTTGCACGATGCTTTCATTTCAAATTTAACATACATCATAAAATTTCGCATATATATTTTTAGGACACCTTCGACAACAACTCAGCTGTTAATTAGGAGACTCTTTGTTATATTCGGATCTGAAGCGTGGACTAGGCCTAACGGGGACACCACTATAAAAAACGCAAGACTGGCACGTCATGTTGAACAATATGAATCAATAAACAAAATTTTTTGATAAAAATTTGAATATTGGGGGCAGACAACTCGATTTTTATAGCAAGTATGAGAAAAGCACCCTTGTTTTTTATAGCAAACCCAGGAACTTTAAAATTCAATTACAAGAGAACCATGGCCGACCGCCAAGTTCTTTTTGCACGTAAATTCTTAAGAAATCGCGGTCCATCGAGGATAATTTTTTCGCGAATTTCGGGGGTGAGCCCGCTAATGTATAGTATTACCGTTTTTTCCCCTGTACTGGCAAAAAGAATTCTTAAGGCTGCGCTGCAAGGCAGGGCAAAAATATTACTTATCCGCCTAATTAAGCTCCAACAAAGCGAACACTTCATTATATATTTCCTGCACTCCGGCGGGCAGAGATTGTTTGGGGGTGAGTTATGGGGTGGTGTTTGGATTTCCTGCCCTTCCCGGTGCTGAAGAAAGCAAAAGAAAAGAAAACGTAACCTTAATGTAATGTGAATTACGCTAAATTTATTAGGCAAAGGCAGCAAGTGAGGGAAATGGGGAAATGTGGAAACGGAAACCAAGGGAAAAAGCCCAAAAATACACACACACACACACACAAATACACATGAGGCTGGGCCTAATCGGTATCGTTAACTCCAACTCCAATTCCAGGACCTCTCTTCACAGGCTGTCGTTACCAATTTCGTCGCTTATTTCGTATTGTATTTTCTCTCCTAGTTTCGTTTCCTTTTGCCACTTTCACTTGGTTTTTGCGTGCTGGCCGCGTTTTGTATAGGAAACTCGATAATTTCCACCAATTTCCTTTCGCTGCACATGTGTGTGTGTGTGTTAGCCCTGTTAGCCCTGGCAAAGTATGCGTGTCCATGCGAAGCTCATAAACTGTGTGTCGGCAATGAGTATGTTAATTTGGTTAGAGGTGAGAACGCAGGTGAGAAATAATTTTGGGGCGTGGCATCGACTAAATGCCAATGCCAACAACAAAACAACAACCAAACATCTCTTTTGTGTGCGTGACCGTCCAAAAAACCCAACTACAACAACAACAAAAATCCAAAAAGAAAGGAGACAGATAAAATTACTGGGAGAAATTACTTACTCAAGTACTTGAAAAACTTGAAAAGTTTGCCGCAAAAGGCGGAAAATTACCCAACAAAATGGCACTTTCGCAATAAACTTTTCAACCCTTTAATTCTACTGTTTGTAAAGTTAGTTCGCCAAGTGTCAATTTATCGGGGAATATACGATTTTGTAGTTTGTTTTATTTACTCAAGGTAATTTACGTATGAAAATGGTTCAATTTGTTGTGAATATGAGATTCGAGATATACACAGTAGAAAAATTGTCAAAAGATCAGATTGATATGTGCAGGTTAATTTAATAAAGTTATTCATGTCATTTTGATATGAATAGATATTACGTTTATCTTATTTTACAATATTTGTTCAAAAAATACTACATTTGTTATTTTTAAACAGTATTTTTATAACTTTAATGAAATGATAAAATGTCAAGTTGATATGATTGAATCATAAATTTGACATTAATCATATCGGTGTTTTTTATTTATAAGAAATAGGTAGAAATGGCCATATTACTTGTCGATTTTTTTTTCTGTGATTGAAATATAGATGAAAAATAAATATAAAATAAATCAAATATTAGCATACTTGTTATTTAGCAAAAAGCCAACCATATTGGCCATTTGAATTGCATTAACCTCATCATATTGATTGGCCCCTTGGCTAATTTTATTTAGTGGCCTCTATATATTCGATTGTATAGATTTTAAAATTTGATTATGCTTGTTTAAACACACATGGATTTTCCATG
This sequence comes from Drosophila prostipennis, assembly GCA_037075205.1. Taxonomy (NCBI): domain Eukaryota; kingdom Metazoa; phylum Arthropoda; class Insecta; order Diptera; family Drosophilidae; genus Drosophila; species Drosophila prostipennis. The sequence continues at coordinate 211,147 of JBAMCJ010005561.1, read as the reverse complement.
GAATTAATTGAATTCCACGACAAGTGGCGAATAATATGTTGTTTTGCGTTTTCGATTCGTATTGTTGAAATGCCATCAACGTTTTCGGTTTTATAAGTTATCCTATTCATAAGCATTCCGCATTTGAAATTCCGTGTAAATTGAATTTCTCTGCTATTTTATTCTTCAATGGCTTTTCATTTCGCTCCACTTGACTAAATGCGTTTAAGGTTGAATTTATGCTCGGTGGTCTAATAACCTCTCAAAAAAAAAGCTTATTTTCTCGCTCCAAAACTTGCAACATTTTCAACTTAAATGACTTCCTTCGAGGCATTTATTTAATCTGCTGCTGAGTTGTCTCTCCTGTCGCTTCCTCGTTGTTTTTTCTTGGGCTTTTCGCTTTCCGTTTCGCTTTTCAACTTAATTAAGAAATCCAATTAACATCATTGACATTAGATGTCCTAGAATATGCGCAATTTGTTTTGTTTTTATATATTTTTTTTTTTTCGTTGGTATTTTCATGAGCACATGGCAGCCAAAAAAAAAAAAAAACACAAACACACGCATCTGCCGAAAAATAGATTTTTCCCTTTGCATATGTATGTGTGTGTGTGTAGGTGAAGGGGTGGGGTTGGGTGAAGGCAGGACCTCGCTGGCCACCCCCGAAAATCCACACCCTTTGCTGACAAGTAGGCGTTGATGTTGATGTTGACGTTGGTCTCGTGTGTGTCCCTCCCCCCAAGGAACCCCCACAAAACCGGCCTTCCGCCCATCGCCACCCCCTCGTTGCGTGAGTCCCGAAATTGTGCGTGTGTGCGGCTTTTTTGGGGGGTGGGCTGGGCGCCTGTTCGTCCAACACGCAACAAACAAACGATAACAAACAATTGTGGCAACGACATTCGGATACTCAGTGTCTCCAAGTGTCTCCCCCCAAGTTTTCCAAGTTCTCCATTTGTCTTTTCCTGATTTTGGTCGTCCTACAAATGCTGATTGTAAAGGCAGGGCTGGAAATCGTGTTTTAAGTCGTGTTTACTGGCTTCAATTGGGAAATGTCCTCGAAGAGGTTTTAGCAATTTCAAGTGCCTCTCCGTTTTGGCTTACATTTGGGATACACACTATAATAATCGGGTTTTCATGATCAAAGTAAGGCAAATAATAGTCTAAAGGAGATACAACTTCAATGAAATTCAATTGTTTAAGAAAAATGTATTTAATATAATTAAAATTTAAGTTTCATCGCTTTTCTGGGAGGCTTAAAAATTCTAAAAAAAATCTTTAAAAATCAAGAGAATCCCAAATCTAGACTTTATATCACTTCAATATTAGCTCTTTATTTGTACATCTTCTACCCTTTGACTGGCACTCAGTCGAACGAAAACAAAACACTTGCAATCCGATTTGTCGTTTCACTCAATTATGATAGCACTGCCGGGGTCAAAGGGCGCCCGTCCACGCCCACGAATCTGTCAAATTATCCACATGATCGCCCCCCATATGTACTTCGCTGTGGAGCTGTGGAGACAGACCTCAGGAAATCCCATTCAAGTCGGACAACTTTGGCTCATCTCCTTTCAGCTGGCTTAAACAGTGACACAAGTAACACAACTGCACGAGGAGCAGGAGCGGGAGCCACATTCAAGCAAATCTACTTAGCATAAACCAATTCACACACAAACACACACTCATACGCAGGTTGGGGCAAACACACTCACACAGAGAAAGACAGAGAGGGAGAGAGAGAGAGCGAAAGCAGGCAGCTTTCATTACAGGGGAGTGGCTGGCTTTCACTGAGCAGCTGACAAACTGGGAAAGCCAAAAACTGATTATGGCTTTACCCATTCAAAGCGACAGCACTCTGCACTTGCAAATAGACAAATGTGTGCGGTCTAGTGGGAGAAAAAGAGCAGGAGAAAAAAAACACACCACCGCTAGCAGGGTCACACTGTAATCGTAGTGTGGCCTTGCCTCTAATGCGCGACCGGTCACACTTAACCTTTCGTTTTTTTAAAAATAAAATAGTAAGCATAATTTAAAAATTTATTTTTAAAGAACATTGATGTTCATACAGATGTTTAGCACATTTTGGCTTTTTCAGTGCACCTAAAAGTACAAGTTAAATGAGAAATAATCGAAAATGGGCTGCCACTAAGTTCAATTCCAAGTGAAAATTAAAACATGTGCAGAAAGTGAAATTAAAAGTGATGCTATGTGCTTAGCACTCAACTTGCTTGCTTTCTTGGACCCGCGCGCCCCCCTAGAAATGTACCCTACACTCCTCTTCTTTTTTTTTTTTTTCTTATTTCTCCCAAGATCCCGTAAGTGAAGTACAAGTTAAGCCCGAGCCTTGTCGCCCAGTCACGTAGTCTTTTTTGCCCACAGAGAAGGTGCCTCCTTTGAAAGGCGAATGAAAAGGGGGACTGAGCTGTTCTTTATAAACAAATATTTGGATTTAGCAACTGAGTGAGCAGTTGGAGGCCAGAGGAAGCTTAAATTCGAGCAGAAAAAAGAAGGGAATTTTATTTCCAAGCTGAATTTTAGGCGGTCCTATGGGTCCCTTTCTCCCTCTCCCTCTCTCTCCCCCTCTCTCTCCCTCTCTCTCTCTCTCGGCGGGTGTGTGTGTCTAGTTTACGACTTTTACTACTTTCTTTCCACTTTCTCTATCTCTCTCTATCCAACTCTCTCTCTCTCTCTCACTGCTTATGCAAAACCGCACCCATATTGGAGGACAAGTTGGAAAGCAGATTACTTATCTTTTAGTTTTCATTTAAATATGAAGACCAAATTGTACACACACGCCGCGTTTTCCTCTTTTCACTTTTCTCGGCCATTAGAGGGATATATATATATGAGTATATATTTGTATGTAAAGGGAAACATGAAGAGGAGCTCCTTGGGTGTTTTGTTTTCACGCAAAACTCTATCTTTTAGCCAGATAAAGATGTAGCAAAAGGCAAGTGGATTTCTTTCAATTCCGGTTTTCATCTCGACTCGGCGTTTTTTTTTCCTCCGTCTATTTTTGGTTAGACGAAAATAATTGGATTTACACCGAATCAAGAATCAAGATGAAAACTAGGGAAAGAAATGGGATGGTTGGTGGGGATAGGAATAGGGATGTGGGCATATGATGATGTCGTCATTCCGGAGGATAAAGTACGGTTGGCAGGAAGATGGGTATATTCCATGCCGGCTGTGGGCTGTAAAGGCAACTCAAATTGGAGATATTCATAAGTGAAATTTGTTATTCCAATGGGGAGATAACTTTGGGTTTTTTAAATGAGAACCATAAAACCATAAAAGAAACCGGGAAAATTTTAAAAAAGAGAAAGCTATTTTCAGGTTGGTTTAATTCCTTTAAAATATACAAATGGTAAAGTATATAGATTCCATTTTACTTACATAGATTTTCACCCAATGCTAGTTGCTTAAGCACCCGAGCACAAAACCAAACACAAACACCATTTGACTTTATTTTTTTTAGAAACCCATCTTGATAATTGTTCTGTAAATACATAAATTCTAGCTCCGCAAACCGGCGTCGACACTCTCAATTCCTGGCTCGATGAAAACACCTTCCATTGCGAACCGGGAACAGATCTCATCTGGATGCAACGAAGAAGCGGCCGAGGCACTAGTGGGTATCCACTCAGACTACCCTAGGTATGAAATGTATGTATAGCCCGATCCGATCCGCCAGTAGAGTATGTATATACCAGCAGTGTTCAGCATTCATTAACCCTCGAACCCCCGAACCCCTCTGCCTTCGCCCCGTCGACAAACTCCTCCATTTAGAGACCGTAGTTAAAACTGATTTGTTCTTCCCACGCCTTCAAAAGAAAAAATCGATTTAAAGTAACCATAAAGTTGATGTAGGGTGATAGACTTTATTAAAGAGCTAAATTTGTATAGTAATAAATAATAATGAAATGTTTATGGTTGCATGGTCACACTACAATAACAGTGTGACCTTGCACCCTGAGTTTATTGCCTCTAATATAACTTAAACGATTAAATAATTACTAATCGCAATATATAATTTTTTAAAAATCAACATGTTCGATTTTCGCTCAGTGTGCGATTTACAGAAGGTGCACTGCCACCAAAGACCGACATTGAGGGATTGAGGAATTGAGGGAATGGGAACGGGACTGGGAAACGATAACCGTAACTGTGGGCAAATCATTGACTGATGGATGGCCCGGGGACAGTAATTAGCTGTCAATGTCAGGACAAGTGACCCCGGGATGAAGATGTCGACGAAAATGACGATGATGATGATATTGTGAGGGCAAAAATTGAAATAGGGCAAATGTCCGGGGTAATATTCATTGGGGAGCGCTTGAGAGCCGGCGCGATTCAATTTGAGCACTCTAAAGTGAATTCAGCTCACGAATGTGGCTGCTGGGTTGGTCCGTTGGTCCGGTGGTCCGGCGGTCGTCTTCTAGTGTCCACATAAATCTCTATGAATGTCGTCGATGGCAAGATATTTTCCTGCAATCACGTTGGCAATTTGGCACAGTTCAGCAGTTTATAGAGGGGGCAGCACACACAAAAAGGCCAGGGGATTGGATATATGGCTATGACTACGACTACGACTAAGACTACAATTGTGACTGTGACTATATGGGCATCGAAAACGAAAACGAGGACAGCCATCTGTGTGTGTGTATGTTTTCATTTGTCAGCAAAATTTTTATTGGCCATCTTTGGCTCATCCAAAGAGCAGGGGTTGTGTCCCCACACCCCCTTTCGTCATCGGTGTCTGTGTATCTATAAGATACAAATTGATATGACACATTTAGGAAAGCCGGCGCAAAGCGAAAACACACAAATCTGTCATTCAGGCTGTGAGATTTATTAAGGTGCCGACTAGAGTTGAGCGGAGCTCTGAGTTGGATTCGCTCGACTTGAGTTCCGTTGAGTTGAGTTGGGTTGACTTAACCCCCAGTAACCCCCCTCATCTCAGCGGAGAAATCTCGACAGACCTACTCCAGCCACTTGGGCATTAGTCAGCGATCTGGGAAAAACACTCAGAGGGGGTTGAAAACCAGTGAAAATAATACTAATTTCATATGAAAATAAAATAGGTTTAAAACTCAAGGTAAATCCCTTTGAACTGCACGATATTTCCAACGGTCTTTCTTAGTAAACCCCTTAGTAAACGAAAATAAATCAGATCCTGTGTTAAGAAACTATATAAAGCACAACCCATCCCGATTAGAGAAAAATGCGCATTAGCTAAGCTCATTAGTAGCCTATAAATAAATAGCCACATCACAAGTAGCTTTAGATTTCCATCCATAAATAGAATCATTCATGGCAGGGAATTAAAAGAGCTTAACGAGACAAAAAACAAAAACATATGCAATTAATAAAAGGGTTGGACTACGGAAATAGTAAAAAATAGAATTGAAAGGTCAGAGAATCAAAGAAATCAAAACAAATGAAACTGAGAGAAGATTAATTAATTAAATTGTATATCAAAAGGATTAGAGCGAAGACATGAATCGTTAAAGAGAATAATATAATAGCCATACAAACCCGTTTTATTAAAGTAGTAGTAAACCGTTTATTAAAATAAAACAAGATAGAAACAATACTGTAATTATATACCCAAACACATCCGTTAATTAAAGTAGCTAACAATCGATTTATTCGATAGTATTCGGTAGAAATGGATGGGGAGTGAGTGGGTAGTGGGTGTGGACTCTGCAGAACCCATGGGCAATCTGATTGAACTCCCATAACCCCGCAGGTATATGGAAGAACGTGCTCTTACTGGCGGCAATACGTCCAGGAAGCCATCAACAAACTCGGCCAAACACAAACCCAATGTGGGCTATCGCCTGGGCAAGAGGAAAGCCCTCTTCGAGAAGCGCAAGCGGATCAGCGATTACGCCCTGGTCATGGGCATGTTCGGGATCATCGTGATGGTAATCGAAAACGAGCTGAGCAGTGCCGGTGTCTACACAAAGGTGAGCGAGTCGCAAAGATAACTAAATGCATAATACCGAATAGTTTCGATATTTAATATGATATTATGATATGATATATGATATGATATTATGATATGATATATGATATGATATATGATATGGTATATGATATGATATATGTAAGGATATATAATATGATATATGATAGGATATATAATATGATATATGATATGATATATGATATGATATATGATATGATATATGATATGATATATGATATGATATATGATATGATATATGATATGATATATGATATGATATATGATATGATATATGATATGATATATGATATGATATATGATATGATATATGATATGATATATGATATGATATATGATATGATATGATATATAATATAATATGATATGATGTATATTACTAATTTCTTAACCTTAACCTCTATTTTTCAGGCATCGTTCTACTCGACAGCGTTAAAAACCTTAATATCTGTTTCGACTGTGATTCTTTTAGGACTTATAGTAGCTTACCATGCTTTGGAAGTGCAGGTGAGAGTGAGTGCAAATTGTATTCTTCTCTTCCAGATGTTATTGATGTTCTTGCTGATGGTCGTCATCGTTAACTGTTTAACGTTGCCGTCGTCACTGTCGCTCACTGTCACCATATAATACCCCCGATATAGTCCCCCAGATATCCCCCCTTTCCCCAACCAACCAATCAAAAAAAAAAGAAAAGAAACCCCACCCTCTATGGTCATGCTAACCCCTCGAAATCCCCGAAAGCCCCCCGGTCCAACTGTCATCATCGCCATCTGGGTTTGTTTGTTTGTATGTTTGTTAGTTAGTTAGTTTGTTTGTTTGCTGTTGAAAAACGTTTTCTTGTATCCGGTTATGATTTCGATTTACTTTCTATGGTTTTTCCTTTTACTTTCAATGTGTTTCTCGCATATTGGGAGCGTGAGCAAGAGTATGGAAGAGCGATGGCGAGTGCATGTGCAGTGAAAGTTAGTTGAGTGAGTGAGAGAAAGTGACAACCCGTTTCCGGTTCCGGTTCCGTTACCCATTTGCTCATTCCACAACCCACCTTTCCACGTTCCCCTTCTTACCACGCTCCATTCCGCCATTTCTCCGGACATCTTTCATATAGTCCCTCTACAAAAGAAAAGAAAAAGTAAAAAGAGAGTTTCATTCCACCACAAAGAATCTAAACCGAATAAAAATCAAAAAAAAAAGTTATGAAAGCTGAAACACTGTACATAAAGCTAACCATTCTCATTCACCGAACTCACCTTGACCACCCTCACTCTGTTCACCACAGTTGTTTTTCAATTCCCGATCCTCGCTTTTAAATTATAGTTTTAAAAAAAAAAACATTAAAGAAACAAGTTTCTTAAAGTATGCTAACGTATTGTATTAACAATTTCCAAAACAAAAAACATTTAAAAACAATTTTGCATTTTTCAAGTTTTATTAAATTGCAAGAATACCCTTAACAAAAATGACATCCTCTGTGGTGAAATTTTCTTTATCGATCAATCGATCGTAAGCAGCCCTGTTTTGGCATTTTCATTTTAATTCGTTTCATTTCCATTCAACGCAGATCCTCTAAACATGATCTAGACCGGAACTTATTGACAATACTAAACATTCCATACCAAATCGTTTTCGTACTCGTTTACCTCCAATATGCGCTTCAAATACCAGTTGCATGTACAGCACTATAATTTGTTTCATTTGCTCAACATTTTTGATATATATGATCCATATATATACCTATATATATATATATTTATATATAATCTATACAATTTCCACTTCTACTTCCTCTTCTTCAACTTATTGGTTTCGTCTTACTTTTCTCGTTTCGTTTACCTTACAATTAAAAAATACAAACCACAAAAAACCAGTAAATTTAGTTAAGACATGTGTTAAAAATTATCGTTGGCATGAGTTAAACATATATAGCTACATATATATAATTAGAGAAAAAACCCCAACCGATTTGAAAACAAATTCGGTTGGGGATCATTTCGTTTGGAACTTAGAAATATGTAGAGAGCATGGGAGCATCTATTTGCCTAGTTCGTAATTCTGTTGATTCTAACTTAAAACATGAACAAACCATAATTATATACAACAACATGATTGATAACAATATTATCTATTAGCAACATACTCGAATAAAACCGAAGAGAAGTGGAAGATACTCGAAAACCCTGAACTTTCGTTAGCTTCATCGAATCAAACTGAAATACTGATGTTTGTAGGGACAAAGTCCTGTGTTCAGTGATTGAATTTGGATTGGTAATTGAAGTCTCCATATCGATAACTCGATATGGCTATCGATAGTCAGCAAATCAGCCTCGTTATCGCAATATTCGCAATCTAAAAAAAGCTACAGCAAAAACCAAAAAATACCCAAGAAAAAGAAACCTTTTACCCCAAAACTCTCACAACTGCATTCAACCATTTCCATGTCCATGATTCAATCAAGTCAGGTCATTGATCAGTCGTCTGTCAGTCAATCAATCAACCAAACCAGTCGTCAATCAGTCAGTCAATCAATCAATCAAATCAAATCAAACCAGTCAGTCAGCTGATATACTTTCTATATATATACAAAAATCCCCTCCCCCCAAAAATCTCATAATTCGTAATCTCTTCACACAATTTGTTCTCTCTCTATTATAATAATATAACTCCGAATAAATGTTTATCCCCCCAAATTAATGTTGATGTTTAAGAGTAAAATTTTAATATGTAATTACCTTCCATTATGCTTTGCAGAATTCAGTAAGTAATACTTATTATAATGTCTACCATACATACTTCAATATTTGTGAGTAAATCCAAATTAAAACCATGCATAGTGTTATGTACCATATACGGAAGCAACCAATACCAATACCAAAACCAACTCAAATCAAAACCAAAACAGAAACCAAAAACTAAAAACTGAAAACTTAAAACTGAAAACTAAAAACCCAAAAACCAATAAACCGAACCAACAAAACATGCCTAGAGTAGATAAACCATAGATCGTACTTAGACTTGGGTATACGTATAGACATACATATATAACATATGTGTACCCAAAAATGCATACTGAAGCCAAAAAGCTGAAACCAAGCAAAAACTTCAAGTCGATGTTTAGTTGAACCCGCGTCTGTACCTTTGTATATCGTGTCTAGTGTATATATGTATATATACAATCCTCTTTTTTTTTGGTTTTTTTTTTCCATGGAAACTAACCAAAAAACTGCAGATACAGATACAAATAATACTGTCACACGCCATCCAAGATCAAAGGCAACCGCTTGGCTGTTAAATAGCGAAAATTGTGGCTTAGCTTTGCACCGAGAATCCACCGAACCACCCAACCGCAATCTCACCTTGTCTTGCAGTACAGTACGTACGGTATACAGTAAACACTGGCCATGTGCGAATCGATTGTGGAAATGTTTGACCTTAAGAACTGAAAAGGTGGAAGGTTTCTGTAGTTAAAGATAAAGCATTTCTTTTAAATCAAAGCTATTACTAAATTACCTATCTTTTAAATTAAATCTTATCTAAAATTTCAACAGAATTTTCACTATGGATTCAAAAATATCGCAAATATAAGATTGTAAGCTAGTTCTTTGAGAATGGTTTTTCTTTGGTCTTGGAACAAATGTAATTATAAATAAACAAACCTTCAAACCCTTTTGTCTTTATAAAACTTGATTGAACCTTCATCTTTAAGGGGTAAATTCCCATGTTAGAAATTCCGATATAAAAGTAATTCTTCTGTAAATCATTTATAAAACATTTTCCAATCGGCTTGCATACAAATGAAATAGATGTACATTTGCACAACATACATACAAGCATATCCGCATACATATGAGCATTCCCATTGCTAAGTCGATACTGAATATATATATGACTATATGACATATATGTATTAATCGATATATGTACTATCAAACATCAAACCCATCTATCACCAAAATTAGGGGCAAGAACATCGAAGTTTGGCCAAACCAAAAAAAGAACACAGGACTTTGTGAATGCGAGCTAGGAGAGACCTTGCAAGCAGACCTTGTCGTAAATCGATAATCAATTAATCAGTCGGCTTAACTTGCGAATGGCTCATATGCAATTAAAAAACGAAAGACACACAAATCAGAAGACCGAATAGGGGAAAATGCACATCATTTAGCTTGTTGTGCGGCTGAATAGCCTTTGCATTTGAGATGGTGAAATATTTGCGTCTATCGATTGTGCTGCCGCATGTATCGCGATAACCTGCAAAACCATCGATAACTTGGATATTTCTCCATTTCCATTTCCACTTCGCCTAGATGTTATATGTGATGTGATATTGATAGATGTTTGTATATTATATATGGCCTAATTGCACTGCGAACTTTAGATTAATGCAGTTTAATGGTTAGGGTTCTTCTGATTGAACTTTAGAGAAATTGATTTGATAACGAGAAAGTAAAGAAAATGAAAAAGGATAAAGGTAAAACAGCAACCAAGAAAACAAGAACGAATTCGAGTGAAATGTGCTAATTACACGAGAACACGCACGCTGCTTTCTAGTAAGTACTTGCACTCACACATGCACCGAAGCACACACACACCTACACCTACTCCTATACCTATACCTACACCTATACCTGTACCGAAAGAAATAAAACATAAGACACGAAATGAATTTCAGAGGAGATTCCATAGCCTACGATACTTGAACTTGACTCGGGAATTGCTTCCACCACTAAAACAAAAACCATTAACACACACGTAGGCACACTCACACTCAAACACTCGCACTCGCACACCCACACCCAAACACCCACACACACACCCCATTGACGTTGTACTTGTCAAATAATTCATGCTCGTATATTTGAGTGTAATTCATTTTTGTTTAGTCGCAAAAAAACCAAAACCCAATCAATAAATCTCCAATTATAATTAATAAATTATATACTTGTTCTCCTTTTTTTTCTTCCCCTCTCGTTTCCTTTTCTTTTTTTTTGGCACACACCAACGAACTAAATCGAATCGTATCGTATGCGATTATAACACCAATCCAAAATCGAAATCGAAATTAAAATTGAATTCGAAAAACGCAGTTATTCATGATAGATAACTGCGCCGACGATTGGAGGATCGCAATGACATGGCAACGAATTAGTCAAATAGGGTTAGAACTTTTTATATGCGCTATACATCCAATTCCTGGCGAATACTATTTCCAGTGGACGACGAAATTGGCCAATAAGAATAAAACAATTGGCACCGAAATGGTGCCATATGACGTAGCTTTATCATTACCTATGTTCCTTCGATTATATTTAATCTGCCGCGTAATGCTGCTGCATTCAAAGCTATTCACAGACGCATCATCACGGAGCATTGGCGCTCTCAATAGGATTAATTTTAACACAAGGTGAGTTAAGAAATACAACAAAAATATTTATTATATTACAGAATATTTATAGAAACCCCCGTATTATATTAAGACATTTATTTGTACGATAATAAATGATATTATAATAATTTCTTGTTGTCTACTTTTAGACGCCCTAATATTTATCTCAAATATTCCCCACTAATTCCTTTATTTATTCCCTTTAGATTCGTTTTAAAAACTCTAATGACAATATGCCCGGGAACGGTTCTATTGGTCTTCATGGTCTCGCTGTGGATCATCGCATCCTGGACGCTGCGTCAGTGCGAAAGGTAATGGCCATATTCTATTATCCGATTTATGATATGATATATATATTTCTACTTACTTGTTGAGAATTACATTATACTTTATTTTTTACGTTTGATTTTTGATTGTACTTATGCTTTGGTTCCTTTTTTTGGTCTCAATGGTTGATTGGTTTCCTTAGTTTCTTTGCTTTTCGTTTTTCGCTCTTCCGTTTCCTTATTCCGTACTCCGTTTTGCGTTATCCGTATTCTCTTAAGTTTTACTCTGAACGCCATTTCCGTTTACCGTTCTGATTCAATGTGTTTGCCACTAATATTTAATATCAATGTATGTATGTACATAAATGTATGTGCCAAGCATTACGTAATGTCTTCTCCAATAAACTAAAAAATAAACTCCAAACTCGAAACTTAAAACATCTTCGTCACAAGTTGTATTTGCTTTTTTTTTTGTTCTCTCCTGTAAAAAGAAAAACATATTTTAAAGTTGTTGAATACATTTTAAAGTACGGAAAAAGGGTCAAAGGGGGAGTTAAGCACAGCCACAGCTTACAACATACACGATAAATAAAAAAACATAAAGCGAATGTGCATTGTTGCTTATTCATACGTGCTAAAGAATTTACATGTAGCTTGCATTTTATCCGCATACACACAAATGAAAACGAAAACGAAATCCCCGACGAAATACCGAAACTGTAACGAGTTCGAATGCGAATCTGTAACAATCGAAATGCAATTGTCACTGTCACGTAGCGAACGATTGGATAATGGATAATGCTTGCATGTGTTTCAATTTATTTACATTTGGCATTCGGATTCGCTTGTTTTTTACCACCTCCCCCTCCCCAACCACCCTCCAAAGAACCCTGATTGCTGATTGCTTTTTTACATTTATCTTGCCTGTACTTTTCCCCTTTTCTGACAACTGACAACTTATCGATATATTCGATGAAAGTTGATTCAAGTCCTGCACTTATCGGGGGAAGGGGGCAACAACAACAAAGCAAAAGACACACACACACACTCTTATAGAATTGGAGAGTCCAGTAAGAAGAATTGAATGTGACTGTACAGAGAAACAAGATGAGGCATGGTCACACCGTTCTTCAATTATAGCTGCAGTCTCACTGCTTGCTTTGTATGCATCTTAAGCAGCATATAAGTAATAACGGCTGATCCAAGCCCATCTTAGTTCTCTGTATCGCGCTTTAACCGTATATATACATGCATATTTATCCCTAAGCCCGTATTATCCCATTTGAAATTTACAATTTTCTATAGTTTTATTAAACTTTGAATCTTTGTGTTTGAACGTTGTACGCCTAGCTCTGTCTATCTTTCTCTCTCGCTCTCTTTTGCTCTTACTTATCTCACTCCTCTTCAGCAAATTCTTCTTGCTTTTCGAAGGAAGACCATGTATTATGACACAGTTTATGATTGAATTGGCGCACCATATATTCCTCTCGCTCTTTCTCTCTTTCTACTGATCCCCAGTCTATTGGCCTTCGGTATACTGTTTCTGTCCTCTTTCAATTTCCTCTGCTCTCTCACTCTCACATTGATCCATTTCAGTTGTTCTTGCGATTCTTACATTTTTCTTTTTACTTTTATTGTGGATTTACGACGATTCTTATGTTTTTCGTTGTTGTTGTTGTTGCTGTTTAGTTTTGGGAAACGAAACATAACCGAAAAGAAGAGAAAAGAAAACCAAAAATAACATTCTTACATCGCCTATTTATTTAATCAATTAAGCTTTAAATTGTGGATTGAACTGCGCCTGCATTGCTGTAGATCATATCTAAACATCCTTATATATGTAACCAAAAATAAACTTGAAACAAAAGTGTTAACTCAAATCCAAAGAAAAACATCAAAGAACGAAAACGAAAACAAATGCCCAACCCCAAATACATACTAATGTGTTCAGGGATCCTAACTCTTTAGAGCCAACCGAAAAATCCAACAGCTGTATTTCAGTCTAGTGACGAAAGCATATACACCTCTCTCCATAAGTTCTTATTGTTGCTGCTGTTGTTGTTGTTGTCGTCCTTGTTGTTGCGTTGTTCCCATAGCCAAAATACTCAAAGTACCCTCCACATGTCTGTGCAGTTTGATCTATAAGGTTATAAATAAAAACACATTTATCAGTTGCATTCGCTGCACAGGCATGTCGAAAATCGGACAATAACAGCCCAGAAGACAGAAAAGTAAAAGAGTGACAGAAGCACTTGAACATTCCTCCTCCTTCTTCTTCTTCTTGTTCTACTACTACTACTACTACTACTACTACTTTATGCCATTTATGTAAATGTTCGCGACTTTCGTTTTATTTTCGCCTCAGATGAGTGACACGTATTGATTTGCGTGCAACATCCTCCGCTCGATTTGTTTCTGATTTTACCTTTCCGCGTTTTCATGATTTAATATTGTTTTTGGCACATGGCGATTTGGACTCTGGACTCTGGACTGACTGGTTAACAAACAAATGAAAAAGCTCAGTGAGAGATAAATGAAAAATAAATACAACGAATCTGTGTATGTCCTTCAAACTCGAATCAAGAAAACCGAACATCCAAACCCACACAGCCCACCTATACAAGCATATTTATTTATCGTAACGATGTTGAATTTTGTTTCGAAATCCATAATTAATTCGTATCTCGATGTTATTTTCTGTAGAAATTGGTAGAATTGGTTCTGAATTTCCTAAAACCTAAAACGAATTTTTGTTTCGATCTGTCTGTTTTTTAGCCGGGTCCGCCTGTGGTCCCATCTTTAGTTTCCGTTTTAATACATTTATCTATCTGTGTCTGTATGTGTGTCTGTATGTACGTGTATGTGCGTATTGTTGGAGATCCCCGGAAAACGTATCTTAACCAACCAACCATGCATGCTCTGCTCAGCTCGGATCAAAGCTCTGTGAGTTAGATATTAGGGCAGGGGAATGTAGGGGGACGATGTGGGGGAAAACCAGGAGAAAGCATTTTGTGCGGCATTAAAAGGGTATTTACAAACACTGAACAAACAAACAAAAGCATACACGGAGGAAACAAATGCAAAAGCTAGAACATTTTATTTAAAGAACTTTTATCTCAATTAGTTAACTCAATTTTAGTGCGAGTGCATGTTCACACTGGTCGCCCCAAGTGCGCAGTGTGACCATGCACCGTTGTGTGCTTTTAAAGCAAAATGAACAACCTTAACAAATATTTCCAAAGTGCAAACTTGTTTTCTTAGTGTACTGCCTCTTGGCATTCATTATGATTTTTCCTTTGCAAATTGCTTAAGCCCCCCATTCACACACAAGCCACCCACACCCACATCCACCCGCCCTTCGGAAAACGGCACCCAACGGAGCTGTGCCGGCAGGCATGCTTCAGCATTTAGTGGCCACATCTCTAGGGCTTCAGGTGGTGAGCCTCTTCAGGTAGAACAGCGGGGCATTATGGGGCATACATAACTCTCGGATGGGCCATTTCAGTCGATTTGCATGTAGTCACAAGTGTGCGCCGTTTTGTGTGTGTGCGAAGTATGTACATATATGTATGTTATGTGCATCTGTGCCGTTCAGATCAAGAGTTATCAACCAAATCCCAGGCCCAATTCCAATTCCAAACTCAAACCCAAACCCAAGCGCCTTTCCAATCAGACTTTCATGCCCCCGGCAGGAAAAGATGATGGAGGAACAGATGAAGAAGAAAAGAAGAAGAAGAAGGAGGAGCAGGAAGAGGATAAAGGAGTGTTAATGAGAGGAAAACAGTTTTTGAACCGATGCCGAAGCAAGTGTTGTAATCAAATTGCCAAACTACCATCCAAACTATAATTATTCAATATTATTCATGTCATTGTATATTCCAAAATATTCCCCGCAGCCCTCTTTACAAAAAAAATCTATCTACCTATCTCTCTATCTGTATCTTTCAATCTATCTTACTATCTCGCTCTTATATTCTATTGAGGACTTTTAATTCGTTGCCCAAAAAGAAAAGAAAACAAACCTAAAGATAAAGCAAATTATTTCCTGTTTCATTTCATTTAATTTCCTTATTTTTTTCTTTCCCTTATCCAATATTTCTTTATTTTTGCGTTTTTAAATTATATTATTTCTGTTGTTAATTTCCGTTGTATTTATACGTATTCTTTTAATACATGGAAATTTTCTAAAAATATGAAAAAAATTTACCAAATTGTATTCTTAATTTTTCTGGAGAACAAAAACCAAAACCAAAAAAAAAAATTAATAGAAAAAATTTAAACAAAAAATGTTCACATAATTTCACATCTGTTTATTTGTTTACTCCACTTCTCACCCTACTTCTGTATCCACAAATTGCAAAAAAAAAAAATATACCAACAAAAATGTATGAAATCGAATATATTTATGAAAAATACCAAACAACAACCGAAAAAAACAACCGCAACTTGAATACGCATACGAAATACGCACTACGCATCTGAAATACCGAATTCTCTATATATATTTTTGTATACTGAAAACCGCTAACGAAAAAATAACGAAAAAAAAACAACAACGGCAAAACAAAAATTAATAAAACCAAACAAAAAAAACAAACGTATCATAAATGAAAAAACCAAAACGAAATGACTGAAATTCGTTCCCCATATATATATTCCCACAATGCCAAACGCATGCCGTTCAAATTCCATTTTACGATCCGAACCGATTCGATCCGCAAAAAAAGGTTCCACGATGAGGAGCACGCGAATTTGCTAAACTCCATGTGGCTAACGGCCATCACATTTCTGTGTGTCGGCTACGGCGACATTGTGCCAAACACGTACTGTGGACGCGGTATCACCCTCACCTGCGGCATGGTGGTAAGTATTTCCTCAAAAACCTAAAAAAAAAACAAAAAATCAAAAACCTCAAAAAATACCAAAAAAATACAAAAGACTCCCAAAAACTCCATTTATGATACCGAAAATACCTTAAATATACCAAAAACAAACTAAATCAAAATAAATACCAAAAATAGAACAGTACAGAACAGAACAGTTGCAAAGATAAAACAGAACAGAAAAAAAATACATCTATCTAGAACCAAACAATAAAGAAATCCTATAATAAGATAAACAATAAAACTACAACAACAACAAGTACATACATCATCATCAACAAAAACAGCAACAACAACAGCAAACAGCAAACTTTCATGCATAAAAATATGAGAAATCAAAACCCATCGCAAGCAGAAGAGAAGTAGTATAAAGAGGAGAAGGTGGAGAAGGAGGAGGAGGAGGAGAAGGATGTTAAAGGGGAAGGGGGTGGTGGGGGCCCAGAAAAGTAGCCGCCATTGAGGCGCCTCCGAAAAAAAGAAGAAGAAGAAAACAAAAAATCCCCGCTCCGCACAAACGTACATATATATAGTATTTTATAGTAATTGTACCTGCCAAATCAACCGATACACACGCACGCACACACACATCGCTGTACACAGAAAAAATCGCTAGAGATTTTTAAAATTCAATTGTAAACCAGAAAAAGCCAGTGGTAAAAATAACTTTCTCATTTTATATTTAATGAAGCTATTAAATCTATACAGTTTTCTAAAAGAAACGGATATAAAATGAATTTTAATTATTAATAATATTTATTATAATTTTAAGTAAATACTACAAATATTCTTTTCTATAGAGAATAAATTTACGATCGATTTGATAATAATAATTTTTTGAAATATCATATATTTTTTCCTGTGTACGTGTGCGGGCGTATTCCCTGACCTATCTTCTCGATGTTCTCGAGTTCCCCTCCCCCTTTGTCGTCGCCACCACCAAGTTATAAATTCAAATTCAAATATCCAAAATCCGTTTTGATGGAGGCTCCACCCACACAAACAAGGGAAAAAAGAAAAAAACACATATCCATTTTTCGTAGCATACATTTCAGCGCACATATTTTAGATGCCGTTTTGTCTGCCCAAATCGTCGCCAAAACAACAAAAGCAAAAAAAAAACAGAAAAGCCCAAATAAACTGAAAAAAGCGGAAAGCAAATGTCAAGCAATAGTTCCATATCTGTATCCCCATCTCGCTCTATCTGGTTTTTGTTTCAGTCAGGCCGCGATTAATACAAACATACATACATACAAGCACATGACATTCCCACATCCACCCACCCACACACACACACTCTGCCAATCTGTTGTAAATCATCACCAAAAAAAAAAAAAAATATCCTACCACCCATTTTGTTTGCGTGTGTGTGTGTGTACTGTATTATAAACATAAGCATACATTATATATATTTAAATATATGTACATAATCACCATGTGTGCCTGTGTGCGTGAGTGTGTGTGTGTTTTTGCAGCATTAAAGAGCGCAGATAACAATGTAACTTTTCTTTTTGTCCTTTTTTCTGCTAGCAAAAACTAAAACAAAAAAATCCTGACACACACACACACACTCACACACAGGCAGATGTATTTTAAAGAGGAAGCAGAGGAAAAAAACGAGAAAAGTTTTTGCTTCCTGGCAAAACAAAACAACAACAAAAACAAATACAAAATCATAACAAATCTTTTCTGACAGCTCCGGCAAATTCTATTAATGTGCACATTTAACTGTCTGGGTGTGAGTGTGCTCCTGTGTCTGTGTGCGTGTGTGTGAGAGCCTTGGAAAATTAAATTGAATTGTTTTCTGCACCCTAGAAGCTCCATTCCTAAGAAAATCAAAGTCACTAGATTACATAAAAAACCAAAAATATATCTATTTTTCAACTCTCACTTTTGTACAGCAAGCTTTCATCGGGCTAAAAAAAACCCATGGTTGTACATATATACATACATATATATTAACGGTTACGTCCATAACTGTCAACATTTCAATATATTCAAAAACCAAAAACCCCCTACCCCCCAAAAAAAAAAAAACAAACCCCATCAAGCTCTTTTTGGACCACTGTATTGTGTGCGCTCACCCGTTTACTCGTCCATTTGTTGTTAATCTCGTTTTCCTATATGCAGAATGACCATTCTAACTTTTACTTTTCGTTTCCACAATTGTTATTTTTTCGTTTTTTGTTTTCGTTTCCGTTTCGTTCTTTTTGTTGTATCGTTTATCGTTTTCGTTACTCTTTTCGTTTGAGTTTTACGTTCAACTAATTTTACCTGTGCCAATTTAGTTTTTAATGGATTCTTATGGTTTCTTTTTTGAACATTAAGCCAACAATACGATATTTTTCTCTATCTCTCTTTCCCTTTCATTTAAAAAAAACGCGTGTATTCAATTTGACCCCTGAAACTGAAACTGAAACTTCAACCGATTAAATCCATAAACAAAACCATAATCAATTCAAATATATATTACATATATATATTTCGAACAAAACAAAAATAAATATGAAAATATATGAAAACGAAACAAAACGCGTGCTGGTTTATGGAACAGATTTCATGATGAAGAACATGCGAATCTTTTGAATGCAATGTGGCTGATAGCGATAACATTTTTGAGTGTTGGTTTCGGTGATATTGTTCCGAATACGTACTGTGGACGTGGTATCGCTGTCAGTACAGGAATAATGGTGAGTTTTTAACAACAAAATATTACCAACAATTGCACACAACATAACAATCAAGAAATATATATGTTCAACAACAAAGAAAATAGCAATTAGCAAAAAAAAAAAAATCAAGATCTTTCAAATAGAACAAAAATCACGTGTAAATAATTACATAAACTGCATACGAATGTTTACCCGCCCACCATAACCGCCCCTCGCCGCCACTTTTAACAAAAACACAAAAAGAAAATAGATTTAAATCCAAACTCACCTGAATTGTAATATTTCTAGTCAACTGTACATACATTTATCCAAAAAAAAAAAAAAACCTAGTTGAATCACCAAAACGAGCTTAAGAACTTTGAGTTTAGGAGATAGGATAATCGCATGTTTCTATGCAAAACTGAGATCAGATTGAGCAACTTTCCAGCCAGAAACCCAGCGTAATTATAAATAATTCGCTAATCAAGCATAGAAATAGCGCTTATAACCGAAATAAATATATATTTTCCATACTTCTATCTTTCTCCACTTTTTATCCAGTTCTGCTTTTGTGTGGCTTACTTTCCATCTTTCTCTCTATTCTACATATAACTATTATATTTCAACTTCCCCCTCTACCAGTCGTCTGACTACCCGCTTATTTCCTAGACTTTTTGAGATATTTATCATGTCGTAGTGGTAAACAAAAAAAAAACAAATATATCAAAAAATATTTAAAAGTAAATAAAGCTATGATAGATATTTCCACTCCTAACTTGACTATGAATTGTGATTTATGGTTTCAACTTTGTTCCCTAGCTAATTGTTTCGTACTTATGTGTGTATGTAACTCTCTGCCAGACACCTCTAACTGTTGTATTACATATAGACCTGTGACGAACCCGAATCCATTAACTATTTTGATATTACTCTAATCCGAATCTTAACTAAACCCCACATCCAACTCCGTATCTCTAAGTTCTAACCAAACCAAAAGCGTTGCTGCATTCCAATCTAAACATCTGTATCGTAATATCAATTAGAAGGAACTCATCCAATCATCCATACTCACTCAGCCCACTCACCCATTAATCGTTCAACCATCGAGAAGCAAACGAAATAACAAAGTGAAAAAAAAGAAAAAAAAACAGAAAAGAAAAGAAAAGAAGAAAAATAGAACAAACTGAAACAAAACATATATACATGTTGTAACATCCATAAAATTACTATATATCTATTGTGAGAGCAACAACAAAAGTTCTGGACTATATAACTTGATAAACAAAAGCAACTTTCATTTTGAACGCATAAACCAAAAGTGAAAATAACCAACTGACATTACAGATGGCCGGGCACCCAACCCCCGAAAACCCTGAAAACCACCCCAAATGAGGGGGAAAAAAAGAAAACTAACATCAAAGAAAATGAGTGCAATTGTGTCACAATTAAGAAAATTGCCTTCGACCATTCGCCAATTTCAGCCAATTTGGGGACATTCTTTTCTTGCTAAGGATATTGCAAACTTTTTCTAAAGCAATTGTCTATAATTCGGGTCTGTATGTTATATTTTACATTTATTGGGAGAAAAACTTACTTTGAGCTTTTCTAAAATGATATAAAATTGAACAAAAAACTGTATTAAGTAAATTTTTAATTATTAATTAATTTATAAAAAATATAAAAATAAATATAAATAGTAATTATTTTAATATTAAGGCAATTTTCTTGAATTGACCATCTAATTTAAATGCATTTACGGAGTTGGGTGTTCGGGTCTACCAGATCTCAGATCTCAGATCAGGTCGAAACTCACCTCAGTTGCGCGCGCTATTCGAAAGTCAATGCCCAAACTCACCACTCTCCACATCGTCGTTACAGGGCGCCGGCTGTACGGCTCTACTAGTGGCCGTAGTTTCCCGGAAACTGGAGCTGACCCGTGCCGAGAAGCATGTGCACAACTTCATGATGGACACGCAGTTGACCAAACGGGTATTGATCGTGTTCCAAGTGTTCTCAAGTCTCTGATATGATCTGATTCGATGATACGACCGACTGACCCAACCGGAGATACTATCGTACCACATAAATATACTTCAAAAAAAAAAAAAAACCATATACCATGTACATACCATGTATATCCATATTGCATTCTAATTACTTTGTATACCGTTTCTTCTTTGGACCAAAATTTAGCTGAAAAATGCTGCGGCGAATGTTCTGCGTGAAACTTGGCTCATTTACAAACATACAAGACTAGTAAAACGGGTTAATCCCGGCCGTGTAAGAACCCACCAAAGAAAGTTCCTTCTAGCTATATATGCGTGAGTATTTTTAGAGATCTATCAACAACCAATCAACCAAACAACAAACTAACCAAACCAAACCAAACCAACCAACAACTAAGAACAAAAATACCAATGAAAAGAAAAGATAATAACTAAAATCGAAAAGAGTGCCTAATGATAATGATATCAGATCGAAATAGTAGTTTTTCGGGTCCTTGGACTGGGGAAATCATCGATCGTTTCTGTTCGTTGTTTATGTTCTGTCGCTTTCTCGTCTCTCTATCTATTTTCGTGAAACCAACTCTCATTTGTCTGTACCCTATATGTTTGTCGGATTAGTTGAAAGACAAAAGAAAAAGAAAAACAAATATATACATCAGTTCCCTGGTTCGTAATACTAACCCTGTCCTGTTTTCCCGTCCCGATGACCCATTTCATAATTAGAATCGAATCAAAATCAAAATCAAAATCATCCTTGTGCCCATCAATCGTAGAAAAGCTTTTGGGAAAGCCATCCATCAGATATCTGTATATACATCCGTAAACATACGTAAAGAAAGTATAACCTAAACGAAAAGCCAAAAACGAACTAACCAAAATACTAAAAACGATAATTACCAAGTACTAAACTGAAATGTTGAGACCACAAATGATTGAACTCGTTTTACTAGCCTGTAAATAGGTTGTAAAGCCCTGTTTTTACGTTATGCAATAACCGAGACTAGCCACATAACCTAGCATGCTGCGTTAAATATTCTAGAATCTCGTATCTAAAACTATCGCAATATCATCTGTGCTTTTGCCTAGTGCCCATATCATCATATCATCATATATCATTTACATTTACTTACTAACTTACTAACCAAAAGAGGTAAAACAAGATCAAAATGCCATCACAGCATTCCATTGCATTCGTAACACCCGATTCTTGTACTCTGTCCAAAACTTTTGATCCCGTCCCATTGAATCCTGTGTATCGTCCTAGTTCCATCCATGTTTTTCGCCCGGGGATTTGGTTCAGGGATCAGCCGAATGATATGATGATACTTTCACGATACGATTTTCTGCAATTTTAACGCCCGAAAAGAAATATGGAATTTTTTTACTTACTCCTGTATAATCTTTCTATCAACTACGGCACAACGAATAATATACACACCAAAAAAAAAAAATATAATAATAATAATCAAATAAATAACATTTTCAGTGAATCTTATCTCTTAGCAGTGTGATTCGAATTTCGAGATTAAAGGTTTAAATATTTCAAATGGTCTATATAATTTTATTTGCATCTCTTAAGGTTTCAAAACACACTGCTACGTTTTTGTCCGATAACATATCGATAACATATTCTATTTGATATTTGATATTTCTGGATGGAAAAGCGAGTTTTCCTCTAAAAGAAACGAACAATCTTTTCCACCTACAGAAATGAATGGCGTGCGGGTGTATTTTCATTGTGAGAAAAGGCCCAATTATTTTTTACGCGCTTAGTATTATGTGTTGCCGATCTATGCTGTTGTATTTAAATAATTTTCTCTGTAATATTGATGATTCTTCCGCTGCGATGCAGGTTGCGAAAAGTTAAAATGGATCAGCGCAAACTAATGGATAATGCAAACACAATAACTGACATGGCCAAGGTAGTTGGAAAGCAGAAGAAAATACAATCGAATTTCGATTGAACGTCAATCGATAACTCAGGGTCATTTTTGCAAGAAGTTTCGAATTGTATCGATAACTGATAACAGTTAATTTCAATGTAATTGATCAATCGAAGTTCGACTGTACTGCATTAATAGAATACACTTGAATTGCGAATGAGCCCATGTGCAATGCATGTTTGTGATTGTGTGAATACCATTCGCAGACACAAAACACGGTCTACGAGATAATATCGGACATGTCTAGCCGTCAGGATGCCATCGAGGAGCGCCTAACCAACCTGGAGGACAAAATGCAGAGCATACAAGTATGACAAACAATCGTTGGTGGCGTAATTCAGTGGTGGTTTACTACTTGTTCCCTCGCCTATTTGCTTGCAGGAGCACATGGAAAGCCTTCCAGACCTATTGTCTCGATGTCTGACGCAGCACCAGGAGCGGATCGAGCAGCGGCGGAACTTTTTACATCCAGACACAGCTGCAGTGGCCCCCATCCAAGCGCCAACGCCCCAATCGATGTTCAATGCGGCGCCCATGCTGTTCCCCCATTCTAGGTGAGTCGCCCTCTTTCTGCCTCTGTCTCTGTCTCTTTTTCTCTCTCTGTCTCTGTCTATCTCTATATATGTCTTTGAGCCATGTCCATTATCCTCATCCAAAACACACACACACACATGTCTTTATCATTGAAGCGAGATTTGTGCCTGTCATTTCAATTTGTTTTTGTTCGTTCGTCTGCGAGTCGTTTGTCTCCTTGCCGGAAATATCGGGGTCCCCAGAACCTCAGAACCCCCCGAACCCCCGAAAAACATCCATCCAGCCATTCTGACATCTTGCGTACTCATTTGTAAATATATATTCCGTAGTTGTCCATTGCACACCACACTTGATCCAAATTACAAACCCAACTCCCTGTGGCTACCCCAAAAAAAGATATATATACCTGCTATATATGAAAAGAGAAACCTACTCCGTCTTCTATGCAAGATTCAAGTGATTTAAGACTGTGATCATTCAAACAAAGATCGTTGAGAAAAGAAATTTAAATTACAAATTTACCAGTCCGTTAATATTTTTCTTTAAGCTATAGTCTATACTTTTTTTAACTGGTTGGCTCTTCTAAGTGATTATACAATTTATTAGTTTGATTACAAAAAGATTCTACCTTTGGACGAACACTTATTTTACCATTTACATTCTTTCTTAATTAACTCTTCATGGCTTTCCATCTCTCTGACATTTCATGATTTGCATCAAATCAAAACATCGCCATTAAACGAAAAACAGAAACAAAAACAAAAACAAAAATTTGATTTATTTTTGAAAGCGTACTTGATAACGACAATTAACATACTGCTTTTTGCATAGAAGTGTTCCCTCATCCAATAACGCCGCTGCTACTTACCATTGGCCAACAAGCCCTATTTTGCCACCTATATCTAGTAGAACACCACATTTAGTGCCTGATACTCACATGCCATCAAATGGATCTGCAGTTAATAGCTACGCATCTTCCAACAAATACGGCAGCTGAATATCAGAAAGAGAGCGCTCCAACTCCGTGATTAACATCGAGATGCTAACAATAAGGCCGGATCGATGCTGGCCAACATCCTCATCAACATCAACATCAACATCAAACGCACCCCAGAAATCAGCATTACCATCAACATCAATGTCTACGTCAAAGGCAAAGTCTAAACCCGAATTCGAAATGGCCGAGACAGCGCTCAGGCAACGTGTGCTATCGCCGTCGTTATCGTTATCGAAATCGAAATCATCGTCGCAAGAACGCAATTTGGAAATGGGAAGAGAGATAGTAGCAATACCAGTGATACCCGAAGATGCCGAATCGAATACGAATAGCAACAGTTCGCCCGATCAGCAAAATGCGCAGATAAGTACAGTGCCGCCATCGAGTTCAACGCCCGCATTCGGAACTAGCGGCGGAACTAGCGATGGCATTGTCAAATCGATAACGATGAACGAACCGATGACGACGGAGAGCGGCAAGCCGATTGCCTCGAATAAGTTTACTAGGAAAAGAGAACGTGTATGCAATAATAGTAGTTAATAGTGCTAGGCCATAGTGATAGTAATAATAGAGGTAATAGTAATATTAGTAATTCTACAAGTCGAATTTCGAACTCGGCCTTTTGTAAATAAGCCTCTTCGAGATGAGAAAAAAAGTCAAATGTTAGCATATACATATAATATACATAATAACACCCACACACACTACCTATATATCTGTATAACTGTATGGATGTATAGCACTCCCCAAAGAAAAACCTCCTCAAAAAATATCCCAAAACCAGAAAACAAAAAACAATAACAGAAAACCAAACAGAATATATGTATACATATATATACAATTGTGTAAATTTTTTTTTCTAAGTTTTAGGCTAAACGTATTTGTAATATTTCACCTTGGGCCAAGGCAGCCTGTACTTGCATACTAAAATACATATAACATAACATAGCATAGAGTGTGTGCGTGGGTGTGTGAATGCGAGTGTACAGGGCGAGCATGGAGCGTAGAAAGTATACATATAAGGTCATAGGACATACATATTTAGATCGTAGGACACCAGCATGTACGAGTAGAATCGAAGTATATAAACGAATAACGCTCAGCAAGGCAGAAATAGCAATAGTGAACCTGGAAGATCTGGCACCATCCGTATATCCCCTGTAGAACCGCAATCCTAAGTCAAATGGCGCCCCGTAGCACTTCCCTTTCCGGTGCTACAACCACAACCAACTGCAATACATCCACAAACATGGCAAATTCCAGTGTCCGTCTGTCTCAAATTGGTGTGTAAATATATATGCATATATGTATATGTCTGTATCTGTATCCGAAGGATGTGTGTCTGACCTGACTGTGTGTGCAAGGCAACCCATTCCAACCACCACCCCCAACAATTATATACAAAACGAGCATAACGAAGAAAAGGAAAAACAAAAAACCCAAACCCAGAACAATGAAAAACTATCTAACTGTAAAATGTATGTTACGAGATTTAGAAAAAACAGCGAAACCAGAAAACCAAATACTAAGAGATAGAAAATAAAACCGAATAAAACCAAAACTGTGGAAAAACCCCAAAAACCGAGGATAAAGAAAAACTAACACACAAAATGAGAGTTCTTACTTAACATCTACTAGCTCTGGCTTTAACTAAACTTACGAAACGTGTTTAAAGGAAACAAGTTTGTTGTTGTCTTCTTTTTCTACGCATATATTACGATATATATAGTATATATACATATATATTTTCGTTGTTGTTGTTTTTGGCCTATTCTTTTCTACCAAGAATTATGAACTCAATTAAGAACCTGAATAGCTTTCGAAGGAAGTTGAAGACGACGATGATGATATGATGATATAATGATATGTAGCGTAGACAAAACCAAGAAACAAACGATAGGAAATCGAAAAACGAACTACTTAGTATAGTCTACATACTAAAGTGAACAATTTTAATTGAAATTTTGTAACATATTAAAAGTAATTCGCATTAATTTACAAAACTAGCTGGTAAATGTGTAACAACGGAACAAACTACAAGCTCCAGATGGAAAAAGAATAGAACCGAAAATGAAATGGACGTGGAAGTGGAAGTGGGAATGGAAATGGAAATGAGTAGAGCAGAATAGTGTAGACATAATAGCAGAAGTGGCCGAGCTACGTAAAGATTTTCTAAGGATTCTAAGAGGAACATTATATATACTATATACTTACTATAAAGTATTAACTGAGAGCATCGAAGTTATTTAAAAACAAATGAAAAACCAATGCGAAAAAAAGAGCAAAAAGTTAGGTAATATGCAACCTTCTAACGCTTTGTTAGGATCCCATCCCGAATGGAAGGCAAAAGAGATATACAACTGAATTCCCCGAGTAGTGCCCCCACCTCCCGAGAATTCCCCGTTCCTACCACGCCCCCCTCCCAATCCCCCCAAAGTCAGCAAGACAGACTCTGCATATTATACAGAACCAGGGCCAGAAAGGATCAAAATATCTGTAAACTATAGATTATATAGCCGTAGGATTCAGTCCACTTAAGCCAACTAATAAAAGTATAGAAGTTTTGCCACACTGATTTACCACATCTCCAAAACCCCTGGCTTCAGTTCGATTATATGAAAATTAAAACCCCACAACCATAAAGTTTCCCAATTGTCTGATAGGTCTTAACTTATATACATACAATGAAAATCCCAGACAAGCAAGGGATTCAAAGGAGAACAAACAACAAACAAACCTACTAAATGAACCCTTAAACAAATGTGTGTATACCTATTTATAATATTGAATATTTAAATTGAAAAGAACGTTCAAGACTGCTGTCAAAATAGCTTTATCACAATAAATAACAAAGATCTACACAAGACGACAACACACCAAACAGAACAGAACAGAACAGAACAGATCAGAACAATAATACTAAACTGATCGATAAGTATCGGTTATCGAATCGGAACAGACACCCAAAGACACACAACAACACACAGATTCTAATACGAGATATGGAATGCGCCCAGTTTTAACGTTATGTATTCGTGCATATTTGGGTTTCAACTCTACAACAACTTAAAACGAATACGCAAAATAATACTGAACAAAGATCGATATACGATTAACAATTAACGATATACGAATCAAATCAAATCAAATCGAATCGAATTGAATTGAATAATTGGTACAAGATCAAATTCCCGTTTGAACTGGTTTCCTAAGCCCCACAAAATACCTTTAAACACGAGATAAAAACAAAAAACTTTGATATGAGGGACCGAATTTCCAAAGACAGGTCTTTATTATACAAAAAACCGAACCACTTAAAACCAAAAGCAAAAGCAAACCAACTAACGAAGAATTCCTACAAAAAGCAAAAACCAAAACCCATAACAGTAACAATTTATAATACCGAAGATTTTTAGCCGCTTTTCAGCTGGATTACAAAAAGGAAAAGGAAAAGAGAAAGAGGAAAACACAAATAAGGATCGTATTGCACAATGTCCTTGGTTGACTTTCGTAACATCATACATACACAGGTCCGAGTCCCACGTCCAGCTTTTGTGCATATTGTGTATTTCTGTTCACCCTAATCAGAATTGAATCGAAAAATATATACATTTTCTTTTCTTCAGCGAATCATAAAGCTCAAGGGGTACTTCGAGAATCACGCTTCAACCGAGACTCTTCTAGCCAAACCAGGTCCAATAGAACATACTTACATATAGCCCAGCCAATGCCAACGCTACAAACCACAAAAAAAACTGGATTCGAGTTTTCGAAAACGTATCGAACCGGATAATGACGAAAAAGGCAGCCATTTTGGTGAATTTACACGCTAGAAACTAGAAAAGGGTCCTCCCAAACACCAAATACCAAATGCCCCCTTACTCCATAGCCCCTTCCCCTCCCCGTGCGCCCAACTAGATCGAGGTATGCAAAATATATAAGGTTACATATACAATATCTAGATATACAACACACATATACTCGTATATACATGTACAGACGGTCTATGAGGTATATACCAAACCCAAGAAAGCCCAAAAACCAAAAACCCCACACTAATAAGATCATATTTGACTTTATATGTATTATAGTAATGTATTCAGTAGCTAAATCGAAAGCCGAAGCAAAGACCAATTTATTAACAACAAACTAATAAGATAACCCCCAAAATGGAAAACAATTATTATGTTAAATTAAACAATAAAAATCTAAGAGGGAGGCAAAACAATTTTTTATTGAAAAAAACAAGAAAAACAAAACAAAACAAAGTAAACTAGAATGCATTGCATGAATTAAATAAAGAGAAGAAAAACTAATAGAAACACAAAACTTAACTAACGAAGGTCAACTAAAACTAAACCTAAACAAAACCTACACTAATGCTAAAATTGAAGTAAAATTAACTTAAAACCACTAAAAGGAAAAAAGATTTAATTTCTAAAAGAAATAAAGTAAGAAACTAAAATAAAGTAAACAGAAAAAAATTCAGTGGCTAATGAAATAGTTTATTTTGAATTTACTGTATTGTATATTTAAATTAAAAAAAGGGAAACCCCAAACAAAATATATTGTTATATCTTATCGAGGAACCGTGTTTTGCAAAAGCTTTAATATTTAGGGTGCCTACATTTGCTAAATTAGTATTTTACGATTTAAAACTTAAAGAAAACCCAAAAACCAAAAACAAATACTAAAACCAACACCTACATACACGAAATAGTATAAAGCTTGATCGAAAAACGAACCCAAAAAGTTAGGAACGTCGATTTCCAAAACGAATACACTGAACAAAAAGAAAACCAAAACCAAAACCGATACCAAAAAAATTAAGAACATCTAACAGCTAAAGCAAATATTGTATTTGTATTTGAGATATGAATTTTAAGAATGTTTATTAGACTTACGATTTGTTATTTTGTATACATATATATATTATATGTATTATGTATGTAGTATAAACTGATCTGATCTGACGACGATTGTAATTGTTTTTTTTTTTGCTCATTAAGCATTTACCTCATAAGAATTCCCACTATTTATAGCAAATTTACCATATTACATAAAATCAATTGCTGTACTGTTATAATGTACAACCCCAAGGAAACGATAAGTAGGACGAGGAAGAACCATAACAAGAGAGAGATCGATAAAAGTCGAGGGGAAAGAGGAAATCTCATAAAACTGTAAATTATTAATTAAAGAAGAAAAAACAAAGAGAATAATTGAAATTTTAACAATAATAAAGGGCTTTGTATGAAAGAAAAACAAACAAAAACTGAATAAAAATGAAATAAAAGTAAAAATTGAGAGTGTCTTCATTTAAATGGTGGAATGGGATTGGGTGGCAATGGATTTTCGTGACAAATGTTGATATCAGAACTTTTGTATGCTGAGGGTGCGATCGTCACTAGTTTTTTACCTCCTTAAGAGGTGTTTTTATTTGATCTTGTAATATGTTACGCCAAAAATACTGATATTTATGTGCAAAAAAACACGATTATGACTTTTTACGTTTTTTATAAGGGGTGGGGTCACAATTTTTTACAAAAAATTGAAAACCGTTTAAATTTCTATATTTGAATGCCAATCGATAGGGAATTTAATTAAGAGCTCAAAAAGATATGACATTTAATATTCGGACCGTTTTTTCTCATGGTACGCCAAAAATACTGATATTTTTGTGCAAAAAAACACGATTTTGATTTTTTGCATTTTTTATAAGGGGTAGGGTCACAATTTTTTACAAAAAATTTAAAACCGTTTAAATTTCTATATTTGAATGCCAATCGATAGGGAATTTAATTACGAGCTCAAAAAGGTATGACATTTAATATTCGGACCGTTTTTTCTCATGGTACGCCAAAAATACTGCAAAAAAACACGATTTTGATTTTTTGCATTTTTTATAAGGGGTAGGGTCACAATTTTTTACAAAAAATTTAAAACCGTTTAAATTTCTATATTTGAATGCCAATCGATAGGGAATTTAATTACGAGCTCAAAAAGGTATGACATTTAATATTCGGACCGTTTTTTCTCATGGTACGCCAAAAATACTGCAAAAAAAACACGATTTTGATTTTTTGCATTTTTTTATAAGGGGTAGGGTCACAATTTTTTACAAAAAATTTAAAACCGTTTAAATTTCTAAATTTCTATATTTGAATGCCAATCGATAGGGAATTTAATTACGAGCTCAAAAAGATATGACACTTAATATTCTGTCTGTTATTTCTCATTTTATGCCAAAAATACTGACATTTTTGTGCAAAAAAACACGATTTTGATTTTTTGCATTTTTTATAAGGGGTAGGGTCACAATTTTTTACAAAAAATTTAAAACCGTTTAAATTTCTATATTTGAATGCCAATCGATAGGGAATTTAATTACGAGCTCAAAAAGGTATGACATTTAATATTCGGACCGTTTTTTCTCATGTTACGCCAAAAATACTGCAAAAAAACACGATTTTGATTTTTTGCATTTTTTATAAGGGGTAGGGTCACAATTTTTTACAAAAAATTTAAAACCGTTTAAATTTCTATATTTGAGTGCCAATCGATAGGGAATTTAATTACGAGCTCAAAAAGGTATGACATTTAATATTCGGACCGTTTTTTCTCATGGTACGCCAAAAATACTGCAAAAAAACACGATTTTGATTTTTTGCATTTTTTATAAGGGGTATGGTCACAATTTTTTACAAAAAATTTAAAACCGTTTAAATTTCTATATTTGAATGCCAATCGATAGGGAATTTAATTACGAGCTCAAAAAGGTATGACATTTTATATTCGGACCGTTTTTTCTCATGGTACGCCAAAAATACTGCAAAAAAACACGATTTTGTTTTTTTGCATTTTTTATGGTCACAATTTTTTACAAAAAATTTAAAACCGTTTAAATTTCTATATTTGAGTGCCAATCGATAGGGAATTTAATTACGAGCTCAAAAAGGTATGACATTTAATATTCGGACCGTTTTTTCTCATGGTACGCCAAAAATACTGATATTTTTGTGCAAAAAAACACGATTTTGATTTTTTGCATTTTTTATAAGGGGTAGGGTCACAATTTTTTACAAAAAATTTAAAACCGTTTAAATTTCTATATTTAAATGCCAATCGATAGGGAATTTAATTACGAGCTCAAAAAGGTATGACATTTAATATTCAGACCGTTTTTTCTCATGGTACGCCAAAAATACTGCAAAAAAAGACGATTTTAATTTTTTGCATTTTTTATAAGGGGTATGGTCACAATTTTTTACAAAAAATTTAAAACCGTTTAAATTTCTATATTTGAATGCCAATCGATAGGGAATTGAATTACGAGCTCAAAAAGGTATGACATTTAATATTCGGACCGTTTTTTCTCATGTTAAGCCAAAAATACTGCAAAAAAAAACGATTTTGATTTTTTGCATTTTTTATAAGGGGTAGGGTCACAATTTTTTACAAAAAATTTAAAACCGTTTAAATTTCTATATTTGAGTGCCAATCGATAGGGAATTTAATTACGAGCTCAAAAAGGTATGACATTTAATATTCGGACCGTTTTTTCTCATGGTACGCCAAAAATACTGCAAAAAAACACGATTTTGATTTTTTGCATTTTTTATAAGGGGTATGGTCACAATTTTTTACAAAAAATTTAAAACCGTTTAAATTTCTATATTTGAATGCCAATCGATAGGGAATTTAATTACGAGCTCAAAAAGGTATGACATTTTATATTCGGACCGTTTTTTCTCATGGTACGCCAAAAATACTGCAAAAAAACACGATTTTGTTTTTTTGCATTTTTTATAGGTCACAATTTTTTACAAAAAATTTAAAACCGTTTAAATTTCTATATTTGAGTGCCAATCGATAGGGAATTTAATTACGAGCTCAAAAAGGTATGACATTTAATATTCGGACCGTTTTTTCTCATGGTACGCCAAAAATACTGATATTTTTGTGCAAAAAAACACGATTTTGATTTTTTGCATTTTTTATAAGGGGTAGGGTCACAATTTTTTACAAAAAATTTAAAACCGTTTAAATTTCTATATTTGAATGCCAATCGATAGTGAATTTAATTACGAGCTCAAAAAGGTATGACATTTAATATTCGTCCGATTTTTTTTTGCATTTTTTATAAGGGGTAGGGTCACAATTTTTTACAAAAAATTTAAAACCGTTTAAATTTCTATATTTGAATGCCAATCGATAGGGAATTTAATTACGAGCTCAAAAAGGTATGACATTTAATATTCGGACCGTTTTTTCTCATGTTACGTCAAAAATACTGCAAAAAAACACGATTTTGATTTTTTGCATTTTTTATAAGGGGTAGGGTCACAATTTTTTACAAAAAATTTAAAACCGTTTAAATTTCTATATTTAAATGCCAATCGATAGGGAATTTAATTACGAGCTCAAAAAGGTATGACATTTAATATTCGGACCGTTTTTTCTCATGGTACGCCAAAAATACTGATATTTTTGTGCAAAAAAACACGATTTTGATTTTTTGCATTTTTTATAAGGGGTAGGGTCACAATTTTTTACAAAAAATTTAAAACCGTTTAAATTTCTATATTTGAATGCCAATCGATAGGGAATTGAATTACGAGCTCAAAAAGGTATGACATTTAATATTCGGACCGTTTTTTCTCATGGTACGCCAAAAATACTGCAAAAAAACACGATTTTGATTTTTTGCATTTTTTATAAGGGGTAGGGTCACAATTTTTTACAAAAAATTTAAAACCGTTTAAATTTCTATATTTGAATGCCAATCGATAGGGAATTTAATTACGAGCTCAAAAAGGTATGACATTTAATATTCGGACCGTTTTTTCTCATGGTACGCCAAAAATACTGCAAAAAAACACGATTTTGATTTTTTGCATTTTTTATAAGGGGTAGGGTCACAATTTTTTACAAAAAATTTAAAACCGTTTAAATTTCTATATTTGAATGCCAATCGATAGGGAATTTAATTACGAGCTCAAAAAGGTATGACATTTAATATTCGGACCGTTTTTTCTCATGTTACGCCAAAAATACTGCAAAAAAACACGATTTTGATTTTTTGCATTTTTTATAAGGGGTATGGTCACAATTTTTTACAAAAAATTTAAAACCGTTTAAATTTCTATATTTGAATGCCAATCGATAGGGAATTTAATTACGAGCTCAAAAAGGTATGACATTTAATATTCGGACCGTTTTTTCTCATGTTACGCCAAAAATACTGCAAAAAAACACGATTTTGATTTTTTGCATTTTTTATAAGGGGTAGGGTCACAATTTTTTACAAAAAATTTAAAACCGTTTAAATGTCTATATTTGAATGCCAATCGATAGGGAATTTAATTACGAGCTCAAAAAGGTATGACATTTAATATTCGGACCGTTTTTTCTCATGGTACGCCAAAAATACTGCAAAAAAACACGATTTTGATTTTTTGCATTTTTTATAAGGGGTAGGGTCACAATTTTTTACAAAAAATTTAAAACCGTTTAAATGTCTATATTTGAATGCCAATCGATAGGGAATTTAATTACGAGCTCAAAAAGGTATGACATTTAATATTCGGACCGTTTTTTCTCATGTTACGCCAAAAATACTGCAAAAAAACACGATTTTGATTTTTTGCATTTTTTATAAGGGGTAGGGTCACAATTTTTTACAAAAAATTTAAAACCGTTTAAATTTCTATATTTGAATGCCAATCGATAGGGAATTTAATTACGAGCTCAAAAAGGTATGACATTTAATATTCGGACCGTTTTTTCTCATGTTACGCCAAAAATACTGCAAAAAAACACGATTTTGATTTTTTGCATTTTTTATAAGGGGTAGGGTCACAATTTTTTACAAAAAATTTAAAACCGTTTAAATTTCTATATTTGAATGCCAATCGATAGGGAATTTAATCACGAGCTCAAAAAGGTATGACATTTAATATTCGGACCGTTTTTTCTCATGTTACGCCAAAAATACTGCAAAAAAAACACGATTTTGATTTTTTGCATTTTTTATAAGGGGTAGGGTCACAATTTTTTACAAAAAATTTAAAACCGTTTAAATTTCTATATTTGAATGCCAATCGATAGGGAATTTAATCACGAGCTCAAAAAGGTATGACATTTAATATTCGGACCGTTTTTTCTCATGGTACGCCAAAAATACTGCAAAAAAACACGATTTTGATTTTTTGCATTTTGTACAAAAAATTTAAAACCGTTTAAATTTCTATATTTGATAGGGAATTTAATTACGAGCTCAAAAAGGTATGACATTTAATATTCGGACCGTTTTTTCTCATGTTACGTCAAAAATACTGCAAAAAAACACGATTTTGATTTTTTGCATTTTTTATAAGGGGTAGGGTCACAATTTTTTACAAAAAATTTAAAACCGTTTAAATTTCTATATTTAAATGCCAATCGATAGGGAATTTAATTACGAGCTCAAAAAGGTATGACATTTAATATTCGGACCGTTTTTTCTCATGGTACGCCAAAAATACTGATATTTTTGTGCAAAAAAACACGATTTTGATTTTTTGCATTTTTTATAAGGGGTAGGGTCACAATTTTTTACAAAAAATTTAAAACCGTTTAAATTTCTATATTTGAATGCCAATCGATAGGGAATTGAATTACGAGCTCAAAAAGGTATGACATTTAATATTCGGACCGTTTTTTCTCATGGTACGCCAAAAATACTGCAAAAAAACACGATTTTGATTTTTTGCATTTTTTATAAGGGGTAGGGTCACAATTTTTTACAAAAAATTTAAAACCGTTTAAATTTCTATATTTGAATGCCAATCGATAGGGAATTTAATTACGAGCTCAAAAAGGTATGACATTTAATATTCGGACCGTTTTTTCTCATGGTACGCCAAAAATACTGCAAAAAAACACGATTTTGATTTTTTGCATTTTTTATAAGGGGTAGGGTCACAATTTTTTACAAAAAATTTAAAACCGTTTAAATTTCTATATTTGAATGCCAATCGATAGGGAATTTAATTACGAGCTCAAAAAGGTATGACATTTAATATTCGGACCGTTTTTTCTCATGTTACGCCAAAAATACTGCAAAAAAACACGATTTTGATTTTTTGCATTTTTTATAAGGGGTAGGGTCACAATTTTTTACAAAAAATTTAAAACCGTTTAAATGTCTATATTTGAATGCCAATCGATAGGGAATTTAATTACGAGCTCAAAAAGGTATGACATTTAATATTCGGACCGTTTTTTCTCATGGTACGCCAAAAATACTGCAAAAAAACACGATTTTGATTTTTTGCATTTTTTATAAGGGGTAGGGTCACAATTTTTTACAAAAAATTTAAAACCGTTTAAATGTCTATATTTGAATGCCAATCGATAGGGAATTTAATTACGAGCTCAAAAAGGTATGACATTTAATATTCGGACCGTTTTTTCTCATGTTACGCCAAAAATACTGCAAAAAAACACGATTTTGATTTTTTGCATTTTTTATAAGGGGTAGGGTCACAATTTTTTACAAAAAATTTAAAACCGTTTAAATTTCTATATTTGAATGCCAATCGATAGGGAATTTAATTACGAGCTCAAAAAGGTATGACATTTAATATTCGGACCGTTTTTTCTCATGTTACGCCAAAAATACTGCAAAAAAACACGATTTTGATTTTTTGCATTTTTTATAAGGGGTAGGGTCACAATTTTTTACAAAAAATTTAAAACCGTTTAAATTTCTATATTTGAATGCCAATCGAAAGGGAATTTAATTACGAGCTCAAAAAGGTATGACATTTAATATTCGGACCGTTTTTTCTCATGTTACGCCAAAAATACTGCAAAAAAAACACGATTTTGATTTTTTGCATTTTTTATAAGGGGTAGGGTCACAATTTTTTACAAAAAATTTAAAACCGTTTAAATTTCTATATTTGAATGCCAATCGATAGGGAATTTAATCACGAGCTCAAAAAGGTATGACATTTAATATTCGGACCGTTTTTTCTCATGTTACGCCAAAAATACTGCAAAAAAAACACGATTTTGATTTTTTGCATTTTTTATAAGGGGTAGGGTCACAATTTTTTACAAAAAATTTAAAACCGTTTAAATTTCTATATTTGAATGCCAATCGATAGGGAATTTAATCACGAGCTCAAAAAGGTATGACATTTAATATTCGGACCGTTTTTTCTCATGTTACGCCAAAAATACTGCAAAAAAAACACGATTTTGATTTTTTGCATTTTTTATAAGGGGTAGGGTCACAATTTTTTACAAAAAATTTAAAACCGTTTAAATTTCTATATTTGAATGCCAATCGATAGGGAATTTAATCACGAGCTCAAAAAGGTATGACATTTAATATTCGGACCGTTTTTTCTCATGGTACGCCAAAAATACTGCAAAAAAACACGATTTTGATTTTTTGCATTTTGTACAAAAAATTTAAAACCGTTTAAATTTCTATATTTGAGTGCCAATCGATAGGGAATTTAATTACGAGCTCAAAAAGGTATGACATTTAATATTCGGACCGTTTTTTCTCATGTTACGCCAAAAATACTGCAAAAAAAACACGATTTTGATTTTTTGCATTTTTTATAAGGGGTAGGGTCACAATTTTCTACAAAAAATTTAAAACCGTTTAAATTTCTATATTTGAATGCCAATCGATAGGGAATTTAATCACGAGCTCAAAAAGGTATGACATTTAATATTCGGACCGTTTTTTCTCATGGTACGCCAAAAATACTGAAAAAAAACACGATTTTGATTTTTTGCATTTTTTATAAGGGGTAGGGTCACAATTTTTTACAAAAAATTTAAAACCGTTTAAATTTCTATATTTGAATGCCAATCGATAGGGAATTTAATTACGAGCTCAAAAAGGTATGACATTTAATATTCGGACCGTTTTTTCTCATGGTACGCCAAAAATACTGCAAAAAAACACGATTTTGATTTTTTGCATTTTTTATAAGGGGTATGGTCACAATTTTTTACAAAAAATTTAAAACCGTTTAAATTTCTATATTTGAATGCCAATCGATAGGGAATTTAATTACGAGCTCAAAAAGGTATGACATTTTATATTCGGACCGTTTTTTCTCATGGTACGCCAAAAATACTGCAAAAAAACACGATTTTGATTTTTTGCATTTTTTATAAGGGGTATGGTCACAATTTTTTACAAAAAATTTAAAACCGTTTAAATTTCTATATTTGAGTGCCAATCGATAGGGAATTTAATTACGAGCTCAAAAAGGTATGACATTTAATATTCGGACCGTTTTTTCTCATGGTACGCCAAAAATACTGCAAAAAAAACACGATTTTGATTTTTTGCATTTTTTATAAGGGGTAGGGTCACAATTTTTTACAAAAAATTTAAAACCGTTTAAATTTCTATATTTGAATGCCAATCGATAGGGAATTTAATCACGAGCTCAAAAAGGTATGACATTTAATATTCGGACCGTTTTTTCTCATGGTACGCCAAAAATACTGAAAAAATACACGATTTTGATTTTTTGCATTTTTTATAAGGGGTAGGGTCACAATTTTTTACAAAAAATTTAAAACCGTTTAAATTTCTATATTTAAATGCCAATCGATAGGGAATTTAATTACGAGCTCAAAAAGGTATGACATTTAATATTCGGACCGTTTTTTCTCATGGTACGCCAAAAATACTGCAAAAAAAGACGATTTTAATTTTTTGCATTTTTTATAAGGGGTATGGTCACAATTTTTTACAAAAAATTTAAAACCGTTTAAATTTCTATATTTGAATGCCAATCGATAGGGAATTGAATTACGAGCTCAAAAAGGTATGACATTTAATATTCGGACCGTTTTTTCTCATGTTAAGCCAAAAATACTGCAAAAAAAAACGATTTTGATTTTTTGCATTTTTTATAAGGGGTAGGGTCACAATTTTTTACAAAAAATTTAAAACCGTTTAAATTTCTATATTTGAGTGCCAATCGATAGGGAATTTAATTACGAGCTCAAAAAGGTATGACATTTAATATTCGGACCGTTTTTTCTCATGGTACGCCAAAAATACTGCAAAAAAACACGATTTTGATTTTTTGCATTTTTTATAAGGGGTATGGT
This sequence comes from Drosophila prostipennis, assembly GCA_037075205.1. Classification (NCBI taxonomy): domain Eukaryota; kingdom Metazoa; phylum Arthropoda; class Insecta; order Diptera; family Drosophilidae; genus Drosophila; species Drosophila prostipennis. The sequence goes on along the minus strand of JBAMCJ010005561.1, from coordinate 172,380 downwards.
CACAATTTTTTACAAAAAATTTAAAACCGTTTAAATTTCTATATTTGAATGCCAATCGATAGGGAATTTAATTACGAGCTCAAAAAGGTATGACATTTTATATTCGGACCGTTTTTTCTCATGGTACGCCAAAAATACTGCAAAAAAACACGATTTTGTTTTTTTGCATTTTTTATGGTCACAATTTTTTACAAAAAATTTAAAACCGTTTAAATTTCTATATTTGAGTGCCAATCGATAGGGAATTTAATTACGAGCTCAAAAAGGTATGACATTTAATATTCGGACCGTTTTTTCTCATGGTACGCCAAAAATACTGATATTTTTGTGCAAAAAAACACGATTTTGATTTTTTGCATTTTTTATAAGGGGTAGGGTCACAATTTTTTACAAAAAATTTAAAACCGTTTAAATTTCTATATTTGAATGCCAATCGATAGGGAATTTAATTACGAGCTCAAAAAGGTATGACATTTAATATTCGGATTTTTTGCATTTTTTATAAGGGGTAGGGTCACAATTTTTTACAAAAAATTTAAAACCGTTTAAATTTCTATATTTGAATGCCAATCGATAGGGAATTTAATTACGAGCTCAAAAAGGTATGACATTTAATATTCGGACCGTTTTTTCTCATGTTACGTCAAAAATACTGCAAAAAAACACGATTTTGATTTTTTGCATTTTTTATAAGGGGTAGGGTCACAATTTTTTACAAAAAATTTAAAACCGTTTAAATTTCTATATTTAAATGCCAATCGATAGGGAATTTAATTACGAGCTCAAAAAGGTATGACATTTAATATTCGGACCGTTTTTTCTCATGGTACGCCAAAAATACTGATATTTTTGTGCAAAAAAACACGATTTTGATTTTTTGCATTTTTTATAAGGGGTAGGGTCACAATTTTTTACAAAAAATTTAAAACCGTTTAAATTTCTATATTTGAATGCCAATCGATAGGGAATTGAATTACGAGCTCAAAAAGGTATGACATTTAATATTCGGACCGTTTTTTCTCATGGTACGCCAAAAATACTGCAAAAAAACACGATTTTGATTTTTTGCATTTTTTATAAGGGGTAGGGTCACAATTTTTTACAAAAAATTTAAAACCGTTTAAATTTCTATATTTGAATGCCAATCGATAGGGAATTTAATTACGAGCTCAAAAAGGTATGACATTTAATATTCGGACCGTTTTTTCTCATGGTACGCCAAAAATACTGCAAAAAAACACGATTTTGATTTTTTGCATTTTTTATAAGGGGTAGGGTCACAATTTTTTACAAAAAATTTAAAACCGTTTAAATTTCTATATTTGAATGCCAATCGATAGGGAATTTAATTACGAGCTCAAAAAGGTATGACATTTAATATTCGGACCGTTTTTTCTCATGTTACGCCAAAAATACTGCAAAAAAACACGATTTTGATTTTTTGCATTTTTTATAAGGGGTATGGTCACAATTTTTTACAAAAAATTTAAAACCGTTTAAATTTCTATATTTGAATGCCAATCGATAGGGAATTTAATTACGAGCTCAAAAAGGTATGACATTTAATATTCGGACCGTTTTTTCTCATGTTACGCCAAAAATACTGCAAAAAAACACGATTTTGATTTTTTGCATTTTTTATAAGGGGTAGGGTCACAATTTTTTACAAAAAATTTAAAACCGTTTAAATGTCTATATTTGAATGCCAATCGATAGGGAATTTAATTACGAGCTCAAAAAGGTATGACATTTAATATTCGGACCGTTTTTTCTCATGGTACGCCAAAAATACTGCAAAAAAACACGATTTTGATTTTTTGCATTTTTTATAAGGGGTAGGGTCACAATTTTTTACAAAAAATTTAAAACCGTTTAAATGTCTATATTTGAATGCCAATCGATAGGGAATTTAATTACGAGCTCAAAAAGGTATGACATTTAATATTCGGACCGTTTTTTCTCATGTTACGCCAAAAATACTGCAAAAAAAACACGATTTTGATTTTTTGCATTTTTTATAAGGGGTAGGGTCACAATTTTTTACAAAAAATTTAAAACCGTTTAAATTTCTATATTTGAATGCCAATCGATAGGGAATTTAATCACGAGCTCAAAAAGGTATGACATTTAATATTCGGACCGTTTTTTCTCATGTTACGCCAAAAATACTGCAAAAAAAACACGATTTTGATTTTTTGCATTTTTTATAAGGGGTAGGGTCACAATTTTTTACAAAAAATTTAAAACCGTTTAAATTTCTATATTTGAATGCCAATCGATAGGGAATTTAATCACGAGCTCAAAAAGGTATGACATTTAATATTCGGACCGTTTTTTCTCATGGTACGCCAAAAATACTGCAAAAAAACACGATTTTGATTTTTTGCATTTTGTACAAAAAATTTAAAACCGTTTAAATTTCTATATTTGAGTGCCAATCGATAGGGAATTTAATTACGAGCTCAAAAAGGTATGACATTTAATATTCGGACCGTTTTTTCTCATGTTACGCCAAAAATACTGAAAAAAAAACACGATTTTGATTTTTTGCATTTTTTATAAGGGGTAGGGTCACAATTTTCTACAAAAAATTTAAAACCGTTTAAATTTCTATATTTGAATGCCAATCGATAGGGAATTTAATCACGAGCTCAAAAAGGTATGACATTTAATATTCGGACCGTTTTTTCTCATGGTACGCCAAAAATACTGATATTTTTGTGCAAAAAAACACGATTTTGATTTTTTGCATTTTTTATAAGGGGTAGGGTCACAATTTTTTACAAAAAATTTAAAACCGTTTAAATTTCTATATTTGAATGCCAATCGATAGGGAATTTAATTACGAGCTCAAAAAGGTATGACATTTAATATTCGGACCGTTTTTTCTCATGGTACGCCAAAAATACTGCAAAAAAACACGATTTTGATTTTTTGCATTTTTTATAAGGGGTAGGGTCACAATTTTTTACAAAAAATTTAAAACCGTTTAAATTTCTATATTTGAATGCCAATCGATAGGGAATTTAATTACGAGCTCAAAAAGGTATGACATTTAATATTCGGACCGTTTTTTCTCATGGTACGCCAAAAATACTGCAAAAAAACACGATTTTGATTTTTTGCATTTTTTATAAGGGGTATGGTCACAATTTTTTACAAAAAATTTAAAACCGTTTAAATTTCTATATTTGAATGCCAATCGATAGGGAATTTAATTACGAGCTCAAAAAGGTATGACATTTTATATTCGGACCGTTTTTTCTCATGGTACGCCAAAAATACTGCAAAAAAACACGATTTTGATTTTTTGCATTTTTTATAAGGGGTATGGTCACAATTTTTTACAAAAAATTTAAAACCGTTTAAATTTCTATATTTGAGTGCCAATCGATAGGGAATTTAATTACGAGCTCAAAAAGGTATGACATTTAATATTCGGACCGTTTTTTCTCATGGTACGCCAAAAATACTGCAAAAAAAACACGATTTTGATTTTTTGCATTTTTTATAAGGGGTAGGGTCACAATTTTTTACAAAAAATTTAAAACCGTTTAAATTTCTATATTTGAATGCCAATCGATAGGGAATTTAATCACGAGCTCAAAAAGGTATGACATTTAATATTCGGACCGTTTTTTCTCATGGTACGCCAAAAATACTGAAAAAATACACGATTTTGATTTTTTGCATTTTTTATAAGGGGTAGGGTCACAATTTTTTACAAAAAATTTAAAACCGTTTAAATTGCTATATTTGAATGCCAATCGATAGGGAATTTAATTACGAGCTCAAAAAGGTATTACATTTAATATTCGGACCGTTTTTTCTCATGTTACGCCAAAAATACTGCAAAAAAAACACGATTTTGATTTTTTGCATTTTTTATAAGGGGTAGGGTCACAATTTTTTACAAAAAATTTAAAACCGTTTAAATTTCTATATTTGAATGCCAATCGATAGGGAATTTAATTACGAGCTCAAAAAGGTATGACATTTAATATTCGGACCGTTTTTTCTCTTGGTACGCCAAAAATACTGATATTTTTGTGCAAAAAAACACGATTTTGATTTTATGCATTTTTTATAAGGGGTAGGGTCACAATTTTTTACAAAAAATTTAAAACCGTTTAAATTTCTATATTTGAATGCCAATCGATAGGGAATTTAATTACGAGCTCAAAAAGGTATGACATTTAATATTCGGACCGTTTTTTCTCATGTTACGCCAAAAATACTGCAAAAAAACACGATTTTGATTTTTTGCATTTTTTATAAGGGGTAGGGTCAGAATTTTTAACAAAAAATTTAAAACCGTTTTTAATTTCTATATTTGAGTGCCAATCGATAGGGAATTTAATTACGAGCTCAAAAAGGTATGACATTTAATATTCGGACCGTTTTTTCTCTTGGTACGCCAAAAATACTGATATTTTTGTGCAAAAAAACACGATTTTGATTTTTTGCATTTTTTATAAGGGGTAGGGTCACAATTTTTTACAAAAAATTTAAAACCGTTTAAATTTCTATATTTGAATGCCAATCGATAGGGAATTTAATTACGAGCTCAAAAAGGTATGACATTTAATATTCGGACCGTTTTTTCTCATGTTACGCCAAAAATACTGCAAAAAAACACGATTTTGATTTTTTGCATTTTTTATAAGGGGTAGGGTCACAATTTTTTACAAAAAATTTAAAACCGTTTAAATTTCTATATTTGAATGCCAATCGATAGGGAATTTAATTACGAGCTCAAAAAGGTATTACATTTAATATTCGGACCGTTTTTTCTCATGTTACGCCAAAAATACTGCAAAAAAAACACGATTTTGATTTTTTGCATTTTTTATAAGGGGTAGGGTCACAATTTTTTACAAAAAATTTAAAACCGTTTAAATTTCTATATTTGAGTGCCAATCGATAGGGAATTTAATTACGAGCTCAAAAAGGTATGACATTTAATATTCGGACCGTTTTTTCTCTTGGTACGCCAAAAATACTGATATTTTTGTGCAAAAAAACACGATTTTGATTTTATGCATTTTTTATAAGGGGTAGGGTCACAATTTTTTACAAAAAATTTAAAACCGTTTAAATTTCTATATTTGAATGCCAATCGATAGGGAATTTAATTACGAGCTCAAAAAGGTATGACATTTAATATTCGGACCGTTTTTTCTCATGTTACGCCAAAAATACTGCAAAAAAACACGATTTTGATTTTTTGCATTTTTTATAAGGGGTAGGGTCACAATTTTTTACAAAAAATTTAAAACCGTTTAAATTTCTATATTTGAATGCCAATCGATAGGGAATTTAATTACGAGCTCAAAAAGGTATGACATTTAATATTCGGACCGTTTTTTCTCATGTTACGCCAAAAATACTGCAAAAAAAACACGATTTTGATTTTTTGCATTTTTTATAAGGGGTAGGGTCAGAATTTTTAACAAAAAATTTAAAACCGTTTTTAATTTCTATATTTGAGTGCCAATCGATAGGGAATTTAATTACGAGCTCAAAAAGGTATGACATTTAATATTCGGACCGTTTTTTCTCTTGGTACGCCAAAAATACTGATATTTTTGTGCAAAAAAACACGATTTTGATTTTTTGCATTTTTTATAAGGGGTAGGGTCACAATTTTTTACAAAAAATTTAAAACCGTTTAAATTTCTATATTTGAATGCCAATCGATAGGGAATTTAATTACGAGCTCAAAAAGGTATGACATTTAATATTCGGACCGTTTTTTCTCATGTTACGCCAAAAATACTGCAAAAAAACACGATTTTGATTTTTTAACATCCAGAAATAAACTATAAATCATTTTAAAAATTCCAATATTAAGTAAATGATAAATTATTTTGAAACTAAGAAATGTAAATAAAATTGTAAAATTGTAAAATGTAATAAAATCTAATTGTAAAAGTATAAATAAAATACCAATTCGCATTTCTTTATTAACAATAATTTATTTTTTTTCTGCTCAATATTATCACTTTTATAAATAAAGTTTGTACATACATAGAATAACAAAAAAAAGGTATTTATATTTTTATAGATGCGATATATTCGGTCGAAGGATTGCTTCGCATTTGTGATGGCTTCATAGAGGCTGACAATGGCGTATATGTACGTATAAATAACAAGTGGTTATGGTTAATCGTAATCTCTGATATCCCCACGATATCCCCATCTCTGCTCCCCGCTCTATGTACATGGTCTTCTACTTGTTGCTGCCGCAGAAATTTGTGAGTTTTCGCCAGAAGAATCCTAGTTTGGACGTCTCTTTCTGCGCGGCTCTTTGGGCGGCCTTCTGGTTCTTAAAGATCACCCATTCTCGCTTTATATCTGGATTCGCAGGGCCCCATCGATCGCTGGGCTTCAGCGAGGCCTTGAAGGACTGTAATCAAATGGAATATATTTAGTTTTAATTATTCGGAAAAAATCCTTTATAACTTATGAGTATATTTCATATATTTCGTTAGTGTTTAGTCTTACCTGCCACAAGGTGCCCTGTGAATGACGGGAGATATACCAAAGGCCCCACAGTGGAAACTGTGCAGCTCCGATGGCAAACAACAGCCAGCCTGCGACTGAAATTAAAGAAAAGCAAAAGCAACGATTATAACTCCAATCCAATTACTAATTTTCGAAAAACCAACTTACCATTGGCGGCTTCAGGGAAATATAGATCGCTGTATTTTATTGGCTCGATGGTGGCCATCGAGTAAATGAATATAATGATCATCATGACTGGCGTGAAGAAGGACCAGCACATCCGCCAGTACAGTGAAACCCGACGATTGCACATGAACTCGATGTCATCGCAGAAATTTTGCAGACCTTTGGGGATTTTCATTAGGTCAGCGGGAGTGTGATAATTGTTGGCCTGTTAAGTTTGCACTCACCATAAACCCACACGATTCCAGCCAGTTCGAAAATGGCCAGAATAAAGACCACATAGGTTCCGCCATAGAAATCCACCAAAGTGAGGATCCACTGACCTCCCTGAAAAGTTACAAATAAATATGTCAATAAATACAATTTTAAAAAATGTAAAATTCAGTTTTAAAGTAAAAAAAAACAAAAACTAGCCAACTTACCGGCGTTACGTAGACCAGACCCATGAGGAACCCGCACACGGAGGTGGCCAGCGCCACCTTCCAGTACTTCCAGCCCTTGAACTGGTCACATATGATGGTCACTATCGTGCTCTGCAGGGCCACAATCGAACCGATTCCCAGGACGAAGAGCATGAAGAAGAACAGAACCGAGAAGAGCTGCGGAACCGCCTGGAACTTTGAGATGGCATCCGGATACGAGATGAAGGCCAATCCCGTGCCACTTCGCACCACATCCCGGATATTCTCGATCTGCAGATTGTGCGCCAGATTGCCCAGTATCGCAAATATCGTTATTCCACCCAGCAGACTGGTCAACGTGTCCAGTGTGGTCACGATCATGGCATCCCTGTAGATCCCGTGATCGAATCGATTGTACGAGGCGAACATGATGATGGGTCCAGAGCCAACGGCCAAGGAGAAGAAGCACTGCACCACGGCCTCCTTCCACACGGTGGGGTTCAACAGTTCACCCCACTGGGGCTCCAGAAAGAAGAGGATGCCGTCGCGGGCTCCCTCCAAGGTCACCGCCCTGATCAGAAGGACGAAGAGCACCACGTACGGGAAAAGGGCCAGGAAGTAGGCCGCCTTGCCGGAACTCTTCACCCCGCGCATGATCACCAGGAAGATCACCACCCAGGAGACGAACAGGGCCAGGGTCAGCTTCCAATCGGGGTCACCAACGCCGTCCGAAATGTCCAGCTTCTCCTTGATCACTACATCCCTAAAGAAACGAGTTACACAGAAAATTAACAAATTATTTTCTGGGAAATTTATTTTTTGGCCATATTTTTCTCTTTATTTTTATGATTTTATTGCGAAAAATGGACAAAAGTTAAAAGTGTCTAGGCTTTAATGCTGATTGGGAATTTTATTACGAGTTCAACGATGTATTTCATATTTGGAGTAATATTTTCTTTGTTTCGGCCAAAATACTGATTAGTTTTAGTGGAAAATCAGGATTTGGGTTTTTGGCAAAAAAAGGTTATTTTTATGTGATTTTTTTACTGTAATTCGGCCAAAAATTGTGGCAAATCAAAACCACATACTGTTTTGAGCAGCTAATAACCTAAACTAACGATCCCCATCACCTTTCGTACCATTCAATTTTTGACCAATTTTCGCATTTTTCATAAAAAATTGAAATGTCCAAATTATTATCAGTTCAACGAGGTATGAAACTCCGTATATGGATCATTTTTTCGGTATACTAACCAAAATGCTGATTTTTTAGAGCGGGAAAAGATAATGTTGACTTCGATATATTTTTCCTACATTTTTTTTCCTTTATAACATAAAAAAAATATTTTTTTTTTTATTAACTGAAAAACTACAAATATTCAATAGCATGATTTAAACTGCATTATTCTCAGTAAATCAGTAATTAAATTGTTAAGGTGCGCCAGCAGAAAAAAGTGGCAAAAATATAAGCTAAATTCTCGTTCAAAAATTGTCACTGACTGCATTTAGCACTTAAACAACAAAACAAAACCAAATAAATAATGACAGTGCTAAATAAGTATTTATTGTTTTGCATCACCAGTGAGTTTAATCTGTTTTACAGATAAGTGACTCGCAAATGTGATAATTAAAAAAACTAGCTTACTCGAATCAGGAAGAGAAAATGTTTTAATTCGTTTATGAATTCTGTCCAGCACAATATTTAATTCTAACCAATAGATGATTAACCCAGTTTGACCGTAAAATGTGGCTTAATACTTAATTAATTATTTGCACTTACAGGAAGTAGAGTTCGGAGCTGCTCTGCAGTTTGGTTGTTGTATTGGTGGTTTCCGCTAAGCTACTAATGCCGCTGATGGCTGATTTATTGGCCAGCGACATGCTCGCTAGCAGATTCTCCAAATACTCCTGGGGTCTCGAGTCCACGCAGTTGGTCCACTCGTCTCGGCAATAGGACCACGGCAGCTCCGATTGGAAGGACACGAACAGGTAGTAGAGGGTCAGGGCCAACAGCGAGGAGTAGTACGAGATAATGCAGATGGTGCCGAAGGCCTGGCCATAGCCCACACCCACGAATCCGGGCACCACCGACCAGATCTTCACTGTTCCCTGACTCGTAAACTGCCCAATGATCATCTCCAAATAGTACATGGGTTTACCTATGAAAAAAAAAAAATAAAACAAAAAAAAAATAATAAATTCATTAAATAAAATTAATATACATTAAAATAAAGTAATTAAGATCAAAGTATATTTATCTCTAAATAGTACATGGGTTTACCTATAAAAAAAAGTAAAGAAAAAAAAATTAAATTCATTAAATAAAATTAAAATACATTAAAATACATTAAAATAAAGTAATTAAGATCAAAGTATATTTATCTCTAAATAGTACATGGGTTTATCTATGAAAAAAAAGTAAAAAAAAAATTCATTAAATAAAATTAAAATAAATATTAAATAAAATAAAATAAAGTAATTTAAATGTATTCTTCGTTGATATTATGAAAATATTTATCCTGCTTACCGATCAAAAAGAGCACTATGATGTAGGGTATCAGGAAGGCACCTCCTCCATTCTCATAGGCCGTGAATGGGAACCGCCAGACGTTGCCCAATCCCACGGAAACCGAAATGCAGGACATGAGGAACTCCAGGCCATTGCCCCAATTGGTGCGCTCCACTGTCGCCTTTTCGGCATCAGTTTTCTGAAAATTAACAACAAATTGAGAATTTTGTTGAGCAAACGCCTGTGTGTGTGTGTGTACCGAGTGATATCGCAATTCGGGGAATACAAGATTTAATAGCCCGCTGAAACCAAAGAAAAATACCAGACACATGACCAAATATTTAAGCATCCGTCAGGCCAAGAGCCTTGGACTCTTGGACAAACACGAGCGCGTCATGCGTGCGGCATTTCCAGATCCAAGATAACCCATGGACATGGTAAACTAATGCGCCACCAGACTTCACCCGATAGTGCACATATATGTATGACCATTATGGAATATTTATCTTAGTGCGCCCAATTATGATTAGATTAAAATCACTTTGAAGTAGACACTCAAGAAAGGCGCCCCAGTTATCGATTTAGTATTATTGGACTACAAGTACTTGACAATAGTGAGATCTTTAAATTGTGTGATTAATTTCTCCAGCGACATGGAAACATGCAAACCATGAATCATCTCGGTAGTGAGAAAATGGGGGTTCTAAATCATTATTATCTCTCCCTATAAATTTATTTAGAATAGTCATATAGACGTTTTACGTTGATTGTCTCAGTTAAATTCTATTAATAACAATTACAAATTAGGTTTATACAACCGATTTAGGGAAAGCGAAATTAGCCTAATGCGCAAAACTTTTCATTCATTCATAATGATTCAGTCAATGGCTGATCGCATATCTTAACTTTAAATTGCTTAGCAGAATAATAATATTAATATATTATATTTAAACAAAAAGGAAATAATATATTCAAGCAAGTCTGGAACTTTTCACACCTTAATTGGACAATTAAATTCGGGTGAGTGACTAATATATGAAAAAAGTAATTTGTTTTGGGCATAAAAACCATCTGTCGTTTACAAATGAGGCATGCGAAAATTAAAAAGAGGCTAGAAAAGCTTACTGAGCCATACAATTTTTTAATAAGGAACTTTTAAGGGAGTCTGGTTTACTTAGTTCTTAAAATATTATTAAATTGTAAACCAATAAAATGAAAATATTTAAAAATCTATACCTATACCTTAAATTTTGTGAATACCTTTGAACATTATTAAATTATAACTTCAGTATTATTATTTGTAATAATATGATTGCCATTTGGCGAACTCTATTTGCAGCCCATCTATTTGCACGACAGCAGCTGTTGGGTAGCTGGGCAATTGTTTTTTTTTCAGTTTTTTATCAGAGAGTTGGGAACGCGAGAACTGTTTTGCCGCTTACATATTTATACTATTCCGAAAAAAAGCTGTTTAAATAAAACAATAACTCAGCTGGGGGAGTGGGCAGGGGGCGGGAAAGGCAGCGCAATTACGGAGGTAAATGAAAACGAAACTGCATCATCGAGACATATCTACAAATGGGATATCTATGAAATAGCCGGAGCCCAACTGTTTGCCTATCCATTTTTATCTTTAGTGGCAAAAGGTGTTACAATCCGCCCATTACCTTTCCATTTTGAATGCCTTACAGAGGTATTTATAAGTATTATATATGTATACCCCACAGGCCGATGAACCGATGTTTCTTTTATCCCATGCATAATTGACTGGTTTTTTTTGCCCTCTGGGAAATTCTAACTCGGGAATTACCTCAATTAAACTTATGCTGACCGCAATTTAATGCCGCTTTGTTTGCGGGGACTTTTCTCTTCTTGGGGAAAACCCTATTATTTAAATCAATTAGTTCTATTCAAAACTAACTTTAATGATCTGCATTTTGCATGCAATTCAGCTATGACTTTAACAGGGGGATTACCTTAATTTAGAGATGCATTTCAAGATTTTATCTTTTGATTTCAAATCGAGAAATTATTCAAAAACTGATACTTTGAGATACAAAGAAGAAGTGGTAGAGAATTGCATTTTAAAAGACTGCAACCTTAGGATCTATAAAGTTCTTCATATGATCGATTTGTAACTAAAGGATTCCAAGAATTCAAGGCTTGATATCACAGTTGCTAACTTTGGAATCGTTTATAAGAACCATATATTTTATATCTTTTTTATAAGGCACTGCACTTTCTGGGAAATGTTGTAATATATTATAGAGAAAAAAGCGAAGTGAACTTGTCACTTCGTAAAACACTCATCTATATTATTTGTTCGTCGGTTTATGGCTGCTGCAGTGAAAACGGGTTTCCAGCTCTTCGGCCATATAGCACATATATGGTATATAGTATAGTTTTTGCTGATCTAAAGCGGAGCGCTAGTTGCCCAGATAACTAACGGTTTTAGGGCATTATTGAGCTCTAAATAGAACAAAAGACGTCGTACGTCGGATATTTATGTGGCGCAGGGTATCGTAAAGCGTATAAGATATGCATATGGTTTATATATCCGCCTGACAAAGTCTTTTAGCCCCGTTTCTTTTTGGGGTGGACCGTAAATCGCATTTTCGTTTGTCGGTCGATTAGCCTGCAATTAAGTCCTAACTGCCTTAATGATCACAATGATCATAAAGTCATTCGGCGATTGTAAAGACCACACTGAGCGAAATGAATGGACAGGTATGAAGGTACGAAGGAACTGTAGTCAGAATTATAATATACATATAATAATCTATAGTATTTGAAAGTATGTGCAATTTTTGAGACATTTTTCGGAACAATGGGGCGTATACTTAATTTACGAACTGTTGTTCCGTTGTTTCTAATCTGATATTCAAACCACTTGAGTTCTTCGAGTGCCACTCGAAAGCAATTCCATTAGGGATATTATTAGTTCTTTGATTTCTCTTCACTTACTTCCGGTGATCCGTTGGCGGTGGTTCCATTTGTAGTGCCATTCGACGGCTGAACGCCTTTCAACTCCATTTTCGTTTCCAGTTCAAAGAGCGACTTTACCCGCCTTATAACAACTGTGGATGGTTATTTGCGTTTTGCTGTTTAATTGCTGGTTTTTTTTCGTTTTTTTTTTAATTAGCACATTGCATTGACCAGCCCTTGGTTATGGTTGGTTTAACAACTCCAACTGCAGTTTTGTTTTTATTATTTGTATTTTTACTTTTTATTTCGGGCTGGAGGCGCGCTTGTGGTGCCGTGAATGCCGCGGCTGGAACTGAGAATTATACGAGTGCTGGCCGCTTTAAGAACCTCCAAAGTCAAGCAGCGTTTTTTGCTTTTGCCAGCGCTCAGCAGGTAATAAGCGTGAAATTATTCACATACATTCACACTCGCTTAGAGGAAACCTACGGCAGTACCTCTGTACCAGGTAATACACCTTCAAAGGGGGGAAACTTTGGTGTCGTGCTCTCGTGTGCTCTTCGCTGGGCGATCGTGGATCGGCCAGAACGGGGGTTCCAATTCTCGGATAAGGAAGTAACCACCGAAAGGCAGAAGAAATCCGTACGGAATTCAAATAAAAAAGGCTGCACTTGAAAAAAAATAATAACTATATGAAGATCGGGCCATAAAAATTAAGATGGCATCTTAAATTTATAACAGTTTTCGATTTTATTATATTAAAATATTTCCTATTTAAGAATATAATGGGATCTGAAAATGGTTTTTCCTTATAAACCATTAAACAGATCATAATGTGGATTATCTAAAAGAGCAAAATATATACTGTGATTACAAAATTAAAACTTTCTTGATATATCGTTATATTTGAAACTATAAGTGTTAAAAACCTTATCCGTTAGAATTGCAAAACAGTCCAACTGCTGCTTTAGTACAGGTAAATAAGTCATTAGGTAAATGCTTTTACATTTCTTAATTAACTTTTAGCGTGCCATTCATATTACCTCAGAGATAAACTGGGAATTCCGCGTTTCCATTTTGTAACGTGAAAAGCGAGTGATATATAATATAACATATTTATCAATAAGTTTTCTAAAGGCAAGGAATATTACTTTTTTCCGGGTGTAAGGAAACCCCGAATCTTGCTGATTAACTCTCGAAGATGGAAGATAAGACAGCAGATACCCCGATATGGGGATAGATAAACCCGTTAGCACGGCAAATGGACTGGGGCAACGTAGCCAGGGCCCACTGTCCGCGGCTACGTAGGAGAACTCTGGGCTTAGATAAAAACCAGCAGGCCAATACAGGCCCTAAAACGGTCAGCAGTAGTAAATACCTCCCGATAGACGGACCTGCAGACGCAGACACAGTAAAACCACTTTACGAACTTATCCGAAACGGCCGGTCGTGACTGGACACTTTCGATATAGATTAAACAACCGGCGGAGAAATCACCCCAAAATGACCAATCAAAAAGCCAGGAAAACAGAACTGCAGACAAAACCAATTAGGAACCGATAATCGTAGGGGTACTTATAGATTCGGAGGAATTCCAATCGCTGGTCAATGAAAGTTTTCTAGTTTTACGAGGTCCTCGGACCCAAAGACCGGACCTCACCGGTTCTAAAATCTTTGGCCCTCTTTGGTTCCAAGTTCGATATCGGTTCGCAATCGTTTCATATCCCTCATGATATATCATACCGCAATTTGATCGATTGCATTGAATCATGGGAATCTAGAACCGGGAATTGGGTTTCGGTGAATTGGAAATCGTTATTATTGGGGGATCGCAAACCATATCGGGGACTAGGACGATGACTTCAACTTATTCCTTATCGGGCGCCATAACGTCAATCCGACTTTTGGATAAGAACCCTTGACACCGGTCGGGTAAGTACATAAATTATAAAATTAGATTGTACGTTTAGCATTGAAGGCTGTAAAATGTGGCGATATGATATACCATTTCCTAGGATAACTCCTTGTATAACTGCCATAAAAGTGACAAACGCCCGCCCATAAAAACACTTTCCAACGCATTCAATTCCTTTTCAATAATGTTTTATTTTAATGTACTTGCATTATATTTAGTTAATAACTAGATTTGTAAATTATTCTCACTTTAATGCGTCTATAAATTAAATCTTATTCGTAACTCTTGTCCTCTCAGCATTACTAGATAAGAAAAAAAATAGAAGTACCACACACATACGATGATCTTTAAGGGAGGACACTCCTCTCGCTATCCACGCTATCCACTAAGATTAGTTTCAATATGTGCTCTACATCATGTCTGTTGTGTTTGCATCTGCATTATCTCTATGTCAGTTAATCAGTTTATCAACAATTGTACAAGTGACAAATCTACAATGAATTCGATATAACACCGAGAACGTTGACAACTCTGGCGAATACAAATCGAAATTAGACTTTGACCTAGAATAGCGCTTAATGTCATTCATTTAAAAGTAGTAACCAATAGTATAAGTAGTGTTCCATAGGCTAAAATGAGTTTTTCTCTCAAAAGAATTTTCAAAGGCGACACTAAAACAAGGATCCATTAAACGAATTTGCACTACAGTGTGGAAGGCAGCGGGAGGGGGCGAAGTGGGGGACTTGGGATCTTCGGATCTCGAGATCCTCCCACCCCCTTCGCCAAAAACCTCCTTGGCCCCTCCAAAAGTTGATCAAGTCAATAATGTTTTAAGATTTTAAGATAACAATAAGAATGAATTACTTTAAATTAGCAAGTAAATGGTAAATTAATTACACACGAAAGAACTAGAAACAAACAGCAAAAAAAAGCGTAGTAATAATAATAATAATGATATAATGATAGCGATAATAATAATAGTAGTAAACTATCGTAGAAGAAGGATAACACGCCAAGTCTTTCATGTTGACAAAATAGATATATATATATGTGTGTGGATCATCACTTGTACGTTATATTAACTAAGTTATTTATTTATGACGATGACGACATGAGAACAATGACGACGACGACGACTATCAAGCTGAATTATGCTCTTTACGATCTTGAAATCTTCATAAATGATTTATATATTGTTTCCGTTGCTGCCGATCTATTCTCAATGTGAAATACATTTCTTTTTGAAATAAAACTCTTTTCTTCTGAACTAAATAAATATGGTTAACATGGTTGGTTGGTTAGTGTGTTATTGTGTTATCGATGTGTTGTTGTTGTTCTTGTTCTTGCTTTTGTTGTTGTGGTTGTGCTGCATCTTAGAACAATTCTACCTAAAATTGCTGCTAGGCTAGACACCCAGAAATGGTAGCTAACTGGTAAGCGATTAGTTTGCAACAATTTCTTTAGTTCTCGTTGCATATACAAAATAATTTTGAAAGAAAGGCATTTAGAGGTTTTCACTCCTTTTTTCAATAGGCTAGTTTTGGTAGCAACAATTATTGTTTTTTGTGTTTTTTTTCTTTGCATTTTCTTGTCTGTCAAAATGGATTTTATTTACAATGGGTTGTTGTTGGGGAAAAGTATCCATTTCTTTTTAGCATAATTGGTTTTTCTGTTTTTTTGTTTTTGCTTTGTTTTGTTTTATGTTTGTTTGTTGACTAACAATGGCACACACGCATATATAGATATTTCGAATTTGTAACGTTAATTTGTCTGTTATTCAAGTGGCTTTTCTTAGTTAGGCATTCTGCGGCTTTAGTGCGGGTGTCGAGTTGAGGTGAGGTGAGGGGTTGTTTCTCTTCTAGTTTCCTTTCTTTGCTTTCCCTAACTCCATCATCTCCATCTTACTTTCAGCTGTTCGAAGTAATCTTGTACTTTTCGCGGTTTGAGTAGTTTCAATATGAATACAAATTAAACAAAAGATATATAATGCATGTAAATATATAAAATGATCGTTCAGATATTATCAGTTTTAAAAAAGCCTATTATAATATTTACAGATCTCAGCAAACAGCAACATAAAATTAAAATTATATCAGGTTTTTCTCTACTTTTGCCAAGATATATTTTGAAATTTGTTTTTTTTTTGTATTTTCCTTTTTTGTTTTATTTTTCTTTATATCTGATGAACGCTTGATATTTTACGTTTAGTTTATATTTAGTGTATTTTTGTTTTAGCATTTTGTTAAATTTATAAAAACTATTTACACTAGGTAGTACTGGCTACTTATAAACTGAGTATGGTAATATCTTAAGCGGTTCGTTCTCAAATCCGACAGTTCTAGCCGATCCGTAGGATG
Organism: Drosophila prostipennis; assembly: GCA_037075205.1. Taxonomy (NCBI): domain Eukaryota; kingdom Metazoa; phylum Arthropoda; class Insecta; order Diptera; family Drosophilidae; genus Drosophila; species Drosophila prostipennis. The sequence continues at coordinate 155,586 of JBAMCJ010005561.1, read as the reverse complement.
CCCGCCCGCCCGTTGGTGCCGCCAATGTGGTCACAAATCATACCCTAGCTAGCTGATCTTCCCCTTCCCCCTTCTCCCCCCTTTTGGTATCCAATCCTGGGCAGTCAACAAACAATCGTTTGCCTGGTTGTGTATAATGTGTGTGTGTGTGGGTTAGTGAGGTGTTTGGTGCTCTTATTCATATATGCGTGTGTGTGTATTTTGCGTTTGGGTGTTGGGTGTTGTTTGTTATGTAATGATCAAGGGGCTCTCCCTCCTAGGCTCAGTCGCATTCTACAACTTAACGAACGTGTTATCTTTTGTTTTGTTTGGGGCCTCTGCAATTCGGCAGTTCTCTTGCAATCTGCCATCTGCTATATATGCTATGTGCTACATGCTATCTGTAAAAGCTGCATCCGCAATCCGAAATCCGCAATCCTCGATCCGAATTCTTCTTCACCTTCTGGAGCCTGTTGCACAAGACTCAAGCATTCCTTTGTTGCACTGCCAAGTTGCTTGATTTGGGTTTGAGTGATTGTTGTTTAAGTTTGCTTTTAGATTTCATATAGTTCTTGGTTGCTAGTTGAGTTGCTCACGAAGGCTGTTAGTCACGCATCTCCACCCACTTCGCGAGGTTTCTGGCGACCAGTTCCTTATTGATAAAGATTACATTCTGCAATTAGAAAAGCGAGTTAGAAATTTGAAATAAATCAAAATCGGTAGGTTTTAAAAAAGTAATTTTTTTAAACGAAATTATCTTCTTGCTTTTTCGATTTTGAAGGTATTCACTTGTTAGTCCAAAATATTTCTTGACTAAATCAATGCATATTTAAATATATTATATGCTTTTTCGATTTTTAAGGTATTTACTTTTTAGTCAAAAATATTTGTAATCTAAGTCTAGGCACATTAAAATATATTATACATTAAAAACAATAAATGAATTAATTTTATTTTTTGTTAAACAAAATTATTTCTATGCTTTTTCGATTTTTTAGGTATTTACTTGTTAAATCTTAGCATATTAAAATTTGTTATACATTTTTAAGATAAGAAATCAATTAAAAATGTGAAATGAATGTTAAAAAAAATATTAAAAGCATTTTTATGTTAAAAAAAAAATTAAATGGAAATTTTAACACACTTAAAGAAAATTCTCAAAATAAAAAAACCCCAAAATATTGGTAAAGTAAGCTTGAAATCGGTTTGCCCATTATGTCATGCGCTGTAACCAGCCATCTCCCTCTTTTTCAACATGCCGTCTCTCTCTGATCGATGGCCAATACTCACATTGGGACCTAGAGAAGCGAATAAATAGATTTCTGGTATGTTGTGACTATTGTAGCCGGCGACTTGTGCTTGCAAGACAATGCCTTTGGTTAGTTGGTTGAGGATTTCGGCCGCCTCGATGGACCAGGTCTCACCTGCCACAAAAACAAAGGAATAAATTGTAAATTTCAAGAATAAATCAAGGGTTAGAGAAAACCATTCACTCACCGATGGGCTCAATGTTGGACAGGATGCATTCGGTGGCCTGGAAGGGCACACTCATGAAATCAGTGCGGATCTGGCGCAGTGTGCTGAAGCCGACATTCATGTAGCCACCAAAGTCGAGGAACTTGACCAGGCAACGCTCCTCGTCCTCGGCATCCGTGTCGACGATCTGAACGCGATACCAGACCCCATTGATGGGTATCACGCACACGGCACTGATCTCCAAGCTGGGCAGCTGGGGCGACTCCATGGTGGAGTAGCTATCGTACAGCTGCTTCTGCAGCATGGGCAGCGATGGATGCGAGGGATGCAGCGGGTGCTGGATGAACACATGCGACCCGGACAGCACCGCACTCACCACCACATCGTTGTTGATGCCCTCGATCAGTTTCAGCTGCGGGGGAGGAGTTAGCCAAGGCATTAGAGATATATACATAGATGGTTTGGTTTGGATTGGATTGAATTGAATTGGATGGGGACTCGAAATCTAAACTTTCCGATTGCGCCGATACGACAGGAACAGTGAGTTGTTGTCGTTGTCAACCACTTAGAGAATCACAAACACTCTCTGCGTATTCATCGGGTAGGAAGGAATACTAGCATAAAATCAAGGCTAAATCAGCTATAACCATGTCGTGTCGGCGGCATCGTCACCATTGTCATCGTCACACCATCACTCACTTGTAGATTGTAGAGGCTTTCGGTCGAAAGAGGAACTATGGTCTGGGGAAGCGCAAAGTGGATGCGTTGCATGGTGAAGTTGGGATACCGCTTGGCCGGCAAACGCTGACGGATCATGGCCAGTGCGGCATCGATTTCGCTCTCCGTTCCCTCAATGGTGCAGATGCGCACCTTGCCCGAATACGGATTCTTGCTCAGGGCCACGCTGGCCAGGGTCTTGGCCTTGATTTGGTTAATGAACGCCCGCTTGCGGCCGTACAGGTGGCCAATCAGGCTGATGGGGAAGAGGAACTCGTAGCTGGTCTTCACGCGTGTCGCCTCCGAGCGGGGCAGGCTGGATCCCTTGCCGGAGTCGCCCGACTGAACGCTGCAAATGCTCAGCGAAGGGCTGGCCGCGTCCACATTGCGCTTCTGATTGCCATTGCTGTCCACAGCCTCCTCCTTCAGCACCGTCTGCTCCTGCTCCTGCTCCTGCTGCTCCCCATTGGAAACCTTATCAGTCTCCTTCTCCTTGGGCTCACAGTTATTGTTCTGCTCACACTCCTCCTTGGTGGTGTAGTTGGTGTCCAGGAAGGAGTTCTCCGGCGATATCTTGGGCGTGCGTGTGGCCTTGATCACCACCGGTTCCACTGTCTTTTGGCTGGACCTGCGATTATAGAAGGACACGCGTGTATTTACCGAATCGGGTAAATCACGCGGCGACGATAGATTCTCGAAATCCTCGTCTATGGAGCAGAGCTTCTTGTGCTCGGCATCTTGAATCTTTGACTTGAGCATTTCGGAATCGATCTGCTGCTGATGTTTGCCATTTGAGCTGCGTCCATTGCTTTGGATTTTGATGGGTGCGGATTTGCCATACAACATGGTAGTGGGGCTATCCTTTTCATCACTGCCACTTCCGCTGTTGCTGCCACCGCTGCCACCACCTCCACTGCCACTTCCGCTTCCATTGGCTATGGTTCCATTGATGTTCATCGACTTGCTGGCCGGCTGCTGCGGCAATTTGCCATTCTGCAGGACTCCGTTGGCCTTGCGCGCCTGCACAGTGGGCTCAATCGACGAGTCCTTGATGGCCGATGTGTCCTCGTCATCGGGCTTGTCTAAACGATTTTTATTTCTACGCCGAAACCAAAAGACGCCGAGTATAAATGCTACACCGGGCAGTGAGAGGTAGAGTAGAGGACGACCGGATACCATTTTCGCTGAATATTGAAGGATCTGAAACGGTGGTTAGGCTTTAGTAATTTAGTATTTTTCAAGGAATTTCCTCAGATATCCTGTACCTATTGAAATGTGCTAGTAAATGAAAGGTTTATTGAGCTGACATATAAATATCTAGGTTCCTAAGCTAAAATTTGTTATTTTCTATATATTTTTAGTCCATGATCAATGAAAACTTGGACAAACAAATGTAACTTTAGGGCAGAATAATTCCTTATATTTTTTTTTTAAAATACTTTCAGTATAGTAATCTTTGCAATCTTAAAAATATATATAACTACATCTCAAATAGTTTGTTGTTTAATTTATAATCAGCAAATATTTATGAATTCTTATCAAGACCACAATTTACAAATTAAGTAGCGTCGTATATTTATATTCAAAATGCTTGTCATGACAAGAAGATAAGAACAAGTACACAAAATCGTATTTTTGTTGAATAACTTTAAAAACTGAATGAATTGGTGTGCATTTAAATAGATACGAAATGCAGTGTTTAAATGTATTTTAGACATTTTGAAAATGTAAAACCGGCCACATGACCATTAAACATAAAACAAAAACTATATTTATATTTGAAAAACCTATAAAAAGGTTTTCAATTGTTTTTGAAAATCACGAGACCCGCGTGCATGTGCTTGCTTGCATAAGTGTGCGTGTGTGTGTGTGTGTGTTTTCCCCCCTGTGCTTGTGTGTGTGTTTGCTTTTGGCTTTTTCCTTTCTGAACTTTTGCGTATTAATAGCAACAAATAAATACATAAATATAGACAACAACAAAAATGTCGAGAGAGCGAAGAAGGTGCAAAGTGATTTTTGAATGCCACGCGGAAGGGAAAAATACAACGATAGAGAGTGAGAGAAAGCGATACAGAGTGACAGAGAGTGTGAGCAAGATCGCTAGAAAAGAGCGCGTGCGCAAGAACGCGAAGAAGGAGAGAGTGCGGGAGCCCAAGAAGAAACCGTTACGTTTACGTATGGCAATGGCAAATGTTACGAAATCATTACAAAACAAAACTAAAAGTTACGAAAACAACAGTTTGCCAGAAATTCTTCACCTTTTAACCAAATTGTATATCACTATTGGATATCACTGATTCGCTAGGTGGCCTAAAAACTGGTTCGTTGTTTTTTCAGATTTCGTTTGTATTTTTTTTTGTCGTTTTATGGCATCAATTCGTTAGGGCTTTTTTTTTGGAGTCCATATGCTTTTGTTTGTTTTTTTTTTTTGTTGTTGTTTTTGCTTTTTTCGGTTTTGAAATGCCGGCGAAATGGTTCGAGAGATTCGAGATATCGACTGCTCGATATTAGAAGGGAAACTACTTTGCCCGCCTTCTAATTGCAATTTCTTCTGGCGTTTTTTTTTTTTTTTTTTTCGGCACCGATTCTCCGCTCTTCACTCCATCCGCTTTTCTTCATCTTCCTCCCCCACCAGCCCGCAAAAAAAGAGAGGATGCGTGTGGTGGCAAAAGTTTTTTTTAGCGCCCCTTGCCACCCACACGAACACACATGCCCAGGGGGAAAGAGAGAGAGACGGAGAGAAAAAGAGAGTGGCGAGCTGATTAGAACAAAGAAATCCGAAATCCGTTATTCGAAATCTATCCAAATGCGTCGTAAATGCAAATTCAAATTTTGTCAACATTTCCGCACAGTGGTTTTAAATTTGGTTAACCATTTATTTTAGTTTTGTATAATTCGCTTTTACTTGGGTCCCTAGAAGGCGGCTAAATACTTTTCAACATTATTTTAAATTAATTATTTTTATTAATCGTCTTCGTCCCACTGTACTGAGCTTCCCCTTCGTCGATTTCGTCACTTCGTTAGGGCCCAAAGGTCCTCGGCTGCACAGTGGACAGATGATAAGCCCAATCAAACCGAACAACCAAACAACAAATAGCGACAGATCGCCGGGTGGCAAGGAGGGGGAGGGGCCTAATGGGGTGCTATAAAATGCCCATGGAAGGGCAATCGGCCAGACAGCTGTGGCATTTCCTAATCGTTAAAAACCGGGTGACGGGTGTTTTTCCGATTTTTTGTATACCCTTTTGCCGATATTGTTATAACTTTGTTGTTAAGTTTGCGGCTAATATGCACAATTTCTTGGAACTCACACGATTGCATAACTTGTTTAATTTAAAAGAAGATATCTTTTACATCAAACTGGATAATTTGATTTTTAAACAGAAAATAGTTTTTTCCACAAGGTATCTATTAAACAATAACTACACAATGCAGGGTATTCAAAGTTCGTCTTGCCTTTTCAAGTGCCTTTTAATTTCTTATACTGTAAGCTTGTTTACACATGAATATTGATGTGTGTGCGTGCGTGTCTTGGCATGCAAACAAACATGTTTAGGCATGTTTTTTTTTTGTATCTTTCTGTTGGTTATTTGTGACTTTGAACTTGCGTGTTGTTGTTGCTCGAAACTCGAATTTCCATGCGGCCAGAAGAAGAAGAAGCAGACGAAAGGGGAGGTGAAGCAACAGCCGAAAAATTTGAAATTCCCCTTTCAACTCCGAAAGAGCAAACGAGCGAGAGAGAGAGAGGGAGAGCGGCATCAAAACAACAACAAGCCAGGTGCAACAACATTGCCAGCAAGCCGAAAAGTCCACATTGTTATAATCTTGGCAACGTGGTTTCCGATCATATGGTGGCCAAAAATGGGCGGGGATTGTATAATCGGGGAAAATATATACATATCTATCTATATATTGTGGGAGTGGCTGCTCCTTTTTGGCTCTCTTTCTATCTATAAAAAAAAACCCAAAATTAACGGTGAAAGCTGTGAAACACACACGCACAGATAGCATACTTATGCTCGGTAGTCTGTGAGTGTGATTGTGCGATGGCATTGTGTAATCGTCGATTTAACTCCAAATTTTTCCCTTTGCCACCCACTGTCACTTTGCCGGAACAACAACAACAACAACGCAGCAGCGGCGACAGGCGGGCATACACTTGAACAAAAACTTGAAAAAAAAAAAAAGAAAACAAGCGGGGGGAGCCGAGAGAAAGGAGGGAGCAGGAAGGAAAGTGCAAAATGAGCTCGAGACCCGCCGAGACAGTGGAGCAAATCCGCTCGGAACAGAACATGACACCATTTTCCTCCACCATCTCTCTGTTTTGGCACACCAAACACACACACACACAACGCACTTTTTGTACTAGGTTATGTTCCGCGTGCTTCGATTTCTTACCTCTCGCCACCGCCTGGATAACTTATTTTGCCCACTGGTTTCGGGTGTTTTCAATACAATACAATGCACTCGCGAGTTCTGCGTGGTCTTTTTGTGTGTCTGCTGGCGATTCACTGGCGATTTCTCAACGCTGGGCTGCCCGAATTAAACACGTGTCTACGTTCCACCTTTTACAAATCACAATAACATGGCCGGCGTGCGGCAGTGTTGCCAGGCCTCGCCGAAACCTGGGCGATTGTCTGCCCTGCCTCACGGGGAATCACGATTCGCGACTTGCAGTTGGCCGATTTGCAGGCGCCGCGCACTTCACACGGGGTTTTCGGTTGGAACTTGGGAATTGCACTCGAATTGCTTGCACAAAGCCGAAAAAAACGTGTGTGGAGTCTGGTCATCGGTTCGAATGGCAACACAATCACGGCCAGCGTTGCTACTTGGTATCGATAGCTATCGACTGCGGGCGAGCAACTCTGGAGTGGCAGCGTTGCCACTGGGATGTGTTGGTAAATGCATGGCGCTATAACTGATTTTGTATTTTTGTTTAAAATTTCAATCCGTTAATTTCATGTTCTGGAAGTCCTTCGTAATAGTAAATCATTCATTGCATTTTTGGAAAACACTCCAAATTATGTAATTATGTAAAATAAGAAACTGCTTATATTTGTTATCTGTTATATTTAAGGTAGAATACCCGCACAGCTGCCAACAGTTGTTTTATTTATAAGGTGAAGGTAATTTTTAAAAACAAATAAAAAAGCAACGTATTGTATTAAGCGAACTAGGCAAAAAGTGAAAAAAATAAAAACTTTGTTCATTAAAATAAAAAAATATTTAAAGTTATTTTCTATTTTATTTGTTATTAATTAAACAGATTTTCAGGAAAACAAAGGAATAAGAATTACCTAGCGATGTTTTTAGATAAGTTACAACTTTTTGACCTGGAAAACTTAAATATTTTAAATTTTTTCCGCTGTCTGGCAATTCTTCAGAAGCTATCGATATTATCGACTACCGCAACATTTGTGTCGTTTCGGTTGTGGTCTCGGGAAATTGCTGCTATATGTCAAAAACAACGATAATTAATTAATTTTAATATATATTCCTTACATTAAATTTAAAATACTTTATTCATCAAAATGTTTGTTGCCCAAAAACACATTTATGGTGTCAACGTTAACATAAAGTTAAATGTTACATAACATAATTCTGCCGCTGCTCAGCTACTTAACATTTCTGTTAACATTTTCCTAGAAACATCGATAGAACATCGATTGACAAAAGTATAGCCGATAGATCGATTAAATTCGGCACTTCTCCACCACTATTTCCTCTCCACTTTTTTTCGCTCTTTTCTTCTTTTAACAGCAACTGAGGTAGAGTGCTACGCCGTGGAATTTTGCATAGATTTTAATATAAGGCTGGTGAAGTGGTGCCAAATCACACACTATATTGTGTTGTATATCCGTTTCTAACTATTTTTTTATTGTGTGTGTGTTATTTCATGAAGTTTTTCGGCGCCCTCGTGTTTGTGGAATTCGCCATTATTTGTGTGTGTTTGCAAGTGTGCGTGTGCGGCTATGAAGGAATATGGAACCGAGTTCCATTCCATAGCTTAAATCCACAGACCCTTAAAAACGCACGTGGTGTGGAAATATACACAATACACGAACACGAGGAGGCCCAAATAATAATATTGTAAACCACACATCAAAAAATAGTTCAGTTCCAGCTTTTGGCAGCCCTCAGCCGCCTAGAAACCATAAATCTAGAAACAATATAATAATAATTAATATATTTCCCCTTCTAACCCACAGTGAAGATGGCAGTGCGCTACGAGCTGGCAATCGGTCTTAACAAGGGCCACAAGACCACCAAGATCCGGAATGTCAAGTACACCGGCGACAAGAAGGTCAAGGGTCTGCGTGGATCTCGCTTGAAGAACGTAAGTTACCGAACCCCCTTGTTTACATGGCTTATAATATCCTCCATTTACACGATTACAGATCCAAACCCGTCACACCAAGTTCATGCGCGATCTGGTGCGCGAGGTGGTGGGCCATGCCCCCTACGAGAAGCGCACCATGGAGTTGCTGAAGGTGTCCAAGGACAAGAGGGCCCTGAAGTTCCTCAAGCGCCGCCTGGGCACACACATCCGTGCCAAGAGGAAGCGTGAGGAGCTGTCCAACATCCTCACCCAGCTGAGGAAGGCCCAGACCCACGCCAAGTAAACGGAAGGCAGCCGATGATTCGGAATTCGGAATCGGAAAAGCATTTGGAGCGCCGCGTTGTGTTTTTTATTTTTTTCCGGTGTGAAACACATATATATATATAGACCAACAATACCATATATGTCGACGTTACTTGAGAGCGAGTCTAAGCATCCCAGAATTAAACAACAAAAAACCTTTTAAAAAACAACAACTATAATGTGTTTATTTTTTTCGAGTGCCGATGAAGCTAACCTCAAAAACTAAGAAAGTGAAGTACCTAGACTTAGGATGGGTAAAAAAGGATTTAGAGCGGAATAGGTATATTACGCCTATAGAATTGGTTCCCTATAATAAATAGGGTGTAAACTTTCTTAAATAGGAACTTTCTTATAAGAAAGATCTTCTATTAGCTTTTGATAAACAAATTAAGTATCATCTTCTTTATTTTTTAGAATGATAACTAATTTGTATAGTTTAACTATGATGCACAGAATAATATTCATCCTGTTAGCTTTATTATATTAGTTATTTCGTTAAAAAACAATTACTTATATTTCCCACATTTAATTATACTTATCTTTATCATCGTGCAATGGTTAGAAACCCATTTAACATTTTTGTTTATAAAAAGCAAGCTTTTTTAAGAGGGAAATAATTAAAATACTTCATTAAAAGGGGCAGTTTTGTTCTAGGCTTTGTTTCTTTATTGGCTAGACACCTTAAACAATAAAGTTGCTACTGGAAACTGTCAAAAGGCTTAGGACTACATGACAAATGGATCCCGATCCGGGATAGATAATGCCGACCACTCACAGACATTTCACACATACAGTCTAAAATAATAATAATAATAGTTTGGAGATATGATTGTACAGAATCAATGCATTTGCCGGTGATGACATAGCGCCCAGTTTTGATATAAGTCTAAGTGTTTCAGGTTCAATTTACGAAAACTTTGAAGGATTTTTTTTACTAAATGGGGAAAAAGCTTCTTAAGTTTTTCATTAAGAAATGTAAAAGAAATATATAAATAAAGTATAAACCTAATTTGATTTTAGAAAAGCTTTAGTTACCTATGTGTATATTTTTTAGAGAACATTTTGAATTAGTTAAGAAAAAGGGGTTTCCTAAAAGATGAAAATCGAAACCAAAAATAAAACCTAGATAGAAGTTTATAGTCGGTATTGAAGGGGGAAAAATACCCACTTATAGGATAGTTATAGTTATAGCCCTCGATTTTGATTACTTGCTACGGGCGTCCCTGGGCGTTATGACATGTCACCGCACTCTATCCTATTTGCTACTTAAGTCTAAATGCCGAGGCTTATAACTAACACGAGATCAAAGGTGTCAGCTGCACCGTCTGCCTTCCTCACAGCTCCTCCGTCAGGCTGGGCAGCGAGATGATCACCTCGCCCATCAGCTGCGCCTCGTGCGGATCGTTCGAGACGATGATGCGCTCGAACTCGGCGTTTGTGGGGTCCACGATCTCGTAACAGGTGCCGGTGCCGGGCTTTAGGTCGATCTCCAGCGAGACGTTCACCTGCGGCGACAGGATTTGCTGCGTCACCTCCAGACTCTCGATGCGCGTCGTCTCCAGGCGGTAGAAGCCGTTCTCGTCCACCCGGTAGGTGAATCTCTTGTGGCCGGACGGCAGCCGAAAGCCGTGCTTTTTGATCAGGTGGGCGGACAGGGATTTGCCGCTCTTGAAGAAGCGCTCGCAGCAATGGCAGGCGTACAAAATGGGATTATTGCCGTGCACCTCCAGAAAGTGCTGTTCAAAACAGGAGAGTTATTGGCATTTCGTTGAAGTTTACTAGTTTACTAGTAGCTTTTGCTCACCCTTCGCATCTGCGTGTAGGTGCGCACGGAGTAATGGCAGTCGGGGTGCTCGCACTGGTGCACCGTCTTCGAGTGGACAATCTGGACGTGCTTGGCCAGATCCGACTCACGGACGCAGCGCGTATCGCACTCGCTGCACTTGAGCGGCTTGTCCTTGAGGTGGCGGTACCGGATGTGGGTGGTCAGCGAGCTGGCCGAGCTGCAGGTCATGTCGCACATGGTGCACTTGTAGCAGTTCACATGCCGCACCACATGGCTCTTCAGCAGCTTCTTGGTGGCGAAGAACTTGAAGCACTGGGCGCACTGAAAGTTGTTGGCTGTAAATGCAGTATCTTGATTAATTCCAAACTAATAATATTACTTATGTAGATGGGGGTGGCACATCCTCATTAGGAAATGGGGTGTTTTCTACCAGCCATAAGATGCTTAGCAAACAATTCACCCCTATGGATGTGGTTTAATGCTTGCAACTAACTATCCCTTGAAAAATCAATGTTTGCAAAATGGAGGAAACTAGATAGACATCCGGAATGTATGAAATTTATCATCATATACCAAATATATGCTAGAACTAGGACTAAAATGCCATTACTAAGGATGGTATCTTAGGGATCACTCACTGTTGTTCTCCGGCTGGCGGCGCAGGTGGTCGAAGAGCGTCGTCTTGGTGCGGAACAGCTCGCCGCAGTGGAAGCAGGCCACCTGCTTCTTGTTCGAATGGGTGCTGATGTGCTCGATGAGGCGGTACTTGTTGCCCATGTGCTTGTGGCACATGGTCCAGTTGCACATGGTCTTGGGCCGCTCGTCCTCCGGCGTCTTCTGTATGTCGTACTCGAACAGGGCGTGCTTGACGATGTGGTCCTGGAACTCCACGATCGAGACGAACTCCCGCTCGCAGTCCGTCCAGCCGCAGCGGAAGTTCTGCCCCAGCTGGGGCAGCTTGTCCACGAGGCGGGCGGGGGCTGTGCAGGCGGGGATCTCGGGATGCAGGTCGCACTCCAGCTGGCCCTGCAGCAGGAGGTGCAGATAGTAGCCGTGATAGTACGAGTGCCGCTCGAACTCCACCAGATTTTCGGTGGCAAAGTCGCAGGCGTTCCAGCTGCACTGGTGGTCGACCGCATCCGCATCCTCCCGTCCCTTGTGGTCGCGGGCATACTGCTCCAGATGCTCGGCAATGTGGCCATTGAGGCTCCATTCGCCCGTGCAAATCTCCTGGCAGCCGCGCCATCCGCAGGCCAACTGCAGTTCCGCGGGCTTTTTGCGCTTCCCGGGCGGCTGGGGCAGCGGCATCGGTGGCTGGGGTCTCAACATGGCTGGTTCTGGCGATTCGGGCGGTTCTGGCGGGGATCTGGACTCCTAGTCCCGCTTAAATGGAAATCTGGCTCAATTTTCGTTCCCGAGTACGGTCCTACTGGCCAAAGTGGACCACTTGATATCGGAAGGACGCAAGTTGGCTATCGGTGGCGTGCGGTCATACTGATATCGATTGTTGGATTGCAATTTAAATTTAATTTAATTCTCATTGGATTATTAATTAATTACTTACTTCATTTGTATCGTCGCAATCGGTAGTTGAAAAGTATTTCGGATAGTAGTTAAAAGTTCAGAATATATTTTCTTTTTGAAAGCGTTTCATTGCCAGTTTTACCTGATTTTTGAAATTTAAATGCAAATAATTTGATGTTTTTAAATTAACAGCTTGAGAAATAGCTTTAATTGAAATTACACTTCATATATTATAAAAAATTCTAAGGTAAGCACACAATTTTTGTACAGAAAATAATTTAAAAAGTTTTGAAAACCATTCTAAAATAAATTTTGGTTTGCACAGTAATTTAAAAGTTTATTGGTTAGCTTATTAAAATGTATTTATAGATGTTGATCCATAATTTCCAATATAATAACACCCAAAACTAAACGCTACAGAATCTGAAAGGATTTTAGCTGTAGATTACTGCACATTCTTGGTTTTTTTTTTAGAAAATCGTGGTCCTTCCTAAACCAGAGACACAATTTAATACTTTACCTATAATACATGTATTCTTCATTTCCAACATAAGAACAAAACTCGAGTAGAGGGTGACCTTCCGATCTGGCATAGATAGTTTTACTTATTCAAGATCGAGATGCTTTAGCTGCTTATAACTAAGGATATTTAATGGATAAATTTAAGTTTTCTGCTTGACGGCTAATTCTTAATTAACATATATATCCGATGGCGATTTTAGCCCCCCGTTGGAAGCTCAGCTGCCTGGTATGGTTTTACATATATGTATGCGTAGGTATGGTTATTGGTTATAATGATATCCCGAAATCAAAGTCCCACTAGAGGCCCGGCATCACGTAGGCGATGTTGTCCAGGGTGTCGGCGAGGTTTTTGCTCAGCTCGACCTTGTTCTCCAGTCCCGGAATCTGCGTGGTCATGCAGAGCAGCGGTCCCATGGCGCAGAGCAGACTGTCGAGGAGTACGGACAGACTGCCCGAGAGGGCCACGTATCCGTTGTGCTTCTTCAGGCGCTCGCCGATCACCGTGAGGCTCTCGCCCAAGAGCTTCAGGTGGGCCGCCGCGTCGATCACCTCGATGCTGGTCTTGTGCGACTCCTCTGGCCGCTGGTGACCAGTTACAGCCTCCCCGGGCGATTGCTGTTTCGCCGCTCCGCTCGTCGAGGCCTGCGACCTGCCGCTCCGTGTGCTAATGCTGCGCCTCTGCGACGACGTACTCGCCCCTGCTGCTGCCGCCGCCGCCGCGTCTAGAGAGGATTGCTGCCGATCGGCGGCCAGCTTGCGAGTACGACTCGTCGTCGCCCGGTTCTGGAAGATGGTCTCGTGCTGCGAGGGCTCGGCCAAGGCCGTGCTGCTGCCATTACTGGCCGCCTGCGGTGCGCCATTCGGAGCGGTCCTGTCGCGCGATCTGGCCCTGGACGCCTGGATCTTGGCCTTGCGCCGCCAGGCGTTCTTGTCCCGATTCGACACGTTCGCCCACATCTCGCTGAGGCGTCTGGTGGCGCTGGTAAAGTCTGAAATAAATGCAAAGTAAGTAATTAAGGAAATATTTATTAAAAAATCTAAAGAATTCGCGTCAAAACTCGTAAATCTTCGAAACCAACTTTGTTTAAGATAGTATTTGCTTCAAAACCAAATCTGTAAACGAAATCTACAAAGAGCCTGGCTGAATAGTTAGAAATGACATTAAAAGTCAAAGAAAGAAGCTGAAGAATTCGCGTTTGGATTTATAATTGAAGAAAAGATAAGTTTGAGGGTATCTAAGAGGGTATCCCAATACTAAACCGACTAGAACCTCGAGATTTCTCATTCTTTTACAAAGATTTGGGGGTAAGGGACTACTGGATCTATACTCTAGGATATTCCAAAACCTACCCAGATCCTGGAGGTCCCGCTTGCGCGCCTCCCTCGCCCACAGGCTGTAGGCGGTGTAGCGCTGCTTGCCCTTGTCCTTGCGCTGCACCTTGGCGTTCACCACCTTGCCGTCCTTCAGCACCTTGCGCTTGTTGGCCTTCTCGCGCATGTAGAGACTCTGGCGGACGGTGGGCGACGCCTGGTTGGTGGCCTCCGCCTGGACGCCATCGACCAGATCCTGCACCAGGTTGTCCAGCTCGTCGTCGGAGTTCAGGATGGCCGCCGTGGTCGGCGTTTCGGGGTGGAACTCCTCGCCATCGGAGATGTTGGGCTCATCCACGAGCATCTCCTGGTCGAGATCGAGATCACGCAGCGCATTCGAAGGCCGCCCGCGTCCGGAATATCTAGATGTTTGCCTGCCGCCGCTTTGGCGCCGCGTCCGCTTCTCGATCTCCTCCGGCGATTCGAAATCCAACAGCTTCGACGACTTTTTGCGTACGCGTCCACTGCGCGAAACGCCCGTCACCTGGAAATCTGAACAGGCGCGCATTGATGACCCCGATTCCATTGAATACCAGCACTGGTGGGGATTACTCACCCTTGGCCACCAGGTGCGAGGTGGGCGACTCCATTTTTGGGCCCCCGATTTGGAAGATTCGGATGCAATTTGTTGTAAAAAAAACAAATTAAACGACGCAAATGGAACAGCTGTTTGGTGTGACCAGATCGCCTCCTAACCGATTTATCGTAGCCGATAGTTCGGAAAATATATATATTTTGTAATATATTTTGAAAATGTATTAAACTAATGTAATCTTGAAAAAAATGCACAAAGATGGGTTAAAAATTGACTTTTATTTGTACAAATAATTTTAGTTTTATTTTAGATTATAAAACAATCAAAATACACAATACACAATAGTATGCCTTGTAAAAATTAAACTAATTGTTATTAAAAAAATTGATTTGATGATAAGAAAGCTCAAAAAAATTAAAATGTGAATACAAATTTGTATTTCCATTATTTTAAAACGGGTTTTTAGAAATGTACCTTTTATAAAAATTAATGTTGCTATAGCTTAGATTATAAAACAAACAATCCACGAATTATATACAGGATTTTTAGCTGACCATCTCAGCTAGCCTAGAATTTTAATTATATCTGAGGACTTTATAAACAAATAAATGATCTAACGATACTATCGCAAATGAATTTGGTGAGAAAAAACCGTGGTATTCCGCCGATAGCCAGCCGCTGGTCACACTGCCGCACCTTTGTTTTTGTTTGGGTCGCCTTGTTGTTGTTGTTTGTGGAGCATTGGAAGCGGCTTTTCGGTTTATTGATTTGATTTGCACCTGGTCGAGTGAAGCGCCCCATGGCACGCGATTCTCGACGACTGTGAGCAGCCGGTGGCCCCCAACCCAAGGACATTTCGTCCCCCCAGCGCCCACCGCATTGAATTTGTATTTGGCAACCCGCACCCGTTTTTTTTCATGACCAAAACGGCGGCTGCGATTCAAACGAAGTGAAGCTCAACCGCAAAAACATTCGCACGGCGTCAATCAATCGAAGCGGTGCTCAATCGGCCAAGTATATATATATATACGGTGTATGGCCATGTCGGGTGATAACATGGGGATGACCAAGAGCTTGGGAGGATCAGGATCGGGACTGGCAACCGGATCTGGAGCAAGTGCATCCGAAACGGACAATGTGACCGCCCTGGAATTGCAGTCCAATAAACGCATGCTGTACTTCAGCGATGGCGTCATGGAGGAGCTGTCCTCCGGCAGCGAGGACGAAGCGGATGCGGAAGTGGGCGACAGGAGCTACGACGTCCATTTGAATGAGGTGGGTAATCCAGGGATTAAAGGTAGTGGCCTCTAAAAATCGTAGAAGCTGTGACATTTCTGATTTTAAACCAATATCTGTTTAACACACTGAGGGTCAGTGAGAATTTTCAAAATAAGCCAAGCGAATCTCAAGAATTCGCGTTTCATTTGTAACGTTACGATTGAATAGAAATATACGTTTTTTACGTTACGATTGAATGAGAAATCTAAAATTAATTAAAATTGATAAAGGGCAATAATAAATCATTTAAACATTGAAAGAAATAAATAAAAAAATATTATATATTCTATTAAAATTAATTCCATTAATTAATTAAAATTAATTCCATTAATAAATAGTAATAGTGTAGTATTAATGGAATTAATTGTACTATTATTTATTACTATTTATTAATATAATTAATTTTATAAATATTAATTTAACTAGAATTTTTAAATGCTATTAACTCATACACTTTATTTTATTTGTTATATAATCCCTTTTGTTTTAATCAATTTAAAGGTTTATATAAGAATATGTATTGCCCTAGTTAAATATTTCAGCTATAAATATTACAAATATTATGGATAAATTATGACAAAGTAAAAACTTCGTATCTTGCAATGAAAATATATGGCTTTGAGCCTATTAAGTAAGCAAGTTGAGCCCTGGGCAATGAGAACATGCGAGATAAGAACATGGTTACAATCGGCTGACTGACTGTTGACCATTTTAGTGACTCACTTAACCTTCCTTTCCCTTTTTCCAGAGCGAAATGGCGCTGGGACCGCGCCTGCGGTACAAGGCCAGCAGGATGGGCAACCGATTCCTGGCCGGGATCGATTATGTGGGCGGCGGACTGGCCTCCCTGCTGGGCATCACCAGCAGCAAGTATGCCAGCGAAATGGAAAACTACCAGAGGGCCAAGGAGAACGGCGACGAGGACCTTGACAATTGGCAACCGTCGGCCAGCCACAACAACAACAACAACAACGGTGGCCGGAACGAGACCATCGTTTTGTGCGGACCAACACGCAGTGAGGCGACCTTGCCACCCACTCGCCAATAGTTTTCTTGGCTAAATTGCAGAAGAAGGGGAACAAAAATGCTCATGGAGTACTGGCGACACTTGGAGACTCTTTTTTACTTGCTAAAAGCCACGGGAAACGAATCAAATCAAAACAGATCTTAACTTTTCGACACTTTATTCGCTAGCAAATAAGTTACATATAATAATAAAAAAATACACAATACAAAATACACATATATACTGTTAGTTCGGATCTATACGATTCGTATAGTCCCTAGATGTATAAAGGTTAAGTTAAAATTAGAACTTGGGGCATTGAAATTGTTGAAATACAATTAGTATATCAGAAATACAAAGAAACTCTTCAACAATTTCCACACCACAAAGTTCTACTTTGTGTTTTCCGACCTAAAAGATCCCTAAAGCTAATGGCACACTGAATACAATTAGGCATTACGGCTAGGATTGCAATTGCATTTGTTTTTCGTTTCGTTTGTTAAGTACACTTGTTTCGCCTTTAAAATAGGAAAAAGAAGACAGCAAAGGGCTAGTTTTTTGTTTTTCGAAGACATGAACATGCGTATCACAGTATTTGGTTGCTGCGTGTTTCTCTCTCTAACTCAAGAACAAAAAAAAATGGTAATATAAAAATGCACGGGCTATATTAGGGCTAAATGTCTAGAAAGGCAAGAGCGATTATTGAATTTGGTTACACCAAAAAAGGCAAAAGGGCAACTAATTAGGAGCAACATTAAGTACACACCAAAAATAGGAAATGGGGCAATTACAATAACTTGTGGGGGTTGGCCAGACGACCTGTGACCTATCGTTAAAGGCCCAAACTAAGCAAGAGGACATTTCCCGGGTTATATACACAGTACATAGATGGGACTCTCGTGGTTTCGCTATGGAAGGATAAGTCCTTTTTACAGCTAGCAAACCTCATTTAGTGCAGGACTGACTTTGGCACACAGCAGCTGCCGCAGGAACATTGACTGGAGGGCTTGGATGGGGCCCCCATCCCGTTTAGAGCAGCGTCTCATCGCCGTAGTGCTGCAAGTGGGGATAGTACTTCTGCGAGGCATAGCTACCCGGTGGATAGTACAGGCGATGCGAGGACGAGGAGTGATGATGGTGGTGATGGTGCTGCTGCTGCAGCTGCAGCTGCTGGTGATGATGATGATGATGCGGCGAGTGACTGTTGCGCTGCTGCTGCTGGTGATGCTGCTTGCTCCTGCCCAGCGAATAGTTGGACATCTGATTCAGCGATATGGAGCCGGCAGCCGGCGAGGTCTTCAGCTTGTAGGGACTCTGCGGCAGGGGGGCACTGGCCATCGAGGGCCGCACTGAATGATAGGAAACGACCGTGCTGTTGCAGGCCGCATGCGATCCCCGCGAGCTGCTGTGCCCGTCCAGATGTCCGGCAGCTCCTCCACCTCCACTCAATCCAGTTGGCTGCTTCACCATCTTGGCATTGCCCACCACCTGGCGTTTGTAGAGCGTGGAGATGCTCGGTCCGAGGACCCAGGCAAAACAGCAAATGCCCAGCATCAGTTCCATGAAGGCGCGCAGCAAGAAGGGCCACAGCGGCGTATCCGTGTCGGCCGATCCCAGCCAGACATCGATGTTGGCGAACTCGTAGATGACCGCCAGCAGGAGCAGGGCGCAGGCCAGGCCGTAGATGAAGAGGAATACACCGATGCCCGAGCTGCTGTGGGCACTCAACTGCTGCAGCTGCTGCTGCAGGCTCAGCGTGTTGCTGTTCCGCAGGATCTCCTTGGTGCGGCAGTGCACCAGGTAGCCGGAGATGAGGTTCATGGAGCCGAAGATCCAGTAGCAGAAGACAGGCGTGGCCACCAGTATCTGGAGAGCCTTGTCCGACTGGTTGCCCACGAAACAGGCGCCTAAACGGAAGATGGTGTGGGTTATTCATTGTAATCGAAGGATTATCCAAGGCCAATCTCACCCAGCAGCTCGTCTGCATCCACGAAACGGGCCACGATCACGGCCGCCGTTTGGAAGGCCGGCAGTCCCCAGGCCACGAAGCACACAAAGTTGTTCTGGCTCAGATCCTGCTGGGCGCTCTTCGCACTGCTCCTCTTCGACGGACTGCCTCCAAAGTTGGCGGGAATGGCCACATGGCCCTTGGAGTCGGGACTGTGCCGGCGAATGTCGCGGTGCCAGCCCAAACAGAGCACAGCCCACCTGGAAAGGGAAAGGTATAGGATCAGAACTAGGTGGTATTTTGGGTTTCTATAACAAGATTTTATGGAAAAATAAAATATACATAAGTTTAACTGTTAAAATAACCAAATTTTGCAAGTTTTATGATGATATTTATGGTAATAATATCATTCATGAGCACACAACACACAATTCCACTAATTCCAATAATTTTAGAAATATTTAAATAATATTTACGCATCATATGATTTAAAAATGTGATATTAATATGAAATTCTTTTTCATTAAATATCAATGATATTAATATAAATTCTTTTTCATTAAATTAATAAATCATTTAAGTAAATTTGAATAATATTTTCTACCATTATTTAAATATTTGTTCCTTAAATCATGCAATTTAATAAATTTGCTATCTTTATTCTACTTATATTAATAAGGAAATGTTGATATACTTAAAATATCTAGATATTTGCTTTTACCAATCCATTTTCTTATAAGTGAGGATTGCGAAACTTTCAAGACGCTTAATATTTAAGATAATAGAGCAAATCCCGTAGAATCGGATGCAGTTTATAAATATAAATATAAATTAAATATAGTAGTATTATATAAATATATAAATATAGTTAGTATTATCTCTATACTATCTATAATCTCACCAGGCGCAGGCGGCCATCCCGAAGTAGTAGCGCATGAGGAAGACACTGGCGCAGGAGGCATTGGACAGGCCGTCCACGCTGAGCAGCGATTCGTTGGGCGCCTGGGGATCGGTGCCGCAGGCGGTGCCCGTCCTGCCCACCACAAAGCGGACGGCCCAGCCCAAGGTGACCATGTTGTGGCACCAGATCAGCGGCGAGAGCAGCCGGGACCACTTGGCGCTGGCCAGGCGACTGCCATCGCTGGCCAGCAGACAGACGGTGGCCACCAGGGCCAGGCCGCAGGCGGCATAGGCCCAGGTGGAGACCCAGATCTCGGCCAGGTGCTTCTCGGCCGGCGTGAACAGGATGTCCGCCTCGCAGAGCGGAGCACATCGTCCCGATCGCGGCAGCCTCACGTACAGATGGGATTTGGCCAGACCCGAGCAGTCCAGCGGCAGTTTGCCGCCCAATCCGCCTGGTAGTCCGGCACCCAGGCTCTGGCCTGGCAGCCCATATGGATCCTGATCCTGCTGCGGCTGGTGCACCTCGCCCGGACCCTCCATGCACATGGTCTCGTGGTTGTTCTCCCGCGGAAACCGCTCACAGTCCAGGGCCGGCGGCCAGGGGAAGCCGAATCCCTGGAGGACCGGATGACAGCGGATCCGCACCGACTCGCAGAGGCTGCGGCACGGCCCGATCGCATGGACGGGCGCCTTGGGCGTGCACATGGGCACGTAGGCGGCGCACAGGAACAGCTTCAGCTGGGAACTGCAGTCGTACTCGATCAGCGGGGCGAAGGTCTGCAGGGTGTACTCCACGTCCGTCTGCATCTCGTGGCCCACCAGGTTCGGCATGGAGGTCTCGTTGTAGCCGATCTTGCGGCACATCTCTATGCGGATGGTCTCGCACTGCCGGAAGGCCGGGATCTCGGGCGGGGAACTGGAACTGGCGCTGGTACTGCCGCCGGCTGTCGCCTGGGCACAGCGGAAATGGAGGAGGATCACCACCAGGGGGTATACCATGTGGGCGGGCTGCATTTCTTCTGGGTTTGTCCACTCGATTTGGTACTGTGTCTTCTGGGGAATTCGATTTTTGGATTTTCGGTGGTTTATTCTTTTATTTTCTAAACGAAGAATTCGATCTTAGGGATCCCCCTTTTTTTCCCACCCGGAGAATTGCTCCGATCCTCGGGGGTTTTTTCCCTTGGCGTTCCGAACTTGGGGATTTCTTCTCTGAAGGTTACTTCTTTTTTTCTAACCGAAGAATTTAATATAGGGATTGCCTTTCTCCTCTTCCCGGAGAATTGCTCCGATCTTCGGGGGTTTCTTCCCTTGTCGTTCCGATCGCTTTTCTCCTCTTCCCGGAGAATTGCACCGATCTTCGGGGGTTCCACTGCTTTTCTTCCCGTAGAATACGATCTTGGGGCTTTCTTCTTCGCTACAGGTAAACTCTTTTCCTACCGAAGAATCCGAACTTTATGCAGATTCTGTGGATTCTTTGGTGGATCGCTGGAAGGGGTAACCTGTTCCAGGTTCTCGCCCTCTCTCTCTCTCTCTCTCTCTCCCACCTGGCTTGTCAACTCCAACTCGTTAACTACCTTTTTTCGGCGTCGTTCTTGTTATCGCTTCGCCTCTCTCCCCACCTCGTTCTCCTGCCCCATCCGCTCCCCTTTCCCCTGCTCCACCGCGCGCCGCCCCCCGCTGATCCAAGTCGACAAACGGGTTTTTCCTACGGGATTTACGCGAAAACACTTTGGTAAATCACTGAATCCTCTATAAATTTTACTGAACTCCTTTCGGAAACTTAAAAAAACTAAAATAAATGTTGTTTTGAAACAAAAATAAACAACTAGTTTACTTCGTAATTCATTTTTTTTTCGTTGACGGTGTGACCAGTTCTATTTTCTTAAATATACCAAAAACACGGCCCTAGCGGTGACACACACCTGATTCGTGGCGATGCTTGTATTCCAACAGCCAAAAAGTAACGGCGCCTTTCCCGCGCTTCATTTCGATTGTCCAATTGCCATGGGAACTTTGTGATTTTGTCTCGTTTAAAAGTAATATTTTTCGTTTATTTCCGCGTTTCGTGTGTTCAAAAACGTTGTAGAAATGAGTCTGCAGGACGAGAGCTTTCCGGCGGACGAGCTGTTCGACCAGCTGAACAATCTGAGCAGCCTGGGCGCCAGGAGCACGTGGTTTGCGGAGCACCATCAACCCGCCGCCTTTGAGAGGAACACGGCGCAGTTTTTGGAGACCTGCTACGCGGATGCGGATGAAGACGGGGATGCGGATGGGGACGCGGATGTGGCCAATAAGAGCGCCAAAACCTGCGTCAGCGATCCCGCCGGTCGCGACCAAGAGGACGAGGATGATGTCCATGACGGTAAGTAGTTAGCTCCTTACCCCTAACCTACATAAAAAAAAACAGTTACATAAAAAAAAGATTTTTTAAATGTATACAAAAAAAATGTTACAATTACATTTAAAAAAAATTGACACAAAAAATATTACAATTACATAAAAAATTTTAAAATTGTATTATTGTAATATTTTTAAGTAGATTACACATGTATATCGTGTATTTTCAACAATTTCAATTAGAAAATAAAAACATTTAAGCATCTGTGGTAAAAATATGATTTAGGCTTTTAATATATTTTCATATTCCAAGTGATACTAATTAGGCGGAAAAACATTTTTTTTTGTCAGCAGTGTATTTGAACCTTCTTTTCTGAACTTGATTAAAGATTATTTGTACAACTATTCTTATTATAAATTATAATATATATATATATTAAATATATAGGCTATTTTGGAAAAAGGATAGAACTCTTTGGGATTTTAGACAGTTACCACTCCATATTAACTAAATTTATAATACAAATATTACCGTTTCCCATTTCTTGGTTCCTCCAGGCAATGGCAGCCAACTGGGCGGCGGGGAGGGTCCGCTGGGCAGCGGGCGTGGCAGCAAGGCGGTGTCCTACCAGGACATCCATTCGGCCTACACGAAGCGCCGCTTCAAGCACGTGAAGAGCAAGGTGGCTCAGTATATAGCGGACATCCAGGCGGAGGACGAAAAGCGACACAGTGCGTCCGGTCTGGGCATCCAGCGGCACAGCTCCATGCCGGAATACCTGACACCCACAACGCGGGGGGAGTTCAAGAGGGAGCTAGACACCTCCCAGTCGCAGGGTCAGGGTCAGGCCCATTCGCAGACCAACAACTCCAGCTGCAGCGAGGAGCATTTGCTGGCGGTGATCGAGAACCTGCAGGAGGATAAGCTGCGTCTGCAGGCGCGCAACGACTACATCCAACTCAGCCTGGACAAGAAGAGGACCGAGTGCCTGCAGATGCGGCGCAATTTCGAGACCTTGCGCACGGAGCTAAGCGACTGCCAGCAGAAGCTGAGGCGCCACCAGAGCCACTCGCTGAGGTCCCTGAACTCCTGGCCGCCGGCGGGCCTGGCCAAGGCCACCCAAACGGACTCCGGACTGGGCTCCGCTGAGTCCAATGCTCTGATCACACCCCTTCCGATGGGCGAACTCACCTACAACAGCAGCGAGGGCTCCATCGAGATGGCGCTGCTCAGTGTGGCGGCCCCAGTGCCCAGAAATCAGCAGAATCTCGGCCAGACCATCCATCCGCAATCGCTGGACTTTAGCAGTGTGAGCACGGAAGCCGATGGCAGTGGAACCCTAACCGGTAAGGATCAGTTCCAACGAGATAGAATAGTCTCCCTTTATTTTATTTAAATTAATTTATTTTTAACGACACGGAAAGTGTCATGAATTTGAATATCAAGTTGTAAGCTTTTCAAAACAGTATGTATTTTTGGTGTAGGACCATTTTTGGCCAAGTTATAGCAAAAAAAACCAAAAGAAAAATTCCTATTCTTGTCAAAACCAGAAATTCCGAATTTCGAAAAAAACAAACAGTTTTTTCGCTGAGACAAAGGAAATATTGATCCAAACATGGATTGTCATACCTTCCTGAACTCGTTATTAAATTTCCAATCGATTGGCGTTTAAACCTGGACATTTTATTTTTTTGCCATTTTTCGCAAAAAAACATGATGTAACCCCTTAAAAAAAATTTAAAAATTGGCAAAAATTTTATTTTTTCAAAATCACTCAGAAAGTGTCATGGATGTAATTATTAAGTTGTAAGCTGTTCAAAACAGTATGTATTTTTGGTGTAGGACCATTTTTGGCCAAGTTATAGCAAAAAAACCAAAAGAAAAAATTTCTATTCTTGTCAAAAAGCGAAACCGAAATTATCTTGTTTGCTATCATCTGTAATTTTTTTTTAACAGAAAAAATCTATAGAAGTCTATGGAATATTCTATAAACTAATATCACCTCGAGTTCCTTTTTGTTTAGTTCCAAGTTAAGTTAGTCGGATAAGTTGGGCTATACAAAAATGTACATACGTATTTATTTTAAATTATTTTCCCCCTTTTAAAGGCGAGGCTCGTGCCAATTCTTCGACCAGGGAACCGGCAAGGAGGGCACCGGCTCCCAACAACTCGGAGACCAGTCAGCCGAGCAGCAACGACTCGGCCATCGAGGTGGAGGGTCACGAGGAGGAGCGTCCCCCGTCCAGGCAGTGGATCCAGCGAAATCAGCGCGGGGGCATCTTCTACTTCGACAAGCGCAACAATCGGGTCATCGAGGTCATCGGCATCAGCCAGAACCACCAGGATCACAATCAGTGCCAGGACACGAGTCAAAATCAGAGCATCAACGATAGCCAGGCCCAACTGCTGGTCCACTCGATGTCGCAGTCCCAGGTCCAGACCCATGTCCACTTCAGGAGCAAGAGGGGCACCACCTCCCTGGGCAGCCGGGTGCTCCGCTTCCTGGGGCCCTGTGTTCGGTGCAGGAATGGTGGTGATCCGTCGGCGAATGGCAGCCATGCCACATATACGTTGGATCTATCCCCTTTGCCGGAGGCAGGGTTCAGGGACCCAAGGAACCAGCGATAGGATGATCCCCCATCCATTCCATTTTATTTATTCTTTGTATGCTCATATCTTGTTATATTTTATGTCGCGTTAAGTTTATCCATATGTAGTCACAATTTTTAATGCCGCTGTATGTAATCAACCCAGTCTGTGCATGTTTAGCCAAATCAAAAGAGAAAGAAATGGAGGTATTGTAGAAGAAATGCTAAATTTATTTCATTCCGATTATATTTGCTTGTTTTTATATAATAAATTTGCACATTTGCAGTTATATCGAAAATCTTCCGAGGGGGGAGTAAGAAATCTTTGACCATTCAGTTAGTGAAACTGTACTGATATTGCACATGTGACCATGCCCATGCAGCACTTGCCGCTTTGGTCACACTGGCAGTGATCGTCACTCGTCACCGACTTCTTTGCACCCTTTCGCCGTGGAAATGGACACACACGATTACGATTTTCGGTCTTCAAGTTTGCTACGATTTATTGTGGGTTTGCTTTCTCGAATACACACTTGCACACAGGGCAATGAACGAACGCTTCTGCAGATTCCACTGGCTTTGGATAGTTGGCAATAACTACTCTCTATGCTTTATATTATTTATTGTTCTGTTTTTTTATTGAGTTTTGTTTCGTTTTTTTTATGTATTTGTTGGTTTCTTTACACTTGTTTTTTATGTATTGTATTTCTCTCGTTTGTATCTTGTTTGCATAATAAATTATAGTTAAATTAAAAGTAAAATGTTATCAAGTTAGTAATTTTTTTAGGTTTTCAGGCGGGGTGGTGGTGCTGGTGGGTCGGGCATTTCGGGCGTTTAGGGCGTTTAGGGGGATAAAGCATTAAGGTCGTGGTGGTTAGTCGATCGGCTAAGATGAAAACATAACAAACTAAATATATAGAGTGGGGGATCGATTTTTTGGGCGGGGCTGGTGGTTGTGGTGGTGGTGGTGGTGGGGGAAATGCTGAACATAAACAATAGGCGCAAACATTTCACTCTGCCTGTCGTCCCTATATATATAGTCAATCGTGTATGTATATATATAGCTTATACAATTAATTAAGTGGTTGCTTTTGCTGGTTTCTCTCTTCGTTAATTATTTTACTACTAAAAATAAGTTTCTGCCTTATTTCCAACTTATTGTTTTGCTGTTGCAGGTTGCAGTGTGTTGCAGTTTTCTTCTGGTTTTCCTATTGGTTCGTATTTGGTTGCTGTTCTCCTTCTCTTCCTCCAACTACACATATCCAACTCTCTCAATATCAGCGTCGTCACATCGATCTCCAATCGAATCGAATAGAATCGAATCTCCCTCTCCCTCGTCAATTACAATCTACAGCTTCTGCATCCATCGTCCATCATCCATCGTCCTCTGGCTATAAAAGGTTGAACACTCCAGCTCTACCAGCTCTACCCGCTCCTCTCGCTCCTCCAGCTCATCCAGCTCGTCCTGCTCCTCCAGTTGCCGCTTACTTCTGGACCATCTTGACCAGCAGATCGGTGGAGAAGGACTTGGGGCGCTCGATGGGCAGGCCGAGGGCGCGATCCCAGACGAGGGAGGCCAGCACGCCGAGGGCACGGGACACGCCGAACAGCACCGTGTAGTAGTTCATCTCCTTCATGCCGTAGTACTGCAGCAGCACACCGGAATGGGCGTCTACATTGGGCCAGGGGTTCTTCACCTTGCCGGTCTCGGTGAGGATTGGGGGCACCACCTTGTAGATCTTCGACACCAGCTGGAACGTCTCGTCGTCGGGCAGGTGCTTCAGCGCGAACTCGCGCTGGCAGGTGTAGCGGGGATCGGTCTTGCGGAGCACGGCGTGTCCGTAGCCGGGAACCACCTGGAAAATTCATTGAAATTTATTTATTAATCTTGAATATCTTTATTTCATTTTAATATTATTTCAAAATTATTATTGACTAGCATAATAATTGCAAAAGGCATGGGAACAAATAAATAAAATAATAAGAATATTTAAATATTAATGTAATTATTATTAAATATTTAAGAATATTAATAATTAAATATTCTTATTATTCTTATTTGAAATATATATATATTGTGATTTATTTTCTTGTTGACTAGCATATTAATTTAAAAAAGTTATGGGAACAAATAAATAAGATAAACACAAACATTTCTAATTTAAAATTAAAATATTTAATATTAATATTCTTACTTTTAATATTTTAATATTCTTGTTGTGATTTATTTTCTTTTTGACTAGCATAATCATTTTATAAGGCATGAAAACAAATAAATAAAATAATAATAATATTCCTACATTAAAATATTAATATTCTTATATTGTGATTTATTTTCATCTTGATTAGCATAATAATTTTATATGGCATGGGAATAAATAAGAATTATAAATAATCAAAAAGATTATTTCATTTTGACCATAAAATAGACTTTAGGCGGTTCTAAAAATACGAACTTATTCATGCCAGACAGAAAATATATATGCAATATATCTAAGATGAAGCCCATTATTTTTGTTTTGAATGTCTTCTTATTTTTTGCTGATCACAAACATTTCTCTGAATTTTCATTATCCATATTTTCTGTTTAGAAAATACTTTCCATACAACATAGATAAAGAGAAACCTCACCTGTCCGGACTTGAGGGTCTTCCAGATGTACTCCTTGAGCTGCTCCTCCGAGGGGTTGTTGCCGGCCTCCTTCTGCAGCTTGCGCAGCCACACGAGCACCTCCTGGTTGGCCAGGCCGTGCAGGGGACCGGCCAGACCGTTCAGGCCGGCGGCGAAGGACAGGTAGGGATCGCTGAGGGCCGAACCGACCAGGTGAACGGTGTGGGCCGACACGTTGCCGCCCTCGTGGTCACTGTGGATGGTCAGATAGAGACGCATCAGCTCGGTGAAGGGGGCATTGTCGTAGCCGAGCATCTTCACGAAGTTGGCCGACCAATCCAGGCTGGAGTCGATCGAGCGGGAGCCCTTGCCGCCGCGATAGGTGTTGCAGTAGATGGTGGCCGCCACGACGGGCAGCTTGGCGATCAGGTCCATGCTGTCCTCGTAGACATACTCCCAGTACTTGCTCTTGTGCACACCATCCGAGTAGGCCTTGGCGAACTTGCTGTCGTGGTTGAGAGCGGTGACGGCGGCGGCGAACTGCGACATCGGGTGCAGGGTGGTGGGCATGTTGTTCAGCATGGTGACCACGTGCTGGGGCAGGGCGGCGCGCTCGGCCCACTCGCGGGACAGCTGCTGGACCTGCGCCTTGGTGGGCACCTCGCCGGTGAGCAGCAGCCAGAAGAGACCCTCGGGCAGGGGCTCGGTGCCGCCGTCGGCGGCGGGCAGAACCTTCTGGCACTCGGGAATGGAGAGCCCGCGGAAGCGGATGCCCTCGTCCGCGTCCAGCACCGAGGTCTCGGTGACCAGGGCCCTGATGCCGCGCATGCCGCCGTACATCATGTCGATGGTCGTCTCGCCCATCTTGGTGGCGCCATGCTGCTTGCGGAAGTTCTTCACGCGCTCCTGCTCCTGGGGCACCTTGGCGGTCAGCACGTCGCGCAGGCTCTTGCCATCGGCGGAGATCATGCGCACGTAGGCTCCCACATTTGGCAGTTTCTGGAATGGATTGAACGGGGCGATAAGCTGGATGAGTTTCGGGCTTTGGTTTGGGGGGTTTTATTTATAAGAAGGCATTTTCAGTTATATCGAAAATCTTCAGTTTGTGAAACTGTACTGATATTGCACATGTGACCATGCCCATGCAGCACTTGCCGCTTTGGTCACACTGGCAGTTTCTGGAATGGATTCAACGGGGCGATAAGCTGGATGAGTTTCGGGCTTTGGTTTCGGGGGGTTTTATTTATAAGAAGGCATTTGCAGTTATATCGAAAATCTTCAGTTTGTGAAACTGTACTGATATTGCACATGTGACCATGCCCATGCAGCACTTGCCGCTTTGGTCACACTGGCAGTTTCTGGAATGGATTGAACGGGGCGATAAACTGGATGAGTTTCGGGCTTTGGTTTCGGGGGGTTTTATTTATAAGAAGGCAGTGATTCAGTGGGGGGATTTATTCTGGGGGACCTTACATTTAGTGCAGTCGTAATAAAGTAATGACCATGGATTTCAGTGGTTTTTGAAACCACAAAAATCACACTTTATTAATCATTTTACTTTGTTTTGCGGGGAATGAATCAATAATGACCTAAACAAAGAAACCTCTTGAAAACAAACACACTTCTTATATTTTCTGACCAAATTAAATGCGATCTTAAAGTAAACATAGAAACAGTGTCAAGTAAACCAAACAAAATATGGGAAAGACTGTAATATTTTCTGTTCAAATTAAACAATGTTCTACAGCGAGCATAAGAACAGTTGAAAATAAACAAGAAAGTCAACGACCTATAGTGTTTCAACAAAAAGTTTTTATTTTGACTAGAGGGTACATTAGAAGTATTTAACTTTCAGTTCGATATCAAATGAAAATAATCGTTAATTGTCTATCGAAGTATCGACAGCTATCGTCTGAATATATTTGAAAAATCTAGTACAAATTAAATTTAAGATTTAGGCCCACAGAACACAAGAAATATTTTAAAATAAATCGATAAAAAAAAAACAATCGTTCTATGTATCAAAGTATCGAGGCTATCGTCTGAATTTTTAAGGAAATCTAAGAAATTTCAAAGTTAAATCGATAGAGCATACCAATTAAATTGCTAGCCCCACAGGGCACATAAAAAATCCCACTAATTAGCCAAAAACCTTTCTTACAAGCTCACAAGCACTTCCGATCAATGCTATCGATTGCAATCGTACGTTTTTTGCCCGTCATTGAACGGCGCTTTCAAGTACAAGGCGAAATGCAAATTGCACGTATTCCTCGTCTGTAAGGCAGTCTGAGCTCAGCTGATAACGTTGCACTCGGTCGTTATGTCAACATTTTAAACCATGACTCAACTTTGGTGGTGCGTCAACGAACTAGTTCCACGGGGGTTTGACGAACTTTGCGGCACAAACAACTGTTTGCCGGCATTCAATTCAACTTGATTGCCGGTTCACTGAACCATCGCCCACAACACCTGAATCAATCACAGGTTTTTTTTCCGTTTTTTTTTAAAGAAATTTTTCAGTCCTCAAAAAATATGTATATTTCTTTGAGTATCTATTCACTTTTTTACAATATCATATAATATTTTTGTGTTCTAAAGATCATAAAGAAAAAGATCCTTAAGTTGTTTTATTATAATATAAATTTATGTATTTACTTTCGGAATAAAACAAAGAAATTAAAAAAAAAAATTCTTCAGTCCTCAAAAAAAAAAGGATATATCATATCATATTTTTGTAATCCAAAGTTTTGTATTATAATATTAATTTGTTCTAACAAAGATAGCAGCAATATTAATTTTCGGAATAAAGCTAACAAAATTTACATTTTAAGCCCCCCTTTTTCCAGAACGCCCCCGACGCCCCTGGTGATCTTTTGCCACGCGTTGGCATTTGTCAAATAAAACGAAACGAAATGGAAATGGAATTCCGAGCCGCGTTTCGAGCGGCAGCTCGAGAGCCAATTTCAATGCCCATTCCGCTCGGCAGGCGCAAAGTGCGATTTTATTTCTGATTGACAGCCGCCGTACAAAGCCCCCTTTTTCCCTATATATGTATATATTTTTTTGTTTTCCTTTTTTTCTGGTTGCTCGGCCAGTGGGTCAACAAATTCAATTAACCAAGTGAACTTGTGGCGCCGCCTGCAAAATTGAATTGCATGATTTGCGGACCATTTGATTTGCGAGCGATCCGAAAGCGACCGGTTTTGGTTTCCTCTTCAGCACAACATAAAGCCCCAAATTCATTGATAAAAAGTATTTTCGATGTGCATATTAATTACCCGATAATAGCAGAGAGTAGCGTACCGAAAACAGGTTGATATCGTTGGAAAAAAAAGAAAAAAAGAAAAAAAGAAGGGGGCGTTTTGGTAAGTAAAGGTGGTTGCCAACCGCAAATGTCGGTTTCCGTTACCACAAAAGAGGCACTGGGAGAAAAATGGTGTGTAAGCTATTAAATATCATTCCTAATGAATTTATTTTAAATATATTATGGTTAACGATAAAGAATATAATATATAAAATATATGGAAAAATCCCCATTCGTTGTAAATTAAAAATGAAAATAGTTATTTCCGGAAATTTATTTTAATATATTATAGTTATCCATTCCTAATAAATTTATTTTAAATATATTATGGTAACGATAAAGAATATAATATATATAGAAAAATCCCCATTCGTTGGAAATTAAAAATGAAAATAGTTAAAAACACTTGATATTTTTTTTCTGAAATTTTTTAATATATTATAGAAACACTGGATATGTTTAAAAATCTAAAACAGTTTCTATATAAATATCCCCATTCATTGGAAATTAAGAATATTAATAGTTAAAAACATTTAATATTTTTTCCTAGTGTAGTGTGAAATCGGAAACCCATAAAATCGCGAAAAACGTCGTTTTGTTGCCGGTGGTAAACCGTAAACCGCTAAGAAAACGACCACATATCCATATATCCCGCTGAAGAAAATGCTAATTGAGCTGTCAAGTGTGCGTTTGGTTTGCGGAGAAAGGCTTGCATAACACTGGACACATCAAATTGAAACCCAATGACCGCGAACCACTGTGCACTGCGCATACCAAACCATACAAAGCCCTCCTCTGCTATCTAATCATTATGCTTTATTATTTTTTTGGAGGGGGGTACTTCAAAATGAGCCTCAAGTTGGGAACGCGAATACATTTGTATACAATTTGAGAGCTCATTATCTGGCGCAGAGGCGCGCGTTCATCTGCTGATAAGCCGAATGGCAAGTGATCCAAATGAATTTCAAGGTCTCACGCGCCGGCAATTATCGCATGTCTAACTAGTCGTAGTCGTAGTCGCAGTCGGTAGTCCGTAGTCTTATACTTAGTCGTAGGTTGCGTTGTCATCAAGGAAGCGAATGCGGAGTCGCGTGTTTTGACGGCGCCGCCAGACTTCCTTTCGCCTCTTTCCGCCCCAAATGATCGAATGTTCCAGTGGTTATGCAACAAGTACTATATACCACTATATATACCATATATTGTGGAAACGTAGAACCTTGAAAAAGCCGGGAAAGCCTCGAGAACGAAGCGGCAGAGTTGTCATCGAGGTGAGCCTCGTCGATGACCCCGTGTCGAGATGGAGATGGAATCGAGTGTTCTCACAACCCAGACTTGTACAGTGATGCCTCGGCAGTGGGACTGCTTTACTGTACTTACAGAATATTTGTAACAAAGAATTTTTTAGGTTTTAATTAAACAAATATGAATATAGGTTTTAATAATATTTGCATAAATGTAAAATAGATATTACAAAAAAAAAATTTTTTTTTTGTTAAAAAATAATTGCTATTGTATACGGGATAATAATAAAGTCGCAATTAACTCCATGCAACTGAACGATCACTGTACTTCAATTTAATGGCTTTTGAATGATCATCACGAAAACGGTTTGATCTCACTGTAATGGAATTGGAATGGTATGGTAGTTAGGAGGGGGGGTTTTCAAAGGGGTAAAACCTTGGGTTCGCCTTGCCTCTCGCGTGACGTTTTCAATTCGGTTTGATGATTCCTGCCATTAGAGACCGCTTGTCAGTTGTCTAATAATTGCACTACGAGTTAATCGTCTTAATTAAGTTTGCCATTCTCCATACTTTTTATTGTGTCTCCCGCCACAGACGCCGAAAGTAAACAGAAATCGCACAATCGCATCGCATTGAAAGTACCGCGTGACGTAATCCCGCCATTCAACTCAACTCAAATCAACTCAACTTAACTCAAATCGGTTCGGTTTGGTTCGGATCAGTTGAACCAACAAACTTTAAAGCAACGACTCTTGTTGCCGGGTCGGATTTTTTCCCTTCGGTCATTTAAAAGCTGTAAAATTCTGACTAAGCGAAGATCATAATGGGGCTTTTGCGAGAAATTACGGGGTATGCGTCGTAAACAGACACTAATTTGCACATTACTTTGGTTCGATTCCGGTTCTACAAAAAAAAAGTTTTTATTTTTAAAAATAACATTTGGTTTTCTTTGTAGCCCCCCTTGTTTTAACTTTTTCCCACTCCATCAATCGTTCAGATACATTTGTATCTTTTAAGCTCGCCCTCAAATCAGTTGTTTATTTGTTCTCTGACGACAAATTTGCAAGTTGAGCCCTGCTCATTTGCGCATTGCGAAATCGCCTAAATATAAACACAAATATTTGGCCGTGTTTTTATCACAAAACAAAATAATAATAATAATAAAAGGAAGAGGAAAAAAAACTACTGATTGAGTTAACACCTTATTCCCACCAGTTGGTTGGGGGGCTTTGCGTGTCCGCTTTATCAGCGATATGGCGACGTCTACCGATCATGTGCCCAGCAGCAAATTTGTCACGCTTATCAGGTCGGAAAAGGGGGGTTCATACATATAGAGATAGGGGCGGGGCATTTTCGGATCGAGGCGGTTAAGGCAAAAGAACAATAAATTATCAGCCCACTGATTTGATTTAGCCACATCGCTTAGGATTGTTTTAGATACATATGTATGGGCATTCAATAGATGCATTTTAACAATGTCGACAAGGTGACATTTGTATTGAGCCACTTGAATTGCATAACTCTGAGATTAAAGCATATTATTGTAAAACTAATAGTTACTGCAATCGGTTGTGTAAATTGTTTAGCATATAAGAAGTAAAATAATAGTTTTTATTGGTGAGAAAAAGCCTATGCTGATAACAGAAAGCATTGTTTTATTGATACGAAATGGTAATATACGACGGTATTTATTAATTATTTATGATATCGTGGTTAGAGGTTTTATCTATTTATATAATGCCCAAAGTGAGTTAAGAACATGTGGTGAAATACCTCACATGATAATGCGCCCGCCCATTCCCATCGATGGGATGATTTGGGGGCCCCCCTCTTTCTTTATCTCGCGTATCTCGGGACCTTCAAACTTTCCATGACGCCCGTTTAAGCGGCGTTATCTCGGCGCATAACTAGAATTCTGGATTGGTAATCCATCCAGGTGGAAATGGGTCCACTTGAGCTTTGCCCACTGGTCATAAAATCCCGATTTAGATTCCCTAATCAACAAAAAATCCGCTGCGGCCGTAAAACTCAATATACAAATGATGTGTACATACTTATACAGTGTATAAATTATGCATTTGCTCTTATGCAATCGCTTGATCATCTGTTTACTATTTCCTTTTTTTTTTGTTTTTTTTTTTCGCACGCCCTCTCTATCTGCACACTCTCTTTACTTTCTACACTCTCTCTCTCTTAGTTTGTTTTGAAAAAAGGGCCGTGGGCGTTACGTAAGAATCGTCACGATTTGTGACGTATTAGCGAAGAGGCGATAAAAAATTTCGCGTGTTGCCATTTCGTCGCGCTACGTCAAACGCGAATAAAAAAGAAGTTTTTTTTTGTCTGAACACTGAGCAAAAAAATTAAATCATATACAAATTAAGCGGATTGCCAAAAAAGCCTTAGGTAGTTTAACATTTACAGCAATTATTTATAGACAAAACAAGTAAAAGACAAAAAAATTAACCAAAATGCCTCTGCCGACGTCAGCGCGATTTTTTTTGGCACTCTGCCAGCGTCGGCAGAATAGGAAGAACAAGAATCGGGGAGCGTGCATAACATTTGCCAAATCTACACGGTGAGAAATAGGTTTTGTTTTCATTTATTACAAATATAATAACAATATTTGTATTTTTTTTCTCTGTTATTTGTTATGAAAGTTTTCCAAGATTTTTTTTCTAAATTATAGAATATGGAACTGTTCTAAAAAAAATTTGTTTTTTAATTACTCAAACTTAAACTATTGTTTAAAGCATAGCTTAATCTCCTTCTTCGAAATGACCTTAGTTTTTTCCCGGTATAAATATTACCCAACGCGGTTCAAGCAAAACGAAAAACACCCCCGAAAAAAAACAAAAGGAGGCTCGTCCTGCGAGCCCTTTTTCGTTTGTATGTATGTGTGCAAAGCCGACTGCGTGTGTGTGGTATTGATTTTTCAATTATCAAATCGCAAATTCCTTCTTTCGGTTTCTTTTTTTAACATTATGCAATCCACACACATTGCAAGTGTGCATCATTGCCGGTGGGCGGTGGGTGGTGGGTGGTGGGTGGTGTTGAGTGGAAGTGGGCGTGCTGCTCCTCCTTTTGCTTTAAGGTCATTCGGCGGACACTTCTCTTTTGCCAGAAAGAGATGCTTGTTTTTTTTTTGGCAACAACAACAATAACGTGACACGCATGGGAAATACGGAACAGAAGAGAGACAATTTTTTTTTAAATGCTTCTCTTTTGTTTTTTTCTCTCTCCGCTCTCCGCGCTGCTCCTCTCTTTCTTTTTGCTCTGCGCCGTGGCATTTGTTTTTGTTGTTGTAAATTTACAAGAATAAGGTAAGGTAAAAAAAAAAGTCTTAAGCCGGACTTGTGGAAATTTACCAAAAAATCCAAAGAAATTGGGCGGGTCGAAGAGAAGAGTTCGTTAAACCCGAAAAAACAGAGAGTTTTATTTATAGAGGCAGTCCGATGTTGCCAAAAAAAAGAAATTGGGCGAATTTCATTTGGCGATTATGTAATGTATTAGAACAAAACACACACACAAATGTATATGCGAGCACACACTGACAGGGGCACTTATCATTTGCCCAACAACAATGAAGCGAATAAAGTTTCTTAATCGCAAGCACATGGCTGGAAATTCTTCTTTTTTTATACCAGCGTGACGTGCGTGGAAGAAGAAGAGCGGGAAGGAGTAGGATAGGTGTTGACAACAAAAGCGACACACTTTACAGTTACCAAAGGGGCGGAACCAGAGGGGCGGAAGGAGGAGGAAAGGGCGTAAAAGGAAGTGGGAATCTCAGGAATATACACTGAACAAAACTAGCATTGCTAGTGGAAACTCACCTGTGCCTCGGTCAATTTGCGTGCGGAAATGCGGTAGAGCGACATGGCAATGCGATTACGTACGGTACTGCGAGTAGAAGAAAAACACTTTCGCCTTGGCTAGAAGAAGATCCCTCTCTCGCACTGAGAAAAAACACAGACACACACAGAAAAAAATTGCCTCCTCCTTTTTCCTGGAAGTGAAGTGTTCTTTTCGTGGGTTTCTCGTCTAGCAGCTGCGCGGCAACTGAATGTTGCCCGCCAAGCGCGCATTTCCACGGGCTGTTGAAAAAATACACACACACCCGCTAATTCCCCCGCACCGGGGTTTTGGGCTAACCCGACGCAAGGTCACACTAAAGGTGGGCTGGCACTTAGTACACCCACGCTGCAAATTGAATTACCCCGTTTACTAAGTTAGCTTACTAATTTTAAAGCTTTAGATTTGTAAGTTAGATCAAGAGTTTACTCTGGCCAAGACAAATTGGCTATTTTCATTCAAAATTCGGGTTTTAACTCTTGTCCACACCCCCAATCAGTGTTGACAACTCGTCTTTTTTCAAGCCAAATATTACCGTTATTATTACTCCTGGTAAACTATTGGTAATTTAATAATTTATTTTAATCAGAGGGTGTAGATTAAATTAAAACATTTTTTTTTACCTTTTAACCTAAAGCAAATATTTTACGGGAAAAAGGCTAAAGAATCAAGAAGTCCACCTGGTCTTACGCTTTATAACTCGACTTTTGTACAATTTTCCGTTCTACACCCCGAAACACAATAGTACAAAAGGTTCTTTTGAAAAAACTCACCTGTGCTTCCGAGACTTTTCCCAAGGATTCAGGATTCGGCTGCTGCTCTTCCTTCAGTTGGCCTGTAGTATCTTCTTCCTGCTTGGAGCGCGAACGTTGGAAGCCAAAGGGTTTGGCGTCCCAAATTGACTTTTTGGCCAAGGAACGACGTTGCATCGAAAACCAATGCCTCGTAGAGGCGCTTAGAAGGCGAAGGACGAACATTAGTCCTTTGATTATATAAAAAGCGAAGAGACTTAAAAATTTCCGAGTTTGCGTTCCTTTTTTTAAAGGAATAAAAAAATCTAGTGATGTAAGTAATTGAAATACTTTGACAGGAAAGTGAGTCCATAAAACTAGATATGGCATCGATTGATCTATTAATAATCGTTGAAAATTCCATGACAGATTTAAAAATGTAATACAATTCTATATTAATATATAATAAAAAATATGAAAAGAATTAAAAAAATAAGCAAAATAAAAATTAATAATACAAATGAAAGTTTTGAAATTTATAGCTTGAAATCTAGATTTTATTTCAATTATTTTCAATTAGCCAGTGCAGTTAGCGAGTACACCCACCACAGCGATGGTCAACCCTCGATATAAACCAATCGATATCGACGAAAACTGCGAGAAATCGACAAACTCACATCACTAGGTGTTATGCAAAATACGTCATTTTTTTAGCTTTTCGACAGGTTTTTTCCCTTTAATCGAGCGTAAGTGCTGATTTAGCCAGGGCCACAGCCGACCTATATATCTGATAATCCGCAGGAGGAGTCAACATGGCGACGGCCGTGCCGCATTGCCCCCCAAAACAGGACCTGCCACCGCCGGGCGGCTACAAGAAGATCCCCTTTGCCCGCGTGCCGCCCAAGAGCTACTTTACAGGTGAGCTATAGGCTGCAATATCTGTATAATCAGGCCCTATATCTCTGCAAAGGCTTCACCATGATTGGCAGCTATGTGGCCGTAACGGCCGTCGGCCTGGGCATCTACTACTTGACCGCCAAGAAGGTGAAGCGCGACGAGATCGAGATGCGCTCCGCCCAGAATGTGATCTTCCCCATCTTGGTGGCCGAGAGGGATCGCGAGTTCCTGCGCCAGCTGCGCCGCAACCGGGACGAGGAGGCCGAGCTGATGAAGAACGTGCCCGGCTGGGAGGTGGGCACCTGGTACGGCGAGCCCGTCTTCAAGACCCTGCCCGAGGACACCCTGGTGACGCCCATTTTCAAGGAGTTCTACGCCCACTCCGACTGGAAGTCGTACGCCAAGCGTGCCCACCTGAAGCTCTGGTCCTAAATCTAGTTAATGCCTAAGCCTCCTCCTTTTTTTGTTAGTCTATCCGCTGCCTAAGTGCTAAAATATCGCCCAATTATAATGTCAGATTGGCTGTATGTCGTGTGTTTTGTCCTTTTTGGATTGGAGCACCGGGGTTACCAGAGGTTTCGTCGACCAGTGCTGAAAAATGGCCAAATATAGTGGGTTTGCGGGGAATCCCACTGGGTTTGTTTGTGGAAATAGATATTTAATTGAAATTATAAGCGGAAAATGCAAACTTCACAATAAATGGAAACTTATTACTTAAGCTTACGAAGGTAAAAAGGGTAAAATAATTTGATTTATAGAAAAAAAATTATTTAATTGAAAAATAAAAACTTGTTTTTTTTTACATTAATTGGAACCTTAGCATATACATAGGTAAAAATATATAGAGGTGACTATATATAACATTAACAAATTATACTTAATTAGGGTTTATAGAAATCGCAATAGAAAGTTTCTTGATTTAGTATTTTATTGAATTCAACATCGATTTGACGCGCGTTTTGTGTGCCAGCATTTGGGTTTTTGTTTTTGTTTTTTGGGTTATTACACAATAGCGGGTGGTTTGGGGGCTCTATCATTAAGTAGTCGTAATTAAAAGTAAGTAATATATATCTATACATTGGCCCTAATCGCCATCCGTGTGTGTGTCCAACGACCGCTGATCAATTCATCTCAATCATCTTTCTTTTAAAGCCATGAAGGTGGCCGAAAAATCAAATTATAACATTTGGGTGGTGTGTGTGTGTAAACGAAAAGGCGCTCTTCCTTGGAATTGGTTGAAGAAAGATGTTGAGGCCCCAAAAAAAGCGTGTGTGTAGTGTGTGGTGTGGTAAAGAGGATGCTCCTGCTGATCCTCCTGCTCCTCATCATCATCATCATCCTCATCCTAATCATCCTCCTCCTCCTGCTTGATAACAACGTAACGAACTGGCGGCGGCGACTCCTGCTCCTGCTCATGATCCAGCTGCTGCCGTCGCCGCCAGTTGGCATCACGCTGGGGCCGCCTCTACTTCATGTCCCGGCGCCGCTTGATGCTGCCATCGCAGGTGGGCAAATGGCGCTGCAGGAAGCCCTCGAAGACGAACTTGCGGCCGCAGCGCTCGCAGCTGAATTCGCGCTTCTCCTCCACCTGCTGCTTGTGCTGACGCAGTGCCTCCGCATTGGAGTACTTGTCGCGGCAGGCGTCGCAGGCATAGCGACGCTTCACCTGGCCCACATCGAAGACGACGGTGAAGTTCTGCGAGCAGAAGGCGCATTGGAACTCCTTGACCACCACCTTCTTGCCGCCATGCTGGGCGGCCAGGGCCACCGCCTCGGCCTCCAGCTTGTCCTGGTGCTTGTGCGACTCCATGTGGGCTGTGTACTTGGTCTCGTCGACGAACTTGCGATAGCAGCGGGTGCAGCGGAAGGGCTGCTCGCCCGTGTGCCGCATCATGTGCTCCTTGAGGTAGGCCACCGAGTTGAAGACCTTGCTGCAGACCTTGCACTTGCGGTCCTCGGCGGACACCTCGTTCCTTTGGCGCAGGCAGGCGCGCATGTGGAGCTTCAGCGAGCCGGCGGCGCTGTAGCAATTGCCGCAGTTGGGGCAATAGAAGGTCTTGTTCCGCGAGTGCGGATCCTGCTCGGCCTGGTCGATGGTGCCCTCGAAGACGATGGAGCCCACCTCGTCGTCGTCCTCCTCCTCGTCCACCTCGCCCTCCTCGTGCTCGACGGTGACGATCTCATCGTCATGGTCGTGCTCCAGCTCCTCGCCGTCCTCCAGCTCCTCCTCGTCCTCGTCGGCCTCCTCCACCTCCTCGTCGTGGTGCATATTGGGCACAATGTGCAGAATGGTGTGCGTACCGTCGCCCTGCTCGATGGTCTCCACCTCCTCGACGGTGCTGTTCTCCACCAGCTGCTGCAGGGTCACCGCATGGCCGTTCTCGTCGATTATCACCTCCTGGGCATTGGCCAGGGCCTCGTGCTCCCGGTCGCTGAGGGTGACCACCGCCGTTTCGGTGTCATCGTCGTCGGCGGTGGCGTAGGCATAGGTGTACTGGGTCTCCTGGCCATCGTCGTCGTGGTCGTGGTGCTCGTGGTGCTCCTCCTCCTCGTGCTCCTCCAGCTGCTGCTCCTCCTCCTCCTCCTCCACCTCGGGATCGTGCTGGATGAGCACGGTCTCCTCCTTCACCGTGGCGTACTTCACGCGCTTGGCATTCATTTTGGTCTGGGACTTGGGTGCGGAGCGGAGTAAGTACGTCCGGCTGCGGGAAGCTGCTGAATCGAAAAGAACTTTGACAGGACAGCTTCGTCCCTTTTCACTTGCCCACTTTCCCACTTTCCCACCTTTCAGTTTTCCCGGCTGACAGCTCCTCTTTCCACTTCCCTCTCCTCTTGCCCAACACTCTCGCTCTCTCGCGCTGTCTCTTTCGCTCCCTTGGAATCCACGGGCCACCGTCGCCTGGAAGCCGTCTCCGAAATCCAATCCAAATCCAATCCCCGCCTGCTTGCTCCGGCAACTTCTTTTTGGCGGCTCTTTCGCACGGGGTTTTTTCCACAATAGTCAACACTATGCGAATTTAATTTAATTTTTGGTGGCAACTTCGGCCAAGATGGTGGAAAAAAGCAGAGCTGCATGCGGTCTGGCCCGCCGCGTGACGGATTATTTAGTGCTTTTTTGCGTTTTTGGTATTTTTTATACCCCTTACTCGGGGAGTACAAGGGTATATTGGATTCGGGGAAAAGTATGTAACAGGGAGAGGGAAGCGTTTCCGACCCTATAAAGTATGGATATTATTGATCCGGACTACTAGCCGAGTCGATTTTTTGCGAAAAATGGCCAAAAATTTTAATTATTAGGTTTAAAAGACAATCGATTGAGAATTTTATAACGAGTTTAACGATGTATGACACTCCATATTTGGACTATTATTTTCTTTGTTTCGGCCAAAATACTGATTTGTTTTAGTGAAAAATCAGGATTTGGGTTTTGGCAAAAACAGGATATTTTTTTGTGATTTTTTTGCTGTAATTTGGCCAAAAATTGTACCAAATCGAAGATACGTACTGTTTTGAACAACTTACAACCCAATAAATAAATCCCTATTACTTTTTGTCTAATTTTAAAAAATATATTTGTCAACCTCTTTTTTTTTTTTTTGTAAGGGGTTACATCACAATTTTTTGCCAAAAATGGCCAAAATTTAAAAGTTTCAGGTTTTAATGCCAATCGATTGGGAATTTAAAACGAGTTCAACGATGTATGACACTCCACATTTGGACTATTATTTTCCTTGGTTCAGCGAAAATACTGATTTGTGTTAGTGAAAAATCAGGATTTGGGTTTTGGCAAAAACTGGATATTTTTATGTAATTTTTGCTGTCATTTGGCCAAAAATTGTACCAAATCGATGATACGTACTGTTTTGAACAACTTACAACCCAATAAATAAATCCCTATTACTTTTTGTCTGATTTAAAAAAATAAATTTGTCGACCTTTTTTTTCATTTTTTTGTAAGGGGTTAACTCAGTATTTTTTGCGAAAAATGGCCAAAAATTAAAAGTTTCAGGTTTAAATGCCAATCGATTGGGAATTTTATTACGAGTTCAACGATGTATGACACTCCATCATATTCGGACTATTGCTTTCTTTGTTTTGGCTAAAATACTGATTGGTTTTAGTGAAAATTCAAGATTTGGGTTTTTGGCAAAAACTGGATTTTTGTTTTGTGGTTTTTTGGCTGTAATTTGGCCAAAAATTGTACCAAATCAAAGATACGTATTGTTTTGAACAACTAACAACTCAATAAATAAATCTATAGTACTTTTTGTCTGATTTTAAAAAATAAATTTGTCGACATTTTTTTTCATTTTTTTGTAAGGGGTTAACTCATGATTTTTTGCGAAAAATCGCCAAAAATTAAAAGTTTCAGGTTTAAATGCTAATCGATTGGGAATTTTATTACGAGTTCAACGATGTATGACACTCCATATTTGGACTATTGCTTTCTTTGTTGTGGCTAAAAAACTGATTGGTTTTAGTGGAAAGTTAGGATTTGGGTTTTTGGCAAAAACAGGATATTTTTATGTGAATTGTTGGCTCTAATTCGGCAAAAAATTGTGCCAAATCAAAACCACATAGTGTTTTGGGCAGCTTACAACTTAAACTAACAATCCCCATTACTTTCTGGGAAAGTTATTTTTTGACCGATTTTCGCATTTTTGATAAGGGGCTACATCATGATTTTTTGCAAAAAATGGTCAAAAATTAAAAGTTTCATGCTTAATTGCCAATTGATTGGGAATTTTATGACGAGTTCAACGATGTATGACACTCCATATTTGGACTATTATTTTCTTTGTTTCGGCCAAAATAGTATTTGAAAATACTGATTTTTTTAAGTGAATAATATTTTAGAATAATTATTATTAACAAGAGTTAAATTAATCCTTAATTTTAAAAAACTTGTAACTTCTAAAGGAACACCCCTAATATTTACATATAAAAAATATCCCTAATATTGTAGTTTTGTAAGGAGCGATAGTATCGTGATAGTATCGATAGTCCCGTCCCCCCAAAAACATCGTAAAACATCGAAGGCGCTAATATCGATGTTTTCACAGCGGTGGCAACGCTGAACATTGGGCGGGCATTTGAAAAAGTGGTTGCATTTGAAATGCCAGTATTGGTAGATCTAATAAATATATTAAATTAGTTTTGGCTTATAATAGAAAACTTTATATATAGTTAAAATTGAAGCAATGTTTTACTGAATGCTTTTTTGTGCTTTTCGAAATATTTCTCCGAAACGAACCGTTTTTAGTTTTTGCTAATTGATTTTCAGTTAATTAAGACTCATAATTTATGAGGAACTTAAGTATCTTTAATGTTAAGCGAACTTAATGTTTAAAGGACTTTTTCCTCATTCACATGTTCAACTAAAATAATGTTAAAAAAACCCTCTTATCCCTAATTAAATTGTGCATAGTACATTAGTTAAGACCCATGAGGAAATGTTTAATGTTGATTTTGTTTTCACACGACACTGTATAAATCTAAATCACTGGGTAAACCCCATTTCCCCCGCTTTGAAGACTTTAGGACGTGCCCAATCGTGAGGAAGATGTCAGGGAAATCGGCTAGACTATTTTCGCCACTGCATTTGTCACGTCGCCAAGCAATTTTTGCTTTTGGCTGCGATCAGTGGTCACTAAAAAGTTCGCCAGCGCCTCTCGCATCTAAAATTAGAGCTGCTAAATGTGGAAATTGCACTCAGAGTTCAAGCAATTCGGCTGTCATTTAGCCATTGTTTTCTAGTTTTCTCGGTTTCTCGCGTGACACCCCCCTAAGACGACCTTGAACCAATTATCGCCGATTGACGATCGATCGGCGATGTCGGAAAAGCTCGTAACTGACTCAGCCGACCGCCAATTGAAGATCATTCAGCGAATTCCCATGAATGGAAAGTTTTTGCCCGCTTAACCCACTGGCAAATATTTATTTAGACATTTTGAACTGTTTACCTAATAGACACTAATGGAAAATCAGTAAATATCTTTGAAATAAATATTTCAAATAAAATATTTAATAATTTCCCATTTAATTGTGAAATTGCAATATACGAATCATCTAATTTAAAGCACATTCTGGCATTTAAGATACTCACGTTCTCTACGTAAACACAGATAGTTGGGTTGAGTGGGAAAAGGGTTAATGACGCACTATCACATGAGACCCAAGATTGCAATCCAAATATCCCAAGTCGATTGCGTCAGAGGAGGGTACAAAATTCCAAAGTAGTAGACTTTATATGGGGGCTCCGTTAGCCATCCAATCATCGATTTCCGACCGGGGGGAAGGGAATGGGTAAATGTAAATCACGTTTCCGTCCAGATAAATGAATGGCAATTGCATCAGAATATATTACAGATTATTTAGGTTTTCCAATTAAAGCTGTAAAAAAAAAAAATAAATGAAAATAACTTTAACATTGATTTTTTCTAAATATAGTTCACATTTTTACAAAACACTTTACATAAGAAATTTCTATTTCTGTTAAAAACAAGATAGCCAGCTGGTATATGAGCAAATATTTATAAATTGATAGGGGAATTGCGGTAGGTTGAAATGAGTGCCCGCTACAAATTATCGTGCACTTTCCGCGAATTACTCCATAAAAAAAGGGACTTCAGATTTCTTCAACTATACGATTCAGTGCGATCATCGATGACTTGAGCTGGGAATGGATCGAAAAGCTATAGCACTGAGTAATTTCTGTTTACACATAAATGAGCCGTTAGCTTCTTGAATCTTCCATTGTCATATCGGTTTCTATTTCAAGTTTCTAGGGGAAGACTAACTGAAATAACCAAACGTGCCTCAAAGAAGGTCTTAATTTGGGTTTATCAATGTTAAGACTATCTGATTTCCAAGTCCCCATGATCTGAACTTTGCACTGGTTTAAAGAAATACAGTGTTCAAAAACTTAAAAAAAACAAAAACCATTTATTATAATATTTTTTGAGTTCCTTTCAGTTTTGAATAACAGTTCTAAATTGCTTTCCCATGCAGCTTTAATTTAATGACTGCCTGAAATTTTATTGTTTCAATTTGATTGAAACCCATTTGTATGTATAAAAGCTACCAGAAGTTTCTGGAAAATTCCGGTCATTTCGAAATGCTCAAACTCAAATGGAATGACATGGTATTTTGGGTGGCATTTATGATAATGGTTGCCCCGGGAAAACACCTGTTTAGATTTTGCTTTATTACCCAATCCCACAAATTGCAAACTACATTTTGTTTTTTGTTTTTGCTGCTAGTCTCAAGCATTTTCCAACCGTTTCGTCATTTTACAAAAGTTTTCCCCGCGTTTCTCGCCTTTCATTTTCCGCCTTTTATCGATCAAATTCACTGGGCGCCGAGGTTTCAGCCAATGCAACAGCTGTTTCGGGGGGTTTTTGGGGGGTTGGACTGGGCGGCAAAGGGGGTGGCACGCAATCAAAAGACACTCATTCACGAGTGGAAATTTCCATTGCAATTTTTCGTGTAATTGAAGCGGCTTCCCTTAACCCATTTTCCCTTCTTTAAATTCATTTCTTTCTGTAATGAAGAAAATACATATTCATAAAATGTAATGACATAACCAGTTGGGAATTCTAGTTCAAATCTATATTTATTCAATTGAAAGTAATGTAGGGAACACTTTGCCTAAATTATAAATATATAATGATAGTTTCGAAATGGGTGTAATATTTTGTAACTCACCTATGTAGTATGAAAGTAT
The DNA here is from genome assembly GCA_037075205.1 of Drosophila prostipennis. Lineage (NCBI taxonomy): Eukaryota > Metazoa > Arthropoda > Insecta > Diptera > Drosophilidae > Drosophila > Drosophila prostipennis. Next base: position 110,614 of record JBAMCJ010005561.1, on the reverse strand, counting down.
AATTTTCTAGAGCAGGCCCATTAAAAGCATATGAATTACAGCGTTACATTTCGATTTGCCGAGGCTAATTGATCTGTTGGGCTTTTCTGATTTTCACTTTTTTGGCACACCCCGATTGCCAGCGCACCAGAACGACCCCCGCGGGCATGCATGGGTTTAATTGCACTGCTCCCCTCTCCCTCGCTCCTTCGCCCCTCCCGCTCCCACCCGCTTTTTGTGATTTTCGTTAATGCTAATGGCATGTGGATGAGCGAGCGGGTGCACAGTGGGTGTAATAAATGCAAAATTGTTTATGCTCTTTCAAGTATGAAGAAAACAAGGCATTTCTTTCATATATTCCGAGTCACAAACAGGGAATTTAGCTTTATTTAAATTTACTTATTTTTTTTGATTTGTTTTCTTAATTTAGAAAAATGGATTTTAATTCCAAATCAAGGGCGAATTTCTATAATATTTTTTTTTCGTGATAAATACATAATTTTTGCATTTTATTACACCTTCTTTGCCCACTGTGCGCCAACGAAGTGACTGACTGACTGTCTGACTCACTCGCTCTCGCACTCACCTGCCTTGCTCACCTACTCACGCTCTCTTCTTCCCTTCCCCTCTCCCCCATATATTGTCCTCTCCCTCGCACACGAAAGTGCAGTGGCATCGGCCGTTGATTTCGCTTTGTTGTCGTAAATTGTTCGCTTTATGCTGATTGTTATTGTTTTTTTTCCTCTTTTCCTTTTTTTTGGGTGGATAGGAAGGAAAAAGGAGAGTCCAAAAAAAGATTGCATGTCAGGCTTAAGTTTTATTTTAATGGGTTTTCTTTCGCTTAAAATTATGTACAGAACAAAACTAAAAAAAAATTGGTAAGAGTATTGAAAAGCTAACTTCGAAAACCGAAGACTTTGATACCCTGGGAAATTCTTTAAATTCCAAGTTTATATCGAATAAATATTTTACAAATCATATGTAGCCTATGTCTGTATTCTCATTTAGATTTGAAATCTTTAAATAGTGTAATAAGTTTATTTTGTGATATGAAAAGTTAAGCTTTTCCAATTTTAAAACATGGTAAAATTAAAAAAAAACTGTCTTAGATATAATATTTCTCTCATTCCGAACTCGACTTTCGATTGTATATGGGCTCTTTTCCCAAGGGTACTTAAACACGCAATATTATTGGGAATAAATTAAGAGCGAAGGTCTGCACTGAATTGAACCCTTTCCTCAAGGACTTTTGAACTACGACTACGAACGATTGACCACCACCGTTTCGACGGACTGCATTTCCCGGGTTCCGGAATTGGCACTACCATTTTGGTTGCCATTTTGGGTAGTAACACCATTACCGTTTTGGGTTGGGTTTTGGTTTTGGTTTTGATTTTGGTTAGCTGGTGGTGGTTCCATTGGCGGCAGACCCACCAGCTTTTCACTTTCCCGCCATAACCAGTCGGCGGTCTCCATGTTCCGAGCCCAGGGAACCAGGGGCCAGCGCATGCAGTCCGAATAGTAGCCCCCCGTCGAGGTCTCCAGCTTGGGATCCAAGGCCAGTCTCAGCGAGGTTTGGGCCCCCGCCTTCGGGGACTTGAAGAAGTACAGGGATCCCGTCTGCAGGACGCTCTTCATCCAGCCGGGACCCGAAAAGTGCCGATTCAGCTCGGTGCGAACCACACCGGGATGACAACAGTTCACCGTCACGCCCGAATCCTTCAGGATGGTGCTCAACTTCCGGGTAAACATTATGTTGGCCAACTTCGATTGACTGTAGGCGCCGAAGAACTTGCCATACTTCTTCTCGCTCATCAGATCCTCGCGGTTGATCCTGCCAAACAGATGGGCAGCCGAACTGACCACCACAATGCGACTGGGCGAACTGTGCTTCAGGCGATCCAATAGCAAGTTGGTCAGCAGAAAATGCCCCAGGTGATTCACTCCGAACTGCTGCTCATAGCCATCGGCCGTCAGGGTTCGCGGGCAGGCCATTACTCCGGCATTATTAATCAACAGATCCAATCGGGTCTCCTCGGCCTTGAAGCGCTCCACGAAGTTCCTCACCGACTGCAGCGAACCCAGATCCAGGGTGCGATTGAATAGCTGTTGGTTGTGGCTGCGATCCATGATCTCCAGGCGGGCAGCCTCGCAGCGACCGGCATCCCGACAAGCCATATAGACGCGGGCACCTCGCTTGGCCAACTCGAGGACCGTCTCCTTGCCAATGCCCGTATTGCAACCGGTAACGATCACCACCTTGCCATCGATTCGATTCGCCTTCCGGTAGGCCGGTCCCTGGATGCACTTGCGCAGAAGCCACATGAAGATCGCGATGCCGAGGACTATCAGGAGAATCAGTACTGCCCAGGCCCAAAAGCCGCGGAAGCACAGGGTTTTCTCGGCCGACTCGGCGATGGGATCGAAGCCAGGTGGAAATACTGATCCTGATCCTGGTACTGATCCTGGCGGCGTGGCAGCCTCCGACATAGCTAGCTAAACAATCAAATCAATAATGATTCGATAGTGATTCGATGTTGATTCGATGTTGATTCGATGGTGATTCGATGCTGATTCTCTACGGCTTATGTGGCGCTCTCTTCGGCTTCGTTTGAGATTCTACAAAAGAGCGAGAGAAGAGAAAAGAAAGTTTATTTTATGGCTTACTCCAAAAGGGATAGGGTACCAAAGAAATAATTCCAGAGAGAAGATCTCAAGATCTCAAGAAGGGAGTGACCAAGTTGAAGGCCCCGCTGACCCCGAAATCTCGAGTGGTTTTGCACCTGAACAACTGGTTTCTCGTAATTCACTTAAATTGCTCGCTGCATCGCGCTTCTAGCAAATCATTTTCGTTTCAAAACTAATTAAATTTTATGGCATTACAATGCTGTCTAGATTCTACAATCAGGCATTTTAAAATGGCTCAATGAAATTTAGTGTTACCAGAGAACTTAATGTCTAAGTAATGATTACTAGACTTTGGAAACTGGTTAATATTGGAGTTCCACTTACTAACTTTAATTACAATTTAATTTAACAATCGTTCCAAGCTTGTTTGTATTCAATTCTAAAAATCTGTAAGTGGGAACCAAATGTTATTCTATTGAACAACTAAGCTTGACTAAAAACAACTTTTCTAATTGTGACTTGTCAATCTTGATCTTTTAATCTCTGAATATTCAATAGATATATTAGATAGATATAATAATAGATATAATTGAATTAATGGAATGTTTGTAAGTCGGTCAACGCTCGAGCTCAAGAACTTTCTCTATGGTAATGGAATTAACACCTGAACTTTTCCTTATTAAACGTATCCAAAAAATATATTATATTGATTTGGCGGTATAAAGATTACAATGACATTGGATTTACGAATTTGTCATCAATCAGCTTGCATTTTTAATTTATACAAATATATTGTGATAACCATCCTGAGAAACACCGACTTTCATTGACAATTTTGACATTCTATCAATGGGAATTACTCAACTTTCTTTTGTCGGCCCAAAAAAGACTTACCAATGCTGGCAGCTCTGATGTTGCCTCGATATTACCGCACGAAAAACTTTTGGGACGTCAGGTGGTGATTTCGCACATTTCCCAGGGTTCGGTTTACTATATATTTACTCGATCAGTTAGTGCGAGCGATCCGAATCTCTAGTCACTGAGTCACTGGACTACTACTGTCTGTGTGTCTAAGCCTCTCGCGCGATCTTGGCCAACTGACTTGCCGTGGAGTCCAATTGCTTCGACTTCCAGTGGTTCCGAGCCGTGTTAACGCGTCAGAAATAACCTGAAAAAAAATTATTCCGAGGCGTCTGTTATTAACATGCTGCCTCTGTCTCTGCCGCTGTTGCAAATGCACTAGAGTGGACCCTGTTAATGGGACACTCGAAAGCATTTAGCATAATATGGTTTTTATTTAAAATGATTGCTAAAGAAAAGAGGGCATAATCACTCATACGCAGTGTTGACGCTAAGATTTTATAAAATGTTGGCATAGGTTTTAATATTCCGATCAGCTCCATGGTCTTAAAAGGTATTGTTGATATTTAACTATATATTTTAAATCTTATTTGGATATGATATGTATTAATTGGGCTTACTAGGCGTATGAGTAATTTCTTTGCCATCCTATTCAATTACATACAATTTTTTTTTTGTTAAATTGCTATAGAGAAAATGTATTTGTTTTAATAATATTCTGATCTTAATAACAATGCCGCAATTATATTTAATTATTTTATAGTTAAAAGGAATAAATATCGATCGCGTTTAAAGTGGTCTTATGAAGGTTCACCCTAAATGGTTACAGTGGTTCTCAGTCGGCGTCGCAGTCGCTGCTTGTAGTTTTTGTTTTTGTGGCCAGCATACCAAAGAAGAGCAGGCTTGGCTTCAATTTCATTTCTTACCAATTTGCTGTTTGCCTTCTCCTTCTCTCTCCCCCCCTCCCTATGCTTATCGTCCTCTGTTTTTGTGTTCGACTTTCACTTCAAGCGTTGTTTTTTCTCTTTTCCCTCGGCTCGTTTGTTTTGCTCACTCGTTCTTTAAGCCGCGCTCGCTTCGATGCCTTTTGCGGTCTCCTCCTCCTCCGCTTCGTCTATCTCTCTGCTTTGGTATTCCAATTCGTAGCACGTTTTAGTTTTCGAGTCGATTTTGTACACAGAGACAAAATCATATGAAGATCAAATTATTTTATAAATAAAATTTTCAATGATTTTTTTTTAATAATAATAAAACAAATTATCATAATAAATTCTTAAAAATGTCTTAAAAATTTAAGTAGATTTAAGGCCATTATTTTTTTTGTAAATGAGAAACAATGCGAAGTAAAATGAAGAAATATTTTATATTTTGAATTTAATTTAATAACTTTTTTTCCTGTGTAAAAGAGACAACATTCCAGTCACCTGATGACTATTTTCAGAGGGGTTGCTGATCACTGACCCCGCCTTTAAGCCAAGGCCAAGACTTTGTAAAATTCATTTTCACCTGGACAATTATATTTTGCACTCAAAAGCCGCACTTTGACTGCAATAAAATGGAACAACGAAAACGCCGGAAAGTCAAGTCGCGCATGAAAATTACAACACGATGGAAATCAATAAATGCAGCTAATCGAAGGCAGGCCGTGAGTTGAATGTCCTTGACACAGGCCAAAAGCCAAGTCGCAGGGGTCACGGGACCAGAGCCGGCTTACGTTTTCCTCGTTTTCCCTGCTTTTCAGCATTTCCACCATTTTCAGCTACGTGCTGCTCCACACGTTCCCAAAAAGAGAAAAGAGAGCAAGAGAGGTGCGAGGAAAGCGAAAAAAGGAGGCCAGGAAGACTGGTGGGGATGAGAGAGCAGGATAACGGGAGTGATATGGGTGTAGGATAAAAACCGTAGCAAGGGGTCCAAAATAATAACACCGAAATCACAGGCTTAATTCAGAAATCACTCACTTATTTTTTCAATTTCAAAATGTATTTGCATATGTCGCTGTATTTGTTTTTAGTAAAACGTCGTATTTTCTGAGAGAACTGCCCGTCCTCTTTAAAATAGCACAGTAAATATTTACATACGAAGTTGTTCTTCTTTTTATAGGCAATCTCGTTATATAGCTTAATCTACTCTAGCTCTTATCTGCTGCAAAAGCTTCATCCACAAATTAGATTCCACACAAGATTGAACTTTTTGAAAATTATACACTGTTCTGTTTTACACCCACAAACACATTTAATTATTTGGCAAGTTTTGTCAATATATGGTAATTAAATGAGTGCACGGCCAAAATGAATTTGTGTCCACTAAAATATGCACTTTCATTTTGCCATAATTAAATGACTGTAATGAAGTTAGTCAGAAGTTTGCGAAGGGTGTGAGCTGAGTAGCCCCCCCTTTTTTCACCCTACTCTACGCTTATGGCGAGAGAGCAACAAAGAGTAAATGTCACTGCGTTTTTTGGGAGAGAGAGCGCGAGAGAGAGGCGAACTTTGACTAGGTCAGGTCCTTTTCGCGTCCTTTTCCTCTCCTCTTGTCCGCCATTCGCGCTGTTTAATCGATGAGAGGAGAAGAGAAAGCTGCGCCCTTTTACACCCTGACACGCCCCCCTTTGCACCGAACACCTCCCACCACTCACCGCCCTCCGTAATCCTTGCTCTCTCATTTGCCGTCTCTTTCTTTCGAGTTTTTGGGAATTTTCCACTGACAATGCAGATGGTCGATTTTTTTTGGGGGTCTGTTCAATTGAGAACATTAATTCAATCCCTGATTGAGTCAACCAGGAAACTGAAAGAAGTTGAAGAAAGATGTTAAATAAATATAGGAAAATAGGAATTAATTATATCTATATTTTTATGTATTTAATAGTTATTATTCTTATAATACATTCACCATTTTTCTTCATTATATATTCACTATGCGGATTATGAAGGATTCTTTATTGTATACGATTATATCTAAAATTGCATTTCACTCATTTATTATTTGATATGATATGACATTTAATAATTATTATTCTTATACAACATTCACTATACTTTTCCATTATATATTAACTATGCGGATTATGAAGGATTCTTTGTTTTTTGCGATTCGTACGTTACGTTTATCCTCTTTGGTTACACTTAAGTGCGCTTATCTCTTTTTCCACATTCCGTCCGTTTTGCTGTCGTCAGTTGGTCGCTAATTCCCGCCCACGCCCACCCCAAAAACCAACCTCAACTCACCCTTGACCCCTGGCATCGGGATAAGGCTCGAACCGGGTCCTCCTGCCACCAATCGCGGTGACGTCAATAGAATTCGGGGGGTTATGCAACCTCACCTTGATCTTGGGCTAAACAACAGATCGGGGTAAACAATCGGGGGACTGCCAAAAAAGATTAGCAGACGAAACGTAAACAACAAATGGCAACTGTACCAATGTGATTTTTGGATATTTTTCTGGGAAACGTATTAAATATATCGTTATAATATCTATTTATGTTTATAGAAGTTTCTGATTTGTTCCCAGTTCGAAAAAACGATATAACTGAATTCAGCAATTTGATAATCACGGAACTGACCAACCGCAAAAACTTGGCCCACGTAATTGAATTATTATTATTGCTCTAGGATGGGAAAGGGGTAAAGGGGGGTAAACGGGGGTTAAGCACAACAAAGCATTTCATTGTTGGCGTCATTGTATCGCGACCAAAAGAGGATTGAACTGGAAATTGTTCAATAAATGTTCAATTCAGCATCACATTGAATGCGGCACGCGCAAAGCACTAAAAAGCAAAAAAGAAAAAAAAACAAAAAAAGAGGGAGTAGGGGCAGCAGGGGGTTAATTCCAATGAAAACCTGTTGCCTCGCATAAACATAGAAAACACAATAGTTTGCGCCCCTCCCCTTCACCGCCCTTTTTTTTCCGCCGCCTGTCACTCGTCCTCAAGTGATTCGTAAATTAGCAAATAAAAAACGAAAAAAAAAAAAACAAAAAGTGGGGGTAGAAGAAAACTACCGCAAAAAAATACGGAAATTCCTAAAAACAAAAACAATGAGAACCAAACAACAGCAAAAAACAATAAGAACAAGGGCAAAGATAACAAGAATGTTACAATACTACCTAAAATAATTCAAGGACCCTACTTAGGAATCCGAATATATGTAACTGTAGAGGGAGAAACAATAAAATACCAAAAGAATGATGAAATGTGATATGATATAATGATATAATACAATAATATAGAACCTCTTCCAAAAACATTAATTTCTAAATCCCCAAATATGATCTAAAAATAAAAAGATCCTCCTACAAATACTATCTAAACCTCTAGATTTTTAGATCCCCAAACCGAGACATATCTAAGTTGTTGTTGTTTTGACGATATCTCGAGTGAGTTGTTTATGCTGACGATGGAGAAAACAAGAAAATAACCGCGAAGGGGGCAAATGCAATGGCGAGGAAGAGATATATAGATGCAGTATTCGATTGACATTGGCCAAAGGAATTGCACAACCACAGACCAACAACAATGGTGATATAACCGATGACAATGCAAGGGGGCATCTCATCTCGCCTTAGATATGTGTGATGTTTGTATGCAATGTAAGTATGTAATGTAAGTCACATATGATGTTACATAATCATTCCATCTAACCGAAAACCGAATAGCGGGCTATTAAATCATCTAGTTGACATTTATGAATGCATAACATTAGTTTATCTGCGCTGTTTACGCCGATATCTAAATGGCCAACTGCGTATCGGCTTTTATATAGCCGTGTGAACTTGAAAATCTGCCAGAGGGCCGATTCGAACCGGTTTCAGAAACCGCCGGAATATCAAAAAAAAGATAACAACTGACTCTGCAAAAAAGCGGGGGGTAAACAGACAGGCCAAAAGATAAGGGGACAAATTGATGGGATCTCCAAAGATGAGGAAGAAGAACCCGAGCTGCCGTGATATTCTGATATTATCTGATATTATATTATATAAATTGTAAAAATAATCATTTAAACTTCAAGGATCTGAAGAGATTGTTTCTACATATATCTTCAGAAACTGGAGCCATACAACCCAGTATTATTATTTTCGCAGAGATACTTAATAATATTTAATCAAGCGCAACTGTGTTTGCATTTATCTGTTGCCATTACGGTTTCAATTATAGTTATATTTCGTTATGATTGGATGGGGACAGCTGTTCATTATACGTGTGCCCTGTTTAGCATGCTAAAATTTCGATTTATTTCCGCTAATTTGCTGCATGCGCAAAATCGCAACAAATCAAAATTGAAAAAATCGTCAACGCCTCGAAATTGAAAGAGATCGACTGACTCACACATAAAACAACTAATGTATGAGTAAAGTCCATTTTTTGAATTTCTTTGCGCGATCGACTTTTGATTTATTCTTCAATTGAAATTGAATGTTAGAATTTTTCTAGGTTTCGCCTAGATTTAAAATGTGTGACACAGCGGATCCCCACAAGTCCCCCGGTGAAAGGCATCCCTTTGTTCCCCAACCGATTTCAGCAATATATGACACACACGCCAAATTGTTTCAGGCAATTCAATTCAATTCGCTGCTGCGTCCAAAGGTCAAGGTTGCTCCACCGCCATGACGCTCTTTTAATTCGGGTATACGAGATTGGGTGTGAAACATGCCAGAGGATACTTTGTGTCCATGCCACTGCGCATCGCAGTCGTAAAAGTAAAGCCCCCAGTTGGTCCTCTGGTGATTTTGAATTTAGGGTTTAAATTAAGTTCCGTTGGCTTCCAAAAGGTTTTAAGTTTAGCGCTCCTTTCATTGTATGCTTCATAGTTGCGAATATTTAAGAGGGGCTAACTTAATTGAGTTTTTTGTATTACCCAACTACTTTTTAACTATGGCATTCCCGCGGTGCTTTACTAGCCAATAACTTTAAAACCAAATGAAGAGTTACGAAACTGAAGAAATAAGTTTTGGATTTTATCTCCGAATTTCATGGCTCAAATGATGGGTTTGTAAGATTAATGTATGTATATCAAGATATTTTATTATATTGAAAATGCAATATATTTATGTAGGCATGTTTGAAAAATTTTTTTAATTCATTGTAATATTATGATATGATTGTCATAAAGTATTCAAAATATATTATCCTTGAGCAGAAGTTTGAATTATGTTATTATTATGTTTTTAAATATTTTTAAATTGATGATCCACGTACTTACAAGTCTTTTAAAACTTTATCTTGAAAAATAGATTAAATTCAAAAGAAGAACGTTGCTTTTCGAGGGATCACTGTACTTATATCTTTCTTCTGCTCTTGCCTTTCTTCGCTTTGCGCTTCTTCTGCTTCCGCATGCCTCGATTCCCATGAAGAGTAGCGTGCGCGAGGGAGAGCAAAAGGGCGGGAGAGCGGGATGGCCAGAGTGGGTCTAATTGCGGCCGAATTGGGGGCTTCCCCTCCCCCACGAAACGCATTTTCTGCGCACTTGGCTGCAACTGCAATTTCTCTCTCTCTCTCACTTTCTCTCCCACTCTCTCTCCCTCTGCTGACATTTAAATGTTTTCGCGTGCAAATGAAATTACATTGTCTTTGGTTTTTTTTTCCATATACTTTTTTGTTACTTTTTATTTATTTGTTTGTTTTTTTGTCAGAGTTTTTTAGCTTTTGGTTTGCCGTGTATGTTTGTGTAATTACAAAATTACTAGCTATGAAAAAAAACGAATAACATTAATTTGTTGCTTAAAAGTAGCTGTCATCTAGGTACATTTTTGTATATATATATATGTATATCTGTTAATACAAGTACATGTGTGTGTATATGTTATACGATATAATATTAAGTCTGTTTTCAGCTGCTTCGTTTTTTCGCATTTTTATTTATACTTTTATTTTTAGTTTTCCGTTTTTATTTTGTTCACAATGCTTTTAAACGAATATTGTCAATTGCGTTTCGTTATTATGCAATTACAAAATGAAAGGGTAAAAATCCGTGGTTCTTTTTCTAGTTAGTTTGTTATTTTGTCAAGTGTTTTGTCTTGTTTTTTGTTTCTGGGCTGTTGTTGCTGATGTGGTCTTCGTTATACAATGCAATTGGCAGTTGCAATTTCTGTTTTCCTCTTGTCGCGAAACCGCAGTTACAAAATAAGAAAGGTTATTTATTTTTGGAGAGGGTTTTGGTTGTTCTTGGGACAGGTTCTATGTTCTATTTTCTATATTTGGAAGCCTGGCATACATAATATACATATAATTAATGTAATTATACATTTGGGACTTTTATATGTAGGTAATTTTATTTTTTATATATATAATTAAATAGTTTGCATATGTACACCGAAATTTATATGGATAATGTGGATTATGCTCAAACAAATTTGCACCAACAACTTGTCAACTTTTCTGTTTCCCGCCAATAACTAGGTTAAGTGGCTTTTTGTAACCCCTTCTTGGCTACGCCGCTGCACTCTCTCTATCGCTCTCTGTAACTCTCCTCACTTCCATTCTAGTCTCCTATCTCTCTCGCACCGACCTAGTTTATAGCTGGCCATCTCCTTCTCATCCTGGCGACGAAGTGCATCGTCGCAGTCGCATCTTTAGCCGGCTGCTGGCACTTCCAATGCTGCTGCTGCGCCGACGCCGACCGCGACTGCGACTGCTGCTCCTGCTGCCGGTTAGTTGCTCCATGGAGCTGACCTCCTCCACCTCTCCATCTGCTTCGTCCTCTGGGGACGCCGACGTCGCTGCTCCGTGAGAGGCGGCCAGGAATTTACAGTAACGCCGGAAGCGTCGCCCCAACCGATTGACCATGCCTCTCTCTCTGGCTGCTCCTCTGCCTCTCTCTTCCCTGCTCTCACTCATGGAAGTCGGTGCTCGCGCTCCTTTCTTCCAGGAAGTGGCTTCACCGCTCTCTGGCCGCTCTTTCCTTTCTATTCTCTCCGTAGCTGCACTGCTCTCACCTGCATGGCGGTCAGGCGATCTTCCCCGGGAAATGGATAAATCCCCGCTAGCTTCGTCTCTTTCTCTTTCACTATTGTTGTTGTTGCTAATGGAAAGGAGCGCCATGCTGCTGCTGCTGGCATTGTTGTTGTCGGAGTTGTGGTTGTTGTTGCTTTTGCTGTTGCTGTTGCTGCTATTGTGATTTTGATTTTGATTGTGTTTGTGATGATCTCATGACCGTTTACCGCTATCCTTGCGAAAGGATTTACGCAGCTTGTCGACCAAACGCAGATGGAATTTCGTATAGTCATTGGAAGATTCCCCAGTTCCAGGAGCTCCTCCGCCTCGCTGTTCCAGCTGCTTCTGATTTATGGCCGCTGCCTGGGCGGCCGCCTGCCTTTCCAGCGCCGAAGCGGTATGCGAACGGCTGGGCGGACTACTGCGCGTGGGCGACACAATTTGTTGCATCGAGCCGCCGTGCGAGCTGCGCGATGCGTTGCGCGGAAAAGCCCGCGAGCTGTGGCAACGCTGCATTTGCATCCTTTGGTGGGCGGATCCAACGCCCAGTTGGCCATGTGACGGTGAGGTGGCGAAACTCTCCGATTTGCATTCGGACACCTTGCGACGCCGCTGGCCTTGTTGTTGCTGCTGGGCGGGCGTTCCAAGAGCGGTGGCCATAGCCGTTGTACCGTTACTACTCGCATTCGAACATTCCGACGTTTTGCGGGAACGCGTGTCCTTGTAAATATCGTAATTGTTCTTCATCACGGGCATCATGAACGCCATCTCGAAGTCTCGATCACTTTTTCGGCTCTCTCTTTCGATCTCGAAGATCGGAAAATCTGAACTCTCTCCCCGCCTCTCTCTCGAAAAACACAAAACAAAAAGAAATAAACTGTTGTGTTCGTGTTCGCTGGTTTTGTTTTGGTTTTCTTGTTTGTTTCGTTCTTCACTTTTTTCTTTTAGTCGGTTGGTCGGTTTGTGGGGGAGAATCTTTGTATGCGCGTACACCTTCACCGTTCGATGGCTCTGTTCGTTTTGAGGCCGTCCCGCTTTGGCCGCCTCTACTTATACGCTGACCGGCGGGCGGGAGAGTACACTGGGAGAATTCGTGTGATTAAATAATAATCGAAGTCACTCATACGCACTGTTGGTTTTTCAGCCAAATTGAAATAATAGCCACTATTTGTATTTTCTATTGAAAGAAAAATAAAAAACAAAATCAATAACAAATAAATAACTGCCATTATTGGTCCCTTAATTTAAATCGGTTTTAAAATGCCTTCCAAAAAATATCACGCATACGCACTGGTGGACACTAAGCACAATAATATTTTATTTATTATATTACATTAAATCACTTACAAAAAAATATGTTTCAGCTTATTAAAAATATAACAAAAAAAAATAATATGACTTTACTTTTATAATTTAAAATAAAAATCGTGTTAATACAATATCTAATAAGAGGACACCTCCAACTTGCCTTGACAATTTCTCTTAGTGTATGGATGGTGTTCTCACTCTCCCACGAAAAAAAGAGAGCGCGCATGCGCAGTGAGAGCAACGCTCAGTGCAACACGTTTACACGTGGCGCCAAAACGCGACAAGCGTAATGTAATAAATATTACGAAATAACGCGAATTAGTAAGAAAGGATTTTTTTAAAATAAAAACTCTCTATAAATTACCAAAGAAAATACACATATTAAAATTCCACGCTTACCATTTATTTTGCAGGAAGTTCAGATCCATAAAAAGAGTTCGTCAGCATTTGACGTGCAAAATCGTTATCTGAAATCGTAAAGCTGCCTTACGGCTAAGCCCTATATGCATGTTAAATAGCCGTAATCATGATCGATTGCCAACGGTGGGCTGTTTGAGCCTCAGATTGTGATAAGAGTCCAATTCTCATGTCCAAAAGTCGCATGCTAACGTGCGCGATTCGATAAACCCCAATGATATCCGAAACGAGGCCCAAGATAAAAAGGCACACAGATTGTTTAAATATGTTTTTTGTCACTTTAATGAATAGTTTTCAATTAATTTCCTGTCTGCTCTTCATTCACAATCATCATTTTCGCCTATATGAAATCGTTAAATAATGAAAGTGCATACATATATATTTATTAATTTATTTCCTTTTGCTCAAAACCATCTGGCTTTTCTTTTTCGTATGAATGCATACATTTTTGGTAACAATTTTTTCATATTCCATTTCTTATTTAAACGCTCAACTGTCTCATCTATTTTTTTGTAATGTAAATGCATTTTTTAACAACAATTTTTCGTGGTTTCTCTAAGTTATACAAAAAAAAGTGTATTCGAAAACGATTAGAAAAGTATAGAGAACAAGATTCGGAAACTGGAACGCAACTTATGTTTAAATGCATATACATATAGATTTGTATATATATGAATATATATATTTATCCTCACAAAAATGTATTGTGGAAATTATTGTACAATTTGTTAAGATCTTGCTTGAATTCGTCATTACGTCTATATATCGTATATGTCTCGAGTGCATTTTGTGCTTCACCGCTTTTGCTACTAAAAAAAAATACAAAAAAGGTTTGCATTACGTTTTTACCTTATTGGGACTACGCCTATGGGGGCACTGAAATTCATTCGATAAACTGGTAAAGTTCTGTGATCCAAGCTCCCATTTATTCTGACCCTTTGCATTGCACATTTTCAATGTAGTTTATGTATTGTATAATTTACCTATAAGTTTTTCCTTAAGTTGCATTAATATAAATTTAAATTTTATTTGCTTGATTTTGCTTCAATTCATTGAATGTCCGTTGTCCGCTAAGTTCAATAAAGTATTTAGGAATTTCAAAGGCTAGCTAGTGGGTGTTTTTTTAAGTTCGTATGAGAGTGGGTAAGCTAGTTTATAGGTCGTATTCGTATCGTGATTTTTTGGGGCGCATAAGCCGAACGGGGTCACCAAACAGGTTACCCCCGAGAAAACGAAAAGCAAAGAAGGAACTTCTCTTACGGCAAGTGTGTGTGTGCTGGCAGTTTGTTGGCTTTATAATAATAATCATGTCTATATAATAAACTCATTTAGAAGTTCTCAAACTTTTGGCGGAAAAAAAAATGCCAAAAACCCTTTGTATCGAATACTGTTATCTAGTTTAGACTTATGTATTTACAACACACCCGGCAAAATCGGGGCTGACTAACTAACTCAACTAAACTAAAGGCTATGCATCAGGCTACTTTTTGTGATTTTTGCTTTGTTTGACTTTGACCAACTGAAAACGATTACAACTCGTTTTTTAGATCGTTCAATGTGATTCATTGCAAGAGATCCTAGAGATATGGGTCGAAATCGCGAAGGTGGTGCTACAGAGAGATATATCTAGGCATAGATCTCCAAAACACACACACACACAGACGCACGCAGCTATATAGAAACGGACACAGACAACGATATATATATAGATCTCTATATATATCAAGATTAGAGTGCCTAAGCCTAGGGATTCTGGATTCTGGATTCCGGATTTGTCTGAGCTAGTTAACAAACTACACACAAATACACCGACTTACAGCTAGAGAATCCGATCGGATGTCCAACACTTTATCTGAGATCACATATAGTAAAAATTGCCAGCGAAAAGTCAGGATTGCTATATATGTATGTAGAGTGAGTGTTTGTAATTGTTGCTATCAAAAAAATTACCCTAACCATGTACATTCATGAGCTAAATATGTATCGTATGTACCGAGTATCGTATGCATATTATCGTATGTGTTTTTTAAGGTATATTTTTCTTTTGTTTTGTATATAGAGTTTCCATATAGAGTTTGTTTTGCTTTTCATTAGCTACGATTAGCTAGTAATCGAGTCGAAAGGTAATACGCATCATTGTCTAGCGATCATTGTCCCTCGGCCTCTGAACGTTTAACAACCACTCTGCTTGAGGTACATTAAGGATATAGGCCAGGGGGATGGGATGCCCATGGCTGGCCCTTAGTTTAGTGACTCGACTTACATAGAGATAGATTACCGGCTTAGCTAC
The DNA here is from genome assembly GCA_037075205.1 of Drosophila prostipennis. Taxonomy (NCBI): domain Eukaryota; kingdom Metazoa; phylum Arthropoda; class Insecta; order Diptera; family Drosophilidae; genus Drosophila; species Drosophila prostipennis. The sequence continues at coordinate 95,206 of JBAMCJ010005561.1, read as the reverse complement.
CCTGAAGATCAATAAGAAGAACCGATCCAGTCCGCGAACTGCTTACTTTCTGTCGGGGAACCGGCGATTCCGAGGACTCGATCCGTCATCCCGACGGGGAAACTCCTCGTGTTGGGTCTAGAAATGATGTGTTAGTTTGGTTAATAAATAGTTTTAGACTCGGGGATAAAACCACTCTCTCTCTTTCTCATAATTAAGTCAGGATCAACATAATCTCAAAAATTCAAGAGTATTTTCTTCTTGAAATCGAGTAAGTGAGAAATTTGATCATGATTTTTTTTCCTCTCTCAATTTTTATCTCAAAAATTCAAGAGTATTTTTTTCTTAAATTCGAGTAAGGGAGAAATTTGAACTTGATTTTTTTTCCTCTCTCAATTTTTATCTCAAAAATTCAAGAGTATTTTTATACCCGTTACTCGTAGAGTAAAAGGGTATATTGTATTCGTGCAAAAGTATGTAACAGCTAGAAGGAAGCGTTTCCGACCCCATAAAGTATATATATTCTTGATCAGGATCACTAGCCGAGTCGATCTAGCCATGTCTGTCTGTCCGTCTGTCCGTCTGTCCGTCTGTCTGTCTGTCCGTATGAACGCTGAGATCTCGGAAACTATAAAAGCTAGAGGATTGGTATTTGGCATGAAGATTCTTGGAGCTCCTACGCAGCGCAAGTTTATTTCAAAAAGGTGCCACGCCCCCTCTAACGCCCACAATAGTTTATAAACGATTTTAAAAATTTAAATATTTCGGAAACTAAAAATGCAGTTTTGTTGTGTTTATAAATACCTATCGAAATGTAGAAGAAATTTTTTAAATCGGACCATTCGTTAAAAAGTTATTGCTGATCAAAGTTCAAATCTCCATCGCACTCCCTTTAGCCGAGTGACGGGTATTAGATAGTCGGGACACCAACCCGACTATAGCGTTCTCTCTTGTTTTTCTTAAAATCAAGTAAGGGAGAAATTTGATCTTGATTTTTTTTCCTCTCTCAATTTTTATCTCAAAAATTCAAGAGCATTTTCACCTCGAAATTCGAGTAAGGAAGAAATTTGATCTTGATTTTTCTTCCTCTCTCAATTTTTATCTAAACAAGAAAGGAAGCTAGCTTCGGCCAGCCGAAGCTTATATACCCTTGCAGATAATTCCTATTAATCACTAATTTTCCGATCGTTCCTATGGAAGCCATATGATATAGTAGTTCGATATTGATAAAATCAAAATCGAAATTCGAAAACATTTAAAAAGAGTCATGTTCCAGAGAAGAAGAGAATACAATAAAAGTTAACGAAGCAATAATTTATTTCCTATTATATTCCCATTAATTTTCCGATCGTTCCTATGGCAGCTATATGATATAGTCGTCCGATTTTGAAAAAAATTTATTCGAAATTCAGAATTAGATAAAAAATGGCATTTCCAAAAGTAGGAGGTTCTAGGTTCAAAAACACCCAAGATATAATTTTTTTTTAATTTTTTCCCTGATTATTCCTATGGGAGCTATATGATATAGTTGTCCGATCCGGCTCGTTCCGACTTATATACTACCTGCAATAGATATAAGACTTTTGGGAAAGTTTTAGCCCGATAGCTTTAAAACTGAGAGACTAGTTTGCGTAGAAACAGACGGACAGACGGACAGACGGACGGACAGACGGACGGACAGACGGACATGGCTAGATCGACTCGTCTAGTCATGCTGATCAAGAATATATATACTTTATAGGGTCGGAAACGTCTCCTTCACTGCGTTGCAAACTTCTGACTGAAATCATAATACCCTCTGCAAGGGTATAAAAATTCAAGAGTATTTTCTCCTCGAAATTCGAGTAAGAGAGAAATTTGATCTTGATTTTTCTTCCTCTCTCAATTTTTATCTCAAAAATTCAAGAGTATTTTCTTCTTGAAATCGAGTAAGTGAGAAATTTGATCTTGATTTTTGTTCCTCTCTCAATTTTTATTTCAAAAATTCAAGAGTATTTTCTTCTTGAAATTCGAGTAAGGGAGAAATTTGATCCTGATTTTTTTCCTCTCTCAATTTTTTTGTGGTTGGACTTACCCTGGGATTGGAGACGCCCTTGCCCTTGCCAGTGTGACGCACTAGAGGCGCCTGTTCCTCGTCCCCGTAAATCCTGAGGGATCGAAAAGGATGGAATTAAAGAGAAGGACTCCACACTCTGGACTCTGGACACTCACCTGCCCTCCGCCGAGGTGTCGGGTTCGAGTAGCGGCAACATGTCCTCGCCCTGCTGCAGCAGCTCCACGGAGGCCAGGGACTCACTGCCCGTGCCCGTGCCCGTTCCAGTGCCCGTTTCCGTGCTGGTATCTCCGCCGGCTCCGGCCGTACCCGTCGACGACTCCCCGCGCTCTGCCTCGTGGCACTCGCACTGGCAGTCCTCGGGCTTTACATAGTTGTAGTGCAACTTGTCGCCGCCCTCGGCATTCGCCTTCGATCCCTGCTGCTGGTGGTGGTGGTGATGATGGCCGGAGCGGTGGTGACCACTGCCGCAGGCCGAGGAGGAGGAGGTGGTGGCCGTGGCGGCCACACTGCTCGTCAGCGTCTCCTTGGGCAGCGTGGTGATCCTCTTCGCGGGCTTCCGCTTCTCGGGGATGTTCTCGAAATCGATCCAATGGCCGGAGAGCTTTCGCTGGGTCGACGCCTTCGGCTTGGGCTCCTCCAGTTGCGATGGAGCAGGTGGCGTGACCACCGGGAGCAGCTGCTTGGCGGAGTCCTTGCGCTCCAGATTGTTGTTGTTGCCGCGCAAACCCTCCTCGGCGAACTCGAACCAGGATTTGCCACTGGTGTTGGAGACGCGACGCGGTGACTTGGAGTTCTGGATGCGCTCCTTGCCGATGGACTCCTTGCGCGGCAGGCTGATCCGCAGTTTCTCGCCCCGCACTGGAGCCACGGATCCTGCTCCTCCGATGCCGGTGGACACACCTCCCAATCCTCCGCCGCCATCGATCTCCTGCGGCTGCACCTCCTGCGGCGTCATTATGCCCGTGCAGTACTCCTCGAGATGCGAGGGATTCAGCGGCGTGGTGGAGCGCGGCCTGTCCACCGGACAGGTCTTCAGCTCCATGTTGGCCCGCTCCCGCATCGGGATGATGGGCACGCCCTGGGCCCGCTCCTCGGGCAGCGTGGTGGGTATGTAGGGCAGCTCGTCCTCGAAGGACTCCTGCGACACCAGGCCGGTGCTCTCGTGCTCCTCGATGACGCACACGTTGCGCGGAAAGTTGTGGTGCCTCCGCCCGGCCTCGCCGCCCGTCGGCACTGCCGTGGTCACCGAGGAGCTGCCGGCCATGTCCGAATCCCTCTCGCTCTCCGAGGACTCGACGGGCTCGTGCTCATCCGTGGACTGCGAGTGACGACGTTCTGGTGGCGGCGTTGCATCCGGTGGCGTGGTGGCGGTCAGAGGATCGTGTTGGAAAGGTTGGATTGGTGTGGGTTGATCCCGGTAGGAAGTGCTGGGTGACTCCTTCAAGGTGGTGGAGCTGCCTGGAGGCCCCGCAAAGGAAGTGGAAGCTTGGGCAGTGCCGGCGGCGGGTGGCGAGGTCACCGGAACTCCAGTGGCTGCGGTTGGAGTGGTGGCAGAGCTCCCTGGCTGCTTAGCTGGACCCACTGGACCCATTGGCGTAGGCGTGGGAGTGGGAGTGGTGGGCGTGGCAGTGCCAGAACTGTAGCTAGTGGTTTCACCTAAAAGGAGGTTTCACAAATTAGAAGGTAACACATAAACAACACACACATCTCCAGAGATTTAAAATCATCATATATGATTTAATCATAAAAGATTTGAAATCAAAGGTTTAGAATCATCATAAATGATTTGAGAGATTTTAGATCTTTATAAATGATTCGAAATAACGTTGAATGATTTTAAAATTATCTTACATGATTCGAAATAACTTTGGAGGATTTTAAAATCATCATATAAGATTTCATCATAAAAGATTTGAAATCACAGGTTTAGAATCATCATAAATGATTTGAGAGATTTGAAATCATCATAGACGATTTATTTACTATCAGCAGAGGCTTAAAATCATCAAAAATGATTTGGGAGATTTTAGATCTTTATAAATGATTCGAAATAACGTTGAATGATTTTTAAATCATCTTACATGATTCGAAATAACTTTGGAGGATTTTAAAATAATCGTACACGATTAAAAATAACTTTGGAGGATTTTAAAATCATCATATAAGATTTCATCATAAAAGATTTGAAATCACAGGTTTAGAATCATCATAAATGATTTGAGAGATTTGAAATCATCATAGACGATTTATTGAACATCAGTGATTCAAAATCAGAGGTTTAAAATCATCAAAAATGTTTTGGGAGATTTTGGATCTTTATAAATGATTTGAAATGATTCGAAATAACTTTGAATGATTCTAAAATCATCATACATGATTCGAAATGACTTTAGCTGATTTTAAAATCATCTTGCACGATTCGAAATAACTTTGGAAGATTTTAAAATCATCATATATGATTCGAAATAACTTTGGATGATTTTAAACCTCATGAACGATTTGAAATCTTTTGGAGATCGAGATCCAATGGGTTCACCACTTACGTCTTGATTCCGGGACACTCTGACGCTTCGGCTTCCGGGGTATGGTCACCTGACCACCTGGCTGCTCGGCCACGCGTCCCATCTCCGCCTCCGTGAGATTCTCGTGCAGCTTGCGACGCACATCGAAGCTCTCCAAGTAACGTGAATGGCGCAGGTCCGCTGGGGCCGCCGGAGCAGCTTCGTCCTCCGAACTGGGACGCGATTTGTGCTTGGAGCGCATCACCACACCTGCTCCTCCTGCTCCTCCACCTCCGCCCTGCTCCTCCTCCGAACTGCAGACTCCGCGTGGCGGCGGCGGCGGAGGTCCCGCGGCGGCGGAGGAGGAGGTCTCCATCCTGCGGATCACGGTTCCCTGGCGCTGCAATCCGTCCGTGGTCGTTGTCTCCGAGCCGGAGTGCTCCACCTGCTCCGACAGCTGACTGGACTGGCTCTCGGTCTTGGAAATACTGAACTGGGTGGAGAAGAGCTGCTCCTGGCTGCCGGAGCCCAAGCGGGTGGCGAACAGGAGGCGCCGCCGCTCCTTGGCGGCTGCCGTCTCCAGATCGGGATTCGGATGGGGAGCCGGATTCACGGTGGCCACCGTGTGCACCAGTCTCGGCTCGCAGGCACTCTGCGTGCTCTCCACCGAGGGCAGACGCTGGGCGAGATTGGCCGCCCTGGCACTGACCACCGAGCCCACGGACTCCGCCGTCGTCTCCTGCGAGTCCTGGGAGCTGTGGCGCTGCACCTCCAGGCTCCAGTTGGCCTGCTCCGGCTGCTGGAGCGGCTGGGCCGGCTGGAGCGGCGCCTGCTCCTCGCCCGGCGTCATGCCCGGCGGCTCCTCCTGGCTGGGCAGCGACTGGATGGCATCCAGATCGGGTCTCTGGGCCACCTGCCTGCGCTGGGCCACCGGACGCAGTGCAGCCGCGGCCGCCGCCAGCTGGGTGGCCGTGATCTGGGTGCCCGCCTGGGCGGCGGAGCTGCTCGGCGCCATTCGGTGGGTGGGCAGCGGCGAGGGATCCGTGCTGGCCTGCGCCGCATGGGTCAGCTGCTGGATGCCCTGCAGCAGGGTTCGAGCCTCGCGCTCCTCGGGCGGCGTATGCAGCGGTATATGGATCACCCCCTCCACGGGCTCGTCGTAGTAGCGCAAACGCGATCCTGGCCGGGATCCGGCCGGAGTGCGACTCCGGTTGGCGGAGCCGGGAGCCGGCGGCGGTGGCGGTGGCACCGGCTCAATGCTGCTCTCGATGGGCGAGGAGCTCTTGCTGCTCTGGCTGCCTCGCTTTCCCGGCTTGAAGATGGCCAGCACGGACTTTTGCTTGCTGGGCGTTACGTTCTGGGAGCCACCGCCTCCTCCGGTGACGCCCGCACCTCCGCCCAGTCCGCCCGAGGCGGTGGCCGGTCGCTCTTTGCTCTTGCTCCTCGAACGAGCCGTCTCCCTGGGCGAATCCGGTGAGTCCTTGCCCAGGCGGAAGAGGCTGCTGAAGGAGCTCTTCCGGGAAACTCCGCCTCCTCCGCCTCCGCCAGTGGCGGGTGAGGGCGACCTGCTGGTCAATCGCCTGCCCGGCTTGGGACTCGCAGTGGGGGTCAGGCGGTGCTCCTCCATGCCGCCGGCGCCCTGTAGACTCAGCGAGGCGGGCTTCGAGTAGACCGGTGCCAGTTGATTGGGCGCCTCCACCACCCGCTCGTTGGAGGCGATGCCCTTGTCGCTGTACATGTGATCCGGCCGCAGGTTGATCCTTATGTACTCCGTGCCGCTGGGCGTCTTGCCCACCACCATCTGCCCGGGACTCTTGGTGCTCCTGCGTTGGGCGCCAATTGTGGGCTTCGCCTTGGGCTCACCGTTCGCCAGGGAACTGGTGGCCGCTGCTGCCGTTGGCTGCCTGCTCCTGCTGCGACTGGGAGCGGGGGGCAGGACCTTGATGCCCTCGGCCAGGACCGCCTGGGTGGGATCGTGTTTCCGGGCCAAAAGCAGTTGCTCCAATAGCGCCGCATTCGCTGCGACTGTGCCGGCACCCGGCATTCCCTCCGCCTGGCTGTGCGAGGAGCTGGCCGCCGTGGAGGCACCGCTGCCACCTCCAGTACCGCCTGGACCACCAGTCGCAGTGCCCAGCTCCACGGGCTTGGGGCCACAGAACGAGGTCTCCAGGAGCATGCGGTGGGGCGAGGGCGACCGGGAGACACCCGATATGGCGGACAGGCGACTCACCGCCGAGCCCTGGCTGCCCACGCTCGAGATGCGACTGGTGCGACCCGAGATGCAGAGCAGGGCGGCCACCTCCGAGGAGGCCGAGTCCTTGCGCTGGTGCTGCTGCAGGTAGCTCTGGTGCTCGTCGAACTTGAAGATGTGCGGCGAGGAGCGCTTGGCCTGCAAGTAGAGAGCAGGGCGGGTCAAAGGAGGCACAGAAAAATGAAAATCAAAAATAGAGAAAAGATCAGATCGATATGTGCTGGTCAATTTTATATTTTTTTAAGGTCAAGTTCATTCATATTATGTTTATCTTATTTTACATTTTTAGTTCAAAAAATACTACATTTGGTATATTATATGATATGATAAAATATCAAATTGATCTGTTTGTATTATAAATTTGATATGAAATAAGGTCCTTATTTTATATCGAATTTTTTTCTGTGTGGTCTAAGGATAATGGGATGCAGGAGATGAGCTGGAAGCAGTGTCACTTCAACTTAATGATATACCTGGCATATCGTGTATCATGGTTTATAATCGCGAGGTGAAATTCTAAGCGTTAAAGTAAGCAATAAACCGGAAAAGTAGGACACTACTAGAGTTAAGAATAGATAGTTTTAGGAATCTTGAATTAGGGCCAGAAGTTCTGATTTCAGACTCTTTATAGAGGGTTCTTCTGGTCAATGGGAATGGTAGAGAAACTAGAAAAAGTAGGAATAGAACTTTATAGGATTGTGCGATGAAAAAGGCTTATGGTAAAATAAGAAATTTGAACCCCTACACTGATAAAAATAATACAATTTCCATTAATTTCATGTGAAATATTATATTATAAACTTAATATTTTGAAGTTTCATTTCTATACCAAAAGTATTAATTTAATAATTATCTTATTCATGAAAACATCTAATAAAAGTTTCGTGTCTATGACTACTTTTTTTTGGGTGTACGTTTTTTTAGCAGTGTACAGAATAAATAAATGACTTATATGTTATATGCTGTTGAATGCCGTTCCCATACAATATTTGAAATCGAAAGTTGGGGAAAGAAGTGCAGTGTATCCATTAAAGAAAGGGGAAATAGAAGCAATTATGGGATTCCAGTCGGCTCCACGTCAATCGCGGCTCTTCAATCTGGACTGACTTCCCGCGGCTGCCAATCAAACTGGGCAAACAGAACGAGAGCACAAAGGAAAACCGAGTGCTAGTGGAAAATGGAAAATGGGAAATAGGAAAGCGGCAAAAGGCGAGATAGAGTTGCATTTCGGTTGCCATTGGGGAACAGGAGTTCAGATTTTTTCCTCGAACCGCCAGCTAATTAATTAGCTTTGGTTTTTTGCACTGAAAAAAAAAACGTAGTACAACTATTATAATTAATTTTGATTTGAATATAAATATATTTGTTTTAATGAAGTAAAATAATATTTTCTCCCTGATTGAAATTCGTTCATTTGTTAAATTTTCAATTAAATATTCCGTTTTTCTATTTAATTTAAATATTTAATAGGAATCTTTGCATTCAATATGCAAATATTTATTTTTACTATTATATTTTTTATCAGTGTGTCTGGGTCTCAATACGCTATTCGATTTCCCCTGTGTCGCATTGCACATGCTAATTAGGGATCTAATTATACCATCAGCTTCTATTACCTAGTTCATTTGAAAATGAAAAGCTTTTAAGGGCGGGTGCTCAAAAGTATGCTATGAAATATATCTCTTGGATAAATGCCATACTTTTTAAAGGGGTTTTTAAACCCTTTTAGAGATTTTATTTCATTTTCATCTACTCGTAATATTGATATTTTATTTTATATGAAACGACCCTCTTATAATTACAGCTTTCCTTGGGGGCCAATTAACGCAGTCACGCGTCCAACTAATCAATTGCAACTTTTCGCAATTAACCAGGAGAATTCCACTCCACCTCATCTTACTTTCACTACGGCAATTGATAAGTTGGACGCCTCTCGCCCAACTGACAGAGTTACTCATTTCTCCCGGGGAAAAACTGTTCCGGGGGTACGAAAATAATTCCCACAAACTTTGCGCCCGAGCGCAGGAATAAACTTTTTCCAAACAATCGCAACTGGGGGGGAAATTGAGGCTGCAGTGGCGTGGAAAGTGAGTGGAAAGGGGGTGGAAAAGGGGGGTGGTCGGTTGGCTACACTTGTCAGCTGTCACTCGGTGCTCACTTTGCCCATTTCCGTTGATTTCACTACTGCTGCTGCACTTCCCAGCCACTCGAATGCAATTTTGCATTATTAATTCAACTTGCGATGCGGTTACTGTCTCCCATCCGGCCAAACCCCCCCTTTGAACCCCTGGAACCCCTGGAACCTTTGCAACCCCGTCAATGTCATGCCCATCCGCTTGTTTAATAGGAAATGTCGAAGCAACTTGAAAAAATAACGAGCTTCCTCATTGCAAATGTGCTTAAAAGAAAGCGAAGGAAAGGAGATATTAAACAGACGTTGTAATATCTTTAGAGGTCTTTAGTTGATAAGTAAGTTGTTTTAAATATAAACGTGTTGGAATTTGAGTTGGATGTCGAGTGACCTGCTATAGTTTATCATTATACCATCGAAATCGGCTGTTATTGGTTTTTTGGGTTATAGTTATCGATGTTGCTTGATTATACAATCGAAATCAGAGAGAGAAAACAAATATTTGTAAGGTTATATACCGTTATCGATTTTTCGCGTGTATTTATCGTGTGATTTGTAATAGTATCTACCTCATCGGCTATTATCGAATTGTTAGTGTGTTAATCGTGTGCATTTCGATAAGTATCGATAATTATCGATGCTGAAATTGCCGTTTGCTTGCGATCCCCGCTCTCACCTGCTGCTGCTGCTGCTGGATCCGTTCCTGCTCCTCCTTCTTCTGCTCGGGATCCATGAAGTACAGCTCCTCGGTGGAGCTGCGCAGCTCGAGGGCGCCCTCCTCCCGAAAGCCAAGGCCAATCGTTTCCTGTAGGGTGCCAGTGCCGACCTTCAGAGCATTAGTTCAACCACATAAACCAGCCAGTACACACACATCGAGTCGAGCAGTTCGTTTTGTCAGAGCGATAGTTTGTTTGGTTTGGTTTGGTTTTGTTTTTCGATTTGGTTTATTCGTTGGGGATTAGGCCAGGTGGGTTAGGGGGTTAAGGGGGTTAAGAAGCATGCACGATGGTTAAGGGAGTGGAGCAAAAAGTCGAAAACAGAAAACAGAAACGAAATCAACAAATCAACAGCCAATTTGTGTGCAGGATTCGTTTTGTGGTTCGGTCGGGATTTTGGTTTAGTTTTTTTTTTCGGTAGGTAGGTAAGTTAGGTGTTATAGAGGGTGTATGTGTGTGTGCAAGGGGTAGCGAGCGCATCACAGAGTGTTACAGACAGAGAAAGAGACAGATGTACACATATATATACGATAATATACGTATCGATGAATGGTTAAGATAGTTTGATTGATGTTTGCAATGGAAAAAGCGGCAAAAAAACGGAATCACACGAATCCAAAAGAAGCAAACGAGAGCAAAGTACAACATAATTAGCACCAGATGATTCTATCGCCTAAAGCCTAAAACTTAAGCCTAAGCCACCCACTTTCAAATGAAAAAAGAATATATCCATTTTTTGTATCTACAAGTGGGACATAAGGTATTACCCAGTCAATCTTTTCAAACAATTTCTTTGCAAAGCTGAGCTTATAACATTTTTTTTTTGGATTACATTTGTAGTAAATTTCTTTATGGCCTTATAACACTTGCTTAAATTTTGACTAACTGATTGGATTTATAAATAAAATAATTTATTTAATACATTAAAACATTAATTTTTAGGGATATGCTATTGGTTGACATGCTTTTTTTTTTAATATAACACAGTCAGTTAGTCAGTGTCACATGGCTATAAGAACTTGAGGTTCTTAAAAGGTCGCTAGCTGATCTCAATATTTTTGGAATTTAATTTCTATCAGGAATATCCAGTATATACCTTATGCCCCATCCGAAAGGAGTTTCCCTTGGCGTCAACCCTCGACTCACCTGCTCGAATACATTCTCCGGACTGCTCTCCCGGCTGTCCTCCTCGTGATGCGACGAACTGGAGGCGCGACTTAGCTCGATGCGGGGCGTTGAGGGCGTGGTCAGGGTGGCGGCACCGCGATAGCTGGCACCACCGCCTCCCGGTCCACCTGGACCACCACCCGAATGGGCGGTGGGTGGTAGGGGCTGGCCGCCCTCGCTGCTGCTCACCAAAGTGGTGGTCACCGTTGTCGTTGCCGTTTTCAAAGGCGGAGGTCGCTGCTTCGCCTGGACAATCGTTGCCGAGCAAGTGGCCGATGAAACCGATGACGAGGAGGAGGAGGATGCGGATGCGGATGCTGCAGAAGCTGCGGATGTTGCGGATGTGGACGCGGATGCAGTGGCTATGCTGGGCGCTTCTATGCCGCCGGCGGTTCTATTGCGATTCGTCGTCGCCGACATCGTTGTCTGATTTCGCACACCTTGCTCCATCATCTGAAAACAAATAAATCATAAATAATTCACTCTATTGAGAAATGAGCCTTAAAGCTAAAGGAAATGTTTTTTTTTAATTTCATAAAAATTAATTTAGTTTTGTAATTTATTTAAAATAATTGTACTCAAATATATTTATATATAAAAATATTTCAACCCACTCGGGTGAAAAATTAATGGAATTTCGGTATTCCAAACAACAAAAAATTGTCTACATTTTCCAATTTATTTCCTAAATCTAGAAAAATAACCATAAACTCCATGTCACATTTCCAACTGCCTTTGGTCGACCACAATTTGTCTGCACTGTAGTTGAAAAGCTGTTCACACTGTCACTTCAAACTGCCAAAAAGTGCGTTTTGCAACATACATAGTTGCAACATCAATTGACAGTTTGTTCAGTTTCGATCACACTTTGGTTGCAAGTTTCTGCCTTTTCTGCAACTATTTTGCGGATCTGCCTAAAAGTGTGGTCTGCATATTACAAAGTTGCAAAATTGTGCAAACTGGCACCTAAAGCTTTTCATACAAAGTAAAGTGTATTGAACTTTTCCTATGTAGTGGGTACATGAATAAGGCTAAAGAGCTTATATCTTTTTGCTTTTCAGTCTTTAAGCTAATATAGTTCTAGTAATTTACATTTGAATGCAAGAAATATGAAATCTAATTGCATTTCGCTGAGATATCAAGGGACCCTACATTAGATTAGGCAAAACTCTGGGGAAACGAAGTGGAATAGAAAACTGCTGGCTCATTTTCTCCCCTCGGATTGCATTTCGCAAATTGAAATCAAACGCTTTTGACACAGTTTCCGCTATATACATTGTATATGCGATGTGCATCTATGTGATGTGAAGCTGGAACCCGCGGCGTTTTCTCTGCGGATTTTCCTACATTTCGCCTTTCATTCTAGCTTATTCCCACATGTGAATTTGAAATGAAACGCTGATTTGCTTTGTCTCCTTGGTTTTCATGGCCTTGACTATCATGGCTATCATAATTGAAGGGTTTTGGTTTTGGTTTTGCATTGAACAGCACCCAAAACACGACCATCTGGCCAAAGTCCCAGGAACTCGGGGAGGCCTTTGGCAATTTTCCGATAATAGAATGACAAATGGCATTTAGTTCAGGAATTATTGAGGCCACCGATTTTCTATTGTCTTTAATATCTATTCCATTTTGTGCAGAGTCATCTACGTAATTTAAAAACTGTCAATAAAACTCTTCTTATAGGAAATACGAATTTCCTCCCAGTCCCTTCCTGAAACTCCCTTGAATAACTCCAAATCGGAGGTACGGGATAATAAGTTTCAGCAGCCGGGCGACTTTATTTGTCGCCTTTCTCGTCTAGTCCTCAAAGTCTTTGGCTAACACCATTAGCGGGCTTTAAGTTTTCAAGCTGTTGGGATGGCAAATGGAAATGCGGAGTGGGGTGGGGTCCCAAGTTTACTGGAGCAACAGTCGGTAGGGGGTTGCAGTTTTTCCTGTGATGCTGCTGCACTCGCATTAAAAGCGCTCAAGGAGAAATCCTTTCACACGCTAAAAATGGGGTTTTGGGTTGCGTATATATGGGCTATAAAGAGATATATGTACAATGTACATACATATATAGATATATAGTTGCTGGGGGGCTGGGCGTTGGGAAATCGTATGATTGACACATGGCGCCCGAACAGGGGGCCTTAAGGGTTGGGGCTATCGTTTATTCGCTCTGCGGGACCTTGGGGCCACAAATTAATTTAAAGTTGGCGCTGCCGCTATTCAGCGATTTTCGAAATCGATGGCCCACAGGACATGCTGTGCGGCAAACACAAATACCGAAACATCCTTTAATCTATAAGCCCCAATAAGAAGTTCTAAGCCTGCAAATACCTTGTGATGACCGAATATCCCTTAAAAACGCTCGGAAATACCCAACAAATGTTTAAAACTTATCAGTACCCGTCTTATAAGCGTAACTATCTAAGGCTCCGTAACCTCAGTCAACCCCCATTAAAAACATGTGATTTCTCTAACCACCGTACAATCCAAAACTTCCCAAAACTCCGAAAGACCCAAAAAAAAGAACCCCTGCTCCAAAAATGTTGGCCTTTTGTTTTTGTGGTGTACAGAAAAGAAAATAGCGTATATTTCTTCTTTTCTTTTTTTGGAAGGCAAGGCAGGAAATATGGGCAAGTGTTTTGGGACAAATCGTAACATAATTCTAGGCATAAGAAGTGGAAAAGGAAAGGGGGGCAGAAAGAGCTGGAGGAAGAGGAGCAGAGCGAGACAGAGAGAGAGGGAGAGAGACAGGCCAACAGAGAGGCTGTCACACAAATGTGTGATTAAATTAATTAAAATTTAAATAAAAAGCAGCTTAAGGAGAAGAGAGCGAGCGAGAGAGCAGGCGAGGAGAGGGGGAGGGGGGTTTCGGAAAAAGGATAAGAGAGAGCCGCGTGCTTTGCTTTCTGTTTATTGTTCACATACACCCGCACACACACACACACACACACTCACCGCGGTCCCAAAAAGTCCTCTCCACGTGTGCGTATGTGTGTATTACTTGTCCTTATTAATTTTGCATCAATTTGCACACAAAAAAAAATGTTGAACGGTAAATGCCAGCAAGTGTGATTTCTGCTCCTCTTTTTGCTTCCTCCGCCGTCTATCATTCGTTTTTTGATTTATCTGTGTTTGGCTGCTCACTTCAGCTTGCTGCTATTGCTATCTCTGTCTGGCTGGCAAACACACACACTCGCGCTCTCTCTCTCACTCGCCGGAGCACCGTTTACCGTTAGACCGCACGCACGCAGCGCCAGCGTCGAACTGCCCCGAAAAGTGTGCTAGCGTTAAATGTGAATGGGAATGCGACGAAAGCTTTGTCGTTTTCGCTTTGCCTTTTCCTTTGCCTCTCCTCCTTCCCCTTCTTCGCGTCGCACGCTCTCCTCTCGCTTCAATTCGCATCGAAAGCTTCGAGCAAAAGGCAAATAGAGGAGAGTTGAGTTGGGCGAAAGGAGAGAGAGGCCGGAAAGCTCGAAGGACTCAGCTGTGGCGCCTGCGAAGCTTCAAGAGTCAACTTGCCATGTGAGTGAGGGGGCGACTGCGACGGGAAATACGCCGGCGGTTAAATAAATAGTTACACTTGGTGGAAACATACTTAAGTAAAAAATAAACTTTAAATATAAATAAAATAATATAATATAAGAATAATATAATATAATAATATAAATATCGCTTAGAAAACTATAGTTTTAAAGTCACTATGCTACCAACTATAAAATATCATGGAACATAAGCAAGTAAGTCCTTCCATATCCCAGCACACCTAGCATGTATATAATTTTCTCAACATATTTGTACAATTTGGCGGAAAAAAAAAAAATTGTTATTAGTTTACCAAAAATAAAGTTTAGAAGCTGATGATAGGTTTTCAAACAAATGTTGGGACATAAGGTAACGACTATGTAAATGTTTCTGGAGATTATGAGAATTAAAGCAACATTAAAGGTATTTATCTTCGTAATTAAAGTTCCAATAGTTCATGTTCGGAACAATATCAAACAAGGACATCTCCAAAATACCTTGTTCTACAGGCTTTTCCCTCACTGTCTCCTCATTTCGACTTTTGTCCCTTTTGCCGCTGGCTAAATGACATTATTTAGAGCACTTCACTTCAAAATATTTTCCAACGCATGCCAAAACTCAGGGGTTCTCTTTCTGCGACCGGATATAGCTGTCAAATTTTCAATATTGTTTTCGGTGTTTCAGCTGTTTTTTTTTGTGTCGTTTAAGGTTCATTTTGTTTATTAGCCACAAGCGTTTGGCCTGCCTGCCTTTTAAGTGGCCATTTGCATGATTGCGGCATACATCCCCCAACCTTTGAACCACCCCCCTCCTCCTCCTCCTCATTGCCACCCCCATTTCTACACCCATATTTTTGGAGAGCGGAAAGCTTTGGCCAAGCTTACAGCGCCCAGTAACGCTTTAGTTGATTTCATGTTTTGGTTAATTAATTTAAGCCCTGCATTATGTGCATGTGACATGAGCCAGTAACACTTACGGTGGTCCCTCGCTAAATGACCCCGTCCATTAGGAAAGCTATTTGCTTTCATAAGATTAATTAGGTTTAGATTTATACACCATTCATAAAAAATACAAAAAAAAAACTAAACGACTTCAGAACAGAATGTTTTTTAAAGAAATGTTAATAAATCTATTATATACACAGAAAAAAAATTGAAAAAGATCTGATGGATATGTGCTGGTCAATTTTATATTTTTTAAAGATCAAGTTATTCATATCAATTTGATATGAATAAAGATTATGTTTACCTTATTTTACATTATTTGTTCAAAAAATACTAAATTTGGCATTTCATATGATATGATAAAATATCAAGTTGATATGTTTAAATTATAAATTTGACATAAATCATATCGGCTTATTATTGATATGAAATAAGTTTTTTTTTCGGTGTAAGTATAAGTATGGGTGTTCAGATCTTTAAAAGTTGCATTTAAATATAATATAAAAATTGTCTATGATTTGCTTTTTTAAAAGGAGTGTTCACTGTATATTGTTGTAGTGTGTTTGGTAAATAGGCTAAAGGACTCACCGCCGCATGGCCAGGATGCTGATGACGATGGTGATGCTGTTGCTCCTGTTGGCTCTGTTGGCTCTGCAGCTGTGCAGTCGACGTGGCATTGTCCTCGAATGACTTTTCGAAGGATGCAATTGGCGCTGGGCCAAGTCGTTTCTGCCGGCGCGCGTCCATTCCGTAACCGTTCTCCAGTACCAGTACCGCTCCTCGATGCTATTTATTCCGGCAGGAGCACCCCGGCATCGGCATGGAATATCCTTTAAATGGAGCACCAGCTAAGGAAAGGAGAACAATGAAAAAAAAGGGGAGAGACACACATTAGAAGGCCATTGGCACGATTTCTCTCATGGCCTGGCTTTTCATAATTGCCTGTGGCAACAATATTGCACTGGAAAAAAACAATAACTGGTATTGGTAATAAATCAGAAATATTGAAGACTGGATTAAAATATTTATTGAAAAAAGATTAAATTCAAATTTTTTTTCTTAGTAATACTTGCTTAATAGAGCTTAAATTAAAACAGGAAATCAAACGAGCTTTAAGGAAAATTATTGTTAATATCGATATCTTGCAATATCGATATCTTTCTCAGTAAAAATCGGAATACATCATTGGTCATTAGAAATTTAGATTTAAAATAAAATGGATCAAAGTGAAAGTTATTTTTTACAGTGCACAAACAACTACAGCCAAACGGTTGCAATCACATATCACTTGGCTTTTACTGTTGCTCGCGTTGGGCCCCATCAATCATTGGGGAATCATTTGGAAAAAATAAGCCAAACTAAATATATATGAGGCAATACGTGTCTGCATTGCCAGCGAATTATTCGCCAGTGCGAGCGAGCGAGACGGCAGCGCAGAAAAAGAGAGAGAGAGAGATGGAGGTAAAAGGGGGTTATATTCCGTGTCAACAGTTCATTGAACCGCGTGGCAGCCGCAAGCGAACCGGAAGTGAAATAATAACATCAACAGTTGATGAATATTTAAAGAGTCGGCCATCCAGGGTTGTCATGAAATTCTAGGAAATTCCCCATTAAGTATTCAGCGCTATTATTCTTACACCGGGCATCGTGGATCACATAACTTTTCGTAGTACCACTATATCTATCTATTTATCCATGAAAGCCTGAAACTTTTAGAAACAAAATAAAATACATTTGGCAGGGTTGTCACTTAACTATAACTTCAGGATTGACAATCCCATAAATGAAACCCCATAAAGACCCGAAAATGCCGTCGTAATATTAGCCAACAATAGTTGTTTCGCTTTCCTAACCAAATTGTGTCACTCAGATGACGCAGGACCAAAGTAAATATCAACAAAAATCCATTTTCTATGACTTCATCAAATCCTGGTACAAAATTGTGCTCAGACTTTAATCAAAAGCCAATAAGAGTTAATATTTTTTGATTTTCAAATAAGTGAGGACTTGGAATCTGTTATTTCAGATTTTCCGAGAGGCACAAAAGCAATTGCTACCTTTCATTTTAACACACAAAAAGACAATATTTCCTTTCTCCCTCGATTTTCTGGGGCCGCAAAAAAAAACACGAAATAGGACATAAAACTCGAGCATCCTTGAACCACACACACATATATATATAGATATATACACACATCCTGACGCAAACATGATTATTGCAGCTGCCTGGTCTAAAGTTTTTTTTTTTTTGGGGGGGGGGGGGGGTGTCTTGTGTTGGGAACTTTTATTCTGCAGTTTGTTCTGGTTATTGGGGCAGTGAAAAAAAAAGTGGGAGTGGTCCTGTGGGGAATGCATATTGATTGGGGAGCTGCGAATCGAAATGAATTCGGTGCATTATTCATCGACTTGCGGATATATATATATTGTACAATATACAATATCCACGGGACTCCATTGGCGAATCAAAGGGAATTGTTTGATGTTCGTCTAAGCAAATGTTTGAACTGCTCGAAATAGAAATCAAAAACTTCTCGCTCACACAATCCCTGAAATCCATGAAATCCATGAAATCCCTGAATTATTCACTCAAAACTTTCACTCACTGACCAAATAGTCGCACCCATACAACCTTTGTGATTTGGGGAACCAAAAAAGGGCTTAAAGTCACTAGAAAATTCCTTAAGCTTTTAATATATAACAAACTTTTTTTATATAAAATTCCTTAAGTATTTAAAATTAAACAAATTAACCTATCAAAGGCTCTCGATATTTATAGCTAGTGTTTGTCATTGGTTTGGCAATGCGATTAAAGCCATTTCAGCGTCAATCTCAAACACGAACACACAAACACCCAACACTTTATACCCATTCCAATGTTGACGTAGTTTTTAATAAACTTGTCAGCGCCCTTTTCCGCAATCCAATTCCACCCAACCGATAGCCTTGAACCAACCCACCCCACCCCACCCATCGACCCCCATATTTGACCTTCTGCTGGCGCGGTTCTAAATTTAAAACGTTTAGCAGCAATTTTTCGTAATTTGCCCATAGAATCCATAGTATCTAGGCAATGAATACAAATGAGTGCACTCATCACTGTCAAGTTGTGATAAAAACGACGAGAAGCTAAGGCCAAGCAATTGGTGCACCTATATGCATACACAATTCAGCCGATTTTTAAGGACTTTTACCTGGGGCAAAAATGGAAACAGGAAACTAATTAATTGCAATGCAAATACGTTCGAAATTCCTTTGATTAATTGACCAGCCTGCGTTTTTATGGAATTAATCAAACTCATAATTGACACAAACAGTATTATATTGAATGCAATGTATTTACACATAACTGCAGTGTCTGATGAATAAAATCCTGTATATTAAGTTCCCCATTCCCCAGGGAAACCGGTGATAAAGTTTTCAATATGGAATTTATTCCAATCAGTTGCACATATGCACATAAATTTATGTTCTCATGACATTTTTTTTATTTTGAACTAACTACTGAGCTAAAAGTAAAATATCCCCCATTTGTGTGATTAAATCTGAAGTCAAAACTTTTTGTTATTTTCGGGAAACCTCCTCCCTTCGCTTTAAACTACTACCATCGAAAATCGATGGAATCAGCGCCAGAAAGTGGAGGAGGGTGCACAAGAGGCGACAAGGATGTCAGCATAAGCGCGCAACTTTGGCAAACAGCTTAAAGGACCGTTCTCCCTGGCGATATTGTATATAAGACTTCCCCCTGAACAACCCACCACCCACACTTTTCCCTCCCCTTTTCAGTGAAACTTTGCTAAACTATGAAACGAAGAATTGGAGTAGGAAAACAAAACTTTGTCTGGTCGAACATTAAATAAACATTTACAAATCTTTACAGCATACTAGGAAACAGACTTCGATCTCAATAACCTTTAGTCGCTGTCTTTACTGCAAGAGTTGCCCATGAATAACTCATTACTCACATTTATAAACCAGTAATTTCTTAATCTCATTTAATTTTTGTATGTTTTAATCCCTTTTTTCAGGGGTTTCCCCTCTTAAAAGCCTTTTCTTTCTACTCGCCTTCTGTGAATTGGCAACTTCGGCTGAAAATGGCTCATGGCCTGCGGCCAAAGGCAATAGGAAAAGCCTTTAGACACATTGCCCCCAATGACATTGATGGGCCACGGGGGGAGGGGGTTTTCGGAGGCGAAAAAAAAAGAGAAAAGGGGGGAAAGGGAGTCCGTTGGAGACGTCGCCGCTGTCGTTGCTGGCAGAATTTCCCACAGCGAGCGGCGGGAGGCGCTCACCAGGCGGGAAAAGCATTTCATTGACCTCATAAATTGTCCAAGAAGAGGCGCACAAAAAAAAGGGGGGGGGGCAGTGGGGTTGGCGGCACCGCAAGCCCCAAAAACAGGCATCCAAAAGACGGCGGCGGCCATTTAGTGTTGGCTGCACAGAAAACAATATTTTTATAGTTCAAGTAAACCACTATAATACAAAAATCCGGCTAGGGGTCAAAACAGTATGACTTTTTGGTGTAAGACCGTTTTTAGCCAAATTAGACAAGAAAAATTCTATATTTCACAACAAATAATTCGTTTTTTTACCGAAACAATGAAAATATTGATCCAAATATGGATTGTCATACCTTTCTGAACTCGTTATTAAATTTGCAATCGATTGACATTTAAACCTAGACATTTAATTTTTTTGCCATTTTTCGCAAAAAATCATGATGTAACCCCTTATAAAAAAAATTGAAAATTGGCGAAAACTTTATTTTTTCAAGATCACCCGGAAAGTGTCAAGGATTTACTTATTATTTTGTTATCTGTTCAAAACAGTATATATTTTTGGTGTAAGACCATTTTTGGCCAAGTTACAGCAAAAAAACCAAGGGAAAAATTCCATTTTTAACCAAAAACCCAGATTCCAATTTTTCACAAAAAATAATTCGTTTTTTTACCGAAACAATGAAAATATTGATCCAAATATGGATTGTCATACCTTTCTGAACTCGTTATTAAATTTCCAATCGATTGGCATTTAAACCTGGACCTTTTATTTTTTTGCCATTTTTCGCAAAAAATCATGATGTAACCCCTTATAAAAAAATTTAAAATTGGCGAAAATTTTATTTTATCAAAATCACACTGAAAGTGTCATGGATTTTTGTATTATTTTGTTATCTGTTCAAAAAAGTATGTATTTTTGGGGTAGGACCATTTTTGGCCAAGTTACAGCAAAAAAACAAACAGGAAAAATTCCTGTTTTTACCAAAAACCCAGATCCCGAAAGTCAATAAGCGGTTTCTTTCTCTGCATGAAAAAGCAAACTAAAAATACAACAACAAGTAAGTTATTAATGCCTGCTCGTTGCTCATCGCTCCCCAGCTAAACTGTTTGTCATTGAGGATGGGGATAGTGGGTGGTGCAGATTAACAGAAGCGGGAGAAAAACCAGACGCCAATGGGAATAAATTCAATGTATGTATGTAAAGGATGTGGGCACTTTCTGAGGTAAAGGAATAGAATAGAACTGACTGAGGGAAATAGAAGGCAGACAGGTAGACAGTGGATACGATGGTAGCCATTATAGGCACAAATACTTTGGGGAGAAACCATTTCTAAATGGTGTTCCTTGTAATACCAATGCCAATCATGGCCCACTGTGCGGTTTCCATGAGTTTTTCCCGATGCTTATCAGTTCTGGGGGAAAGCCGAGGCAGACAGGTGGAGGCGAGAAGCAGAAACGGCAAAATGGAAACAAAACGCTGCTGCTGCTGCCTTTGATCGGTGGCTTTTGATAAGCGTCAATGACACAGACACTGTGCACTGAGCACTGAGGATAAGGAGCAGCCGGGGGAAGGACCTCCTTTGCTGCTGGCAGTGAATCAGATTTCGTCACTCTCTCTCTCTTTCACCCCCTCCCTCTCCCTCTCACTCATTATGCATTATACATTGTGCATTGTAACCAAGTTGAGCTGACTCATTCAAACTTGTCGCCCGGAATTTGGGCCACCGGCAAAAAAGGGCTCGAGAAACAGGTGACTTTTCTTTGTCTAGCCGCAAAAGTGGAGCACCGACGATGCTGACCAGGCAGCCCCAATCCATTCCCATCCACCCCCATGGGTAAACAATGCACTGAGCGAAAAATACCGGCTCGGAGGACCAATGTGTGTCTTTTTGCAGTTCAGTGGCGGGGATTTTAGAAAACAGTTTTTGTTGCCTCCTTTTTGAATACCCAATTTCATTTTGGATATAAGGGTAGAATGTTAAGTAGAAAGAAAGCAGCTAGATCCTTGGATCTTTTGAAATTCATTTCAAATTCACATCCGGCTCGAAGGACCATTACATGGAAATTTAATAAATAACTTAGTAACTATGGGGTAAGGATAGTCAGGTTACAATTATTTCCCCAAATATTTCTATAGATTGCTGGTTTCTGGGCTACTTTGTAGTAACCCTTTGGTGTTTCAAGGATGCCCTTGTTTTTTCTCTGTGTGCCAAATGCGATTATACCTCTTCCACTGCATACTTTCAGGCAGTCGCAGGAAAATGACTTCTTGAAAGGCAAAAGCCAAAAGCAATAATGTGAAAGAAACGAGAATTCGAGTGGGGCACCAAGAGAAGAAGAGAATTAGCATGCAATAACAATGAGGGGGGGGGTTCTGTTCTGTTCTATTCCATTCGGTTGGGGTCTCCAAAAAGGGGGCGTGAGGTCGTCGGGCTGGGGATGACTAATATGGGTCTCTCGCCTCTCCTTCTTCGGCGAGGTTAAAGTCTTTTGGGGGTAGTTCAAAGCCGACGAGCCCCCCTCCGTTTTTCTCAGCGTTTTTATTCGTATTCCCCCATTTCCCTGCCTTTGCTGTAATAGTGTAATGGCGTGCCGACTGGCGGCAGCTTGTAGGTGTTAAGTAATGGCACACATACAGACAGTGGGTTAAGAGGGGGTGGCATTAGGGTTATTCGCTGAGGTCGCCAATTATCGGGGACTGCCACAACACGTATGGGATAAGTCCAAAAATGTAATGGCAATTACGGACTAATTGGAAATCATTCCGAAGGAATTACCAATACCCCGAAAGTTTCGTTTTAATTAATGGCTAATAAGTAATGTAAATAGTAATTGGTAGGGAACTTTTTCCTTTACAGCCTAAAAACCCCGAGTTGCTTATTAACCTTTATGCCAAAATTTCTAAAAAATCTCCATTAAATATTTAAAGCTTTGTTTTTGCGAGCTAATGAAAAATTTAAGGCTGTCAAAACTTTTTTAGACCTTTTCACACTGACTTTGGAAAGTGGGAAAACGGTTTTTGGTATAGTATTGCGAATAATTATTAATACTCTTAAGATATAATAATATAATTTGATATATTATTGAGGTGATAATCCTTGCAAAGCATTTCTGTCTAAGAAATAACCTTTAACAAACAAAATAGTGCTGTTGTATCGTAGTAATAGGTGTATTTAAAGTTCAGCCCCAGCCCACCTTTGCATTCTCATTTATTATTTTGGCCAGAATAGCTGGTCCCCTGGATTTTTATGGCCGTCGCCTGGTAACAGGCTGTGCAGTCATGAATTCCACCTTACATAATTGAACAAGCATTCGCCGGAACAAGGATATATATCCTCCCATAGTTTTGCAGAGCACACATGCAGAATATGTAGTTATATGCACACACGAGCAACAGCTAAGAGCTAGAAAAAGCCGCTCGCCAACTGCAGGCGAAATTCATTGCATACCTCCAGGAGTCCGGGAATTCGGAGTCTGGAATCCGAATCCGAATCCGTTGATGAAAGTCCCCGCAGAGAGCAAAGGAGCAAAAGTTGTTCACTTGCCGGTTCTTACACTCGAACAAAAAGATATTGCAATAACATTCAGGGGAACATCTTTCGGTGGAATTTTCGGACGCTTTTCCGCGAACTTCTGGCTTTTCCAGCGAATTTTCCACACACCTCGATTATTTGCCTACGAACTTAAGCCAAATTCGATTAGACGCGATAACCGTTCTCGGCGCCAAACGAACGCCGACTGAACTTATCAGTCACTCAACTGAACAGCGACCCGGCCAACAACTACAGCTGCAACTCGCTATATACATATATATGTTTTGTGTGCGTGTGTGTTGGTGTTGCGACGACAACGAGCATGCAACAACAACATGTTGGACCTCTCGCACACACAGGCAACTACAGTGGTAGCTGGCTAAAGTGACTAGCTGTCTCTAACTATTCCAGTAGGGTAAACTTAATAAATTGGGGTCACCAAAGGCTAGGAATAGTTGGGTCTAGGGGACTTACACCTAACTGTAGCTAATAATCACTTTAAAAAGTCTTTGAAGTTAACAAATTACTGAAGAAAAATCTCTGATTGGAGTAAAATTAATAAATTGGGGTCACCAAAGCCTATTTTGAGAACATAAGTGGGCTAGGAATAGTTTGGTCTAGGGGATTTACACCTAACTGTAACTAATAATCACTTTAAAAAGTCTTTGGAGTTAACAAATCACTGAAGAAAGGTTACTGATTAGAGTAAAATTAATCAATTGGGGTCACCAAAGCCCATTTTAAACTCTTAAACTGTCTAAAAGTATTAGGATCATCGGGTTTTATTTGTTTTGAATTGCAGCTCATAAAGTACTAACGTATGACATGAATATAAAGTTTTTTCTTAAAAATAAGCGGAATAAATTGGGGTCACCAAATCCAAATGTGAGTAAAACTTGTCAAAACATATCCCAATTATGGAGTGTTATAACTTTTCAAGCATTACTCGTTAGGTGCAAAATATAAAACAGTTCTTCTTCTTGGGTATCACTGTACTTCGACACACACACACTAACAAGGGACCCGAACACGGTGGACAGGCGGACTATTGTTGACTGCACATTTCGTTTATTGCTTCTGCTTCTGTTTTTACCCCTGCCCCGCCCCCTCTGTCCGCCGCCCCCAGCTTCTGGCTCTTCCTCTTCCGGCAAACCGAAGGGGAAGTGCAGGAAAAGCCGGAGAAACAGAGAGAGAGAGAGAATGGCAAAGGAACCCACGGAGGAGCCAAAGGGGAAATCCTCGGCCAACTGCAGTCCATATATAGAGTGCAGCGTAAGCTTTTTGGGGCTTGGGCATGTTAATGGGGTCACCACTGCCACGCCCACTCGATTCGCCCCCGTCTTTACAGCTGCGATTGTTGTGGCAAAATGTAAAATTGATCAATTTGGGCGTCAAGTCTGGCAGGGACTCTCGCTCTCTGTCTTTGATGGCCAGGAAAAGCCCCCGCGCTACCCATATAATACCATCCCCCACTTTGATTTTCTTTCCGCCCATCATGTGCAAATATGTATAATTTATGCCCACTTCCCGGGGACTTGAAAACCCAGACTGGGACGAGGTTTTGGCCATCGCCGAACGCCCTAATTGTGTTGGCAGTCATAATGCAATTGAAGGGTTGACTGCCGGCCATCAGATGGTGAGGATGGTCTTACTTTACAATCTCTGCGGATTTGGAGTTTAAAAATATCTATTTAAAACAAGAGAGAACGCTATAGTCGGGTTGGTGTCCCGACTATCTAATACCCGTCACTCGGCTAAAGGGAGTGCGATGAACTTTGATCAGCAATAACTTTTTAACGAATGGTCCGATTTAAAAAATTTCTTCTACATTTCGATAGGTATTGATAAACACAACAAAACTGCATTTTTAGTTTTCCGAAATATTTAAATTTTTAAAATCGTTTATTAACTATTGTGGGCGTTAGAGGGGGCGTGGCACCTTTTTGAAATAAACTTGCGCTGCGTAGGAGCTCCAAGAATCTTCATGCCAAATACCAATCCTCTAGCTTTTATAGTTTCCGAGATCTCAGCGTTCATACGGACAGACAGACAGACGGACAGACGGACAGACGGACAGACGGACATGGCTAGATCGACTCGGCTAGTGATCCTGATCAAGAATATATATACTTTATGGGGTCGGAAACGCTTCCTTCTAGCTGTTACATACTTTTGCACGAATACAATATACCCTTTTACTCTACGAGTAACGGGTATAAAAATAAATAAAATATAAGGGATAGTAATGTAAAATATATAATGTATAGTAGAGTTCTTTTAGGATTTCTGTGTAAATAGAAATAAAATATATAATATTTGCAGAGTTAACAAGGTTTTCAATTTAAAATTAAATATGTTTTTTTTATTATATGTTTTTTATACAATACAAAATTTTGTAATTTTTGACACATTTAAAAAGAATTTGCGCCTAACTTTTTAAAATAAAGGGTAGCAAATAAACCGCACCCACACAACGAGAGCGAATCGACAGAAGCCCACCCACTAACCCACCCACATCTATTGTGCTCGTGTGCAGGCATCCTCCCCCCACCCCTCCCACAAAGAGGCAGAGTTGCCACATAATTCGATTACCATACATATATGTACGTACATACATACATGCAATCGCATGCACTGCACATCTGGTTTTGGATAAAAGTGTAAGTCCCACAGCAACCACCGCCCACCGCCCCTCGAAATGGGAGTGGCACGCACCACACTGATGGATGAGTCGCAGCGTTAAGTGGCGTTAAATCGGGGAATTCGGAGCGGGGAGACCGTCGTGTTTGCATATAAGGCAAATATATGTGTATAGAAACACATGCACAGCGAGAAAATGGGAAGTTCGTTGCAAAGTAATTATCTGTTAGCTAATACTAAATAAAAATACATTTTAATATGAACTTTATCTTTTAAAAAATCCAATAATATTGAAACAAACTTTAGTAAGCATTCTTTTTTTTTAATTCAAGTAATTTTGAAATTTTTTCTGATGAAAATTCTATATATTTCAGATATCTTAAACAGTTGTTTTGCTTTTTTTCCGTGTAGCCCGGCATTAAGACTAATATGTCATGGGACTGGACAGCCATGGCCAGCTAAACGTAGAATCGGGGGGGTAGACACATATACAGATGATGGAGAATAGGATGTAAGCCCACTTTTTTTACCAGGCCACACTTTAATGTGTCAGCCGCACGACTCCAAGTGTCACTGTGCGAATTGCGAATTGTGGATTGTGGATTGTGGGAGTCCGGATTGCGAATTGCGGATTGGGGATTGCGGATTGCAGACTGCAGACTGGGTATTTGGACGACCCAGTGGCCAGGTTGGCCAACCGAACGGATGTGTCGATATGCGCATTATGCCTCAAGGGTCCTTCGGCCTCCACTTTCGGTGCCACATTGCTGTTGTTGTTGCTGCTGCTGTTGCTCCACTTCTACTGCCACTGCCACTTCCACTTCCTGAACACCCACACACACTCACGCACACACCTCGCCCACTCACCTCACCCACTCGACCAGATCACATACAGATACGCACACTCGCATAATATACCATCCATCCTTGCATATATGTGTGCCCGATTTTTAGGGCAGTTCTGTGCACTGATAAAGATTCAATTCCATTCCATTTCAAAATGGATCCCTATATAATTTAGTAGGTATCGAGTACCAGATCTTACAGATTTTATTCCCTTTAAATTAAAGGGGTTACATCACGATTTTTTGCAAAAAATTGATTTGTTTTGCCAAAAAACTGAATTTGTATGGTGCAAAATATAGATTAAAATTTTCGACAAAAACATTTTTTTTCTTCGGTTTTTCAGTCGTATTTTGGACAAATCAAGGCCCACAGTTAAAAGTTCGACAGTTTTGAGCAGCTAACAACCTAAACTAACGATCCCCATAACTTTCTGGGAAATTTATTTTTTGATCAATTTTCGCATTTTTGATAAGGGGTTACATCACACTTTTTTGCAAAAAATGGTAAAAATTGAACATTTTTAGGTTTGAATGCCAACTTATTGGGAATTAAATTACGAGCTCAGCAAGGTATGACATTCCACATTTGGACCAATTTTTGCATTGTTTTGCCAAAAAAATTGAGTTTTTAGGGTACAAAATAATATTAAAGGCTTTCATATATAATTTAGGGCAGTTCTATGCACTGATAAAGATTTTATTCCATCTAAAAAATTGAGTAAGTAAGTATCGAGTACCAGATCTTGATTTCCTTAATATTAAAATTAAAAAATATCATCCAAATTGTAGGAATAAAATTGCAATTATCAAAATTGTTCATGGTAACTGAAAAAGTTTTCCTTTCAGTGTAGGCCAGCTACATTTTCCCTTCGCCTGCCGTTTTTGCTTTTTGTTGCGAGTTAATTGCATCAGTCGCAGGCATCGGCAGTGATTGGAATTATGCTGCTGCATTAAAAATGGAAATTCTGTGCGCGTCATAATGCCGTATATACCCCGTATACCCCGTCAACTTATGTATCTCCATTTCCCTGGCCATCCTGGCCACCCTGGCCATCCGTTCGCCTCAATAGAGCATTCAATTACACGAGATGGGGAGTGTGAAACTGAATATGAATATGAATAAGCAGGTGGAGTGTGGAATGTGGAGAGCCTGCTCTTTAAGCATAGCGTATATTTACATAGACCCAAAGCCCAGCTGGGAAATGGAACGAGAACAACAAAAAGAAATACAATAGATGGACGGGCCTAATCGGATTTTCACATTCACCAGGATTCGGCAAAAGTGCCTCTAGGCCAATTGAGTTTTTCCCATCATGGGGATCATACAACTATAACTTAAAATCTTGAAGAATGCGAAAACATCTAAAGGTCCCAATGGTTAAGGTACAGTTGTGCGCACGGCGACTAATCAATTTCCAGGGATCGAAGACCTTGTGTGACTCCCGAATCACTCGACTTTCGCTGACCATTCTTCTTGGCTTTGTTTATCTGCCAGTTCTCCACATCCATCAGATAGTCCCTGGCAAAAAAAGAATATAATATGTGAATAAAATCCATAAAAGATATCACAACAGCACCCACCTCTGCTCCTTGAGCAACTGCATCCACTGGAGCTTCAGGTCGGACATTTTGCCGGCCCCACCGCCGTACTCCTCGGGCAACATGGAGCGCGGAAAGTGACGGTACGGGGTCTCCGCATCCGGCACATGGAAGTGGATCAGCTTGAAGACCTCGCTCTTGATGAAGGGCTTCACGACGGCCATCACCTTGTCGACGAAGGAGGGGCAATTCAGGACGTGGATCTCCTTGAGCCGCACGGGATGCGCCTCCTGGACGAACTTCATGTAGACGCGCAGGGCGCCCAGGGCGGTTTTGGTCAGGTGGCGCAGCGTATAGCCGGCCATGTCGAAGACGGGTATCTCCCCATCCGACAGGCGCTCCTCGTCCTCCGTCGCAAAGCGACAGTCGGCCACCATGAAGAAGACCTTGATCGCAGCCGTGAAGTTGAACTGTGGGAAAGATTGTGCCTCATGAGAAAGTAAGCTTAATACGTTTTATCTTTTGAGATCCTAAGATGGGATCCAAAAACAAAGTGCAAAAACATGGTAAATAAAAATCTCATTAAAATTTACATAATTAAATTTATTTAAATAAGTTATAAAAACTCAAAAAAAATTACATTTTATTCACATAATAAAAAGAGAATTTAAAATCACTTAAAACATGTCGAAAAGTATGCAACAATATTTTTACAATTTTAAAATTTTAAAAACATTTAACTTTGATTTGAAAAAGAATATATTTATTTTAATGAAGTAAAATAATATTTGCACCTTGATTGAAATATTTTCATTCGTTAAATTAATCATTCAATTAAATATTTCATTTTTTATTTAATTTAAATATTTAATAGGAATCTTTGCATTCAATATGCAAGTATTTATTTTTACTATTCTGACTATAATTAAGAAAGTCAGTGTTATTTTGATCACTGCATACTTTTAGGCCTCTAGTCATTTAATTGAAATTTTTATGTGCAAATATGGTTTATAGTTTTTGGATAATTTTTAAATTTAAATTAATTTCAACCATGTTTTACTCACCTTGTCCGCATCAAAGTCGATCAGGCGGTAGAAGAGCAGCTTGTTGTTCTCCGGGGTCAAACCGGGCAACGGCACCAGATCTCTGTAAGTGAATTGCGAAATGCGACAGGGAAACGGTTAACATAATTCTGGGTACCCCATTATATTGTCCATCCCAGCCAAAACCGGTTGCTTGGATAATGCAAGCCAATGCACTCTGTGTACACTGAGCAAAAATCACAGAGCTCAAAGATCACCACTGCAAATCACACGTTTCTCCCGATTTCCCAGGAATCTCAGCTAATTAAAAGTTGCTTGGACTGCCACTAAAGTAACAAAGTCTCAATCAGCGCTTAATGTCTGTATTGAAGCGTTTATCTTATAACAATAATGATTGGGATCTGGAAAATCGTAATCTACGAATTTTCCATTTCAGGCTAGGTGTTACATTGGGAGGGGTGCCGCACGCAATATATAACAATTTTCCGACTCTCGCTCGCCAGCAATTAGGGTGGTGTTCTTGCCACGCCCCCCAAGGTGCCTATATTCATTATTTCTACAAAAACTTGCGTGCAAAGGACAAGCTACTTTTAGGTAAGAGGATCACGACTCATAATAGCCAATCGGAAATGATCTAAAGAACAGATAGGAAAAGAAGACAGAAAAGGAATTCATTTGCAAATCAAGGTTCTGTGGCACCTCCGAACGTCCAAACCCTTAGATGTTTTTAGGCCTGGTTTGCCCACCCAACCTACGGCTACTATAATCCTGGTTATTGAATTTATTTCGTCCATAGTAGCCCCTTTGTTCGGGGTTCTCAGACGGTCATGTTAGCTCGGGTCAACACTGGGTTTTTTAGAACATTATAATAGTTTATTTACTCTCTAAAGAAAATATAAAATTTGACCTAAGCATACAACATACATGTTAAAAACTATAATATAATAAAAATAGAAGAGTATGTAAAAAGGAAAATATAGTATAAAATAATATAATCAGAATAATTGGCAATACTTATAAAATATTATGGAAATTAAAATGAATAAACAAATATATTTGATTTCTTTAATTTAAGCTTAAGCCTGGGACTGAGCAAGACCATCGAACATGCAAACGAACCATCAAACATATAAACGAACATACGTTCGAACTTGAGTGAAATTAGTGAGAAAAGGGGTTCGATCGACTTTTTCTTTTTATTTGATTAGGTTTTAATTTGAATTTTAAACTTTAGTTTAGGTCCCGCATTTTCTTTTAAATATTGTTTTTCTTTTTTAAATTCAACCGAATATTTCTGTAATTTTGTTTTCTCTATCGCATTGCCAAATTCGTGTTATGTAATATGGGTAGATTTTCACTCACCGCCATAAATGTAGATCCACCGAAGAAAGCGCTTTCCTGGATGACCTGTGGCTAAAAATTTAAACTAAAAAAACAAGGAAAATCACACATTGCAACACTTTTCTGGGGGACACGACATTTTTTTTTCTCTCTTTTCTTTTTTTTTTTTTGAGAGGTTAGAATTTGGGGACAACAACAACAACTACTTCGAACCACTTTTCGCCACGCTTATTCCTCCTTTAAATTTTCTATTTTTTCTTTCACTTTTCATAGGAACTCGCTCTGGCCCACATAAAAAAAATTAACACTATAAAACTTAATCACTAACAAAATAAAACTATTCTTTTTCTTCTCTTAATCGAACCGCATTTCTTTGTTACTTTTCTTCTCTCTGCTGCCGCCACTGGACCGACCTTCCGTGGCCGTTGACTATGCCGATCTCTCCCGGGAAAACTAAGCACAGCGCGCGAAGATCGCCCGCTTCGAAACTGGCTCTCCTTTTAGCCACTTTTCCGCCGGAAACTGAATTTTCTTTGGCTTCGACCAAACTCACACTACGCAGAAAAACTGAGCGCTTTCGATCGCGGTTGCTCTGAGACTGCCTGTTCGATGCTCCGGCTCGACGTTGGGCCTGTGAGTGGAACTCAAGCCCTATATTGAGCTTTCTGCCTATGCTTATACTTTTCAAATGCAAAGCCAATATAACCCAAAACAATTATCTTTAGCGAACGCTGCTCTTGTTGATTGCTGCCGTAGGCTTCAAAAATCTGTCGGATCCGTCTCCACCAATTTGGGCTGTCTGACTTCTCCAGCGATAAAGTATAATTTGTATAAGCGCCAAGCCTATTAAATGGGAAAACTTTGGTCGAGAACTTCTTTTAAAACCTACACTCTTTCTTACCTCCCTGGACTCAGCGCTGGCCACAAATTCTACCCGCTTTTCTTTTCCAATATTAGGACTTTCGCCCTTGGCTTCTCGCAAGGTATTCGCACACTTCTGGTTATGTAACTTTGGCTGCACCAAGGAACTTATACTGAGCACCACTGATCTCTAGGAGGTGTACACTGGGAATGAGCGCTACTGACGCCACACTTTTGGCGCTAACCATTCTGATGCCTTAGCCCAGAGAGACAATGCCCCATAATAAGGATGACATTTCCCCCTGTTACTCTCCTCCGAGTCTTTCTATGCCCCTTATTAGTTCCATTCTTGTCTCCTAGATGGCGCCCCCTTTCCAAATATCTCTACTCTTCAGATACAAGCGTTACAAAGCCCCCCACCAAGACTCTGGCTTGGGGTTTGACACCCTAAGACAGATCACACCAAGAGCTTGTATCTGCCTTGCTTACTGTCTCATATCTTTAGCATGGTACTTTCCCAGGAGATGGCCCTGCAGGTCCTCTAACTCATAGCATGAGTTTCCAACTCTTTTGCGAACTCTCGCTTTTACGAATGCTGGGCCTAATTTGGCACTATATCCTGCCGCAAAATTACTTTGCTTAAAATTTTTGTAGAATACTTCCTGCCCTTCTTGATAGCTTATTTCCCTAGACCGCAAATTATATTGACGCTCATTTTTCTCATTCTGTTTCCTCAACACCTCACACGCCTTTTTCCGGACTATTTCCAATGAGTCATCCTTAGAGAACGCTAATGACCTGTCCTCAAGAATACCTAAATCTCTTAGCAGTTTATACGATGATCCTGAGGAGACGAAGTTTTGGCCAAATGCCATATAATAAGGGCTGGTGCCAAGCGCCGAATGGACTGCTGTACGGAGAGCGCAGCAAATACTGCTGAGCTGCTCGTCCCAATTTTTCTGATCAGGTCTAACATAAGACCTAATTGCCGCAATGACCGACCGATTAACCCTCTCCGATGCGTTCGACTGCGGCGAATAAGCAGCGGTCAAAGTGTGTGAAATAGAATATTCTCTCAGCAATTTCTGAAAAGTCTCAGCCCGGAACTGCGAGCCATTATCGGATACAATGGTTTCTGGTACGCCGAAAGTGTGAAAAAGATCTTGCTGCAGATATTTAATGACTACATCTGCCGTGAACTTCTTAACCGCCTTTAAAAATACGAACTTGGAGTAATGGTCCAACACTATAAATATTCCAATATTACCACTTCGCGACCGTGGGTATGGACCGAGAAAATCTATATAAAGACGCTGGAAAAATCGCTCTGATACAGGCGCCACACCCATTGGTGGTCGTTGTGTTCTGTTTGGCGCTTTGGTGGATTTGCAAATCTCACAGGATTGCGTATACGACTTCACGTCGTTGACTAACCCAGGCCAATAATAGTATCGGCGAACCCTTTCCAAAGTCTTATGGATGCCACCATGAGAGGCAAGAGGTTCATCATGATTCTTTTTTAGAACCTCGCCAACTAATTCCTCTGGAACCCATAACTTCCAATTGAAAATATCATGCAGCTGGTCTCCTGTTGCATGATCGGATCTCCGATAAACGAGTCCGTCTATGACTTTTAAATCTGGCAATTGATTCTGACTGGCCTTGACTTTCTCAGCAATTTCCAAATACTTGGCTGACTTGAACTCTGGCGCTTGAAGATCTATTAAAAGACCGTGTCTCGCCTCTACTGCAGCTACTTCTGCCTCGTTGACCCTGGACAAAGCATCCGGTACAACATTCATTTTTCCACTTCTATGTTCAATCTTGAAATTAAATCCTTGCAATTTTAATGCCCAACGAGCTAGGCGAGAGTGGAGGTCCGTCTGACTCATGAGCCATTTGAGTGAAGCATGGTCAGTAATCACCGTAAACTCATGACCTTCTATGTATGGCCGAAAACGCTTGATACAAACAATGGCCGCGAGACACTCCTGTTCGGTTACCGAATAATTCCTTTGAGCCTTGTTTAATTTCTTTGATACGAACGCAATGGGATACTCGTCACCCTGATCTGTCTTCTGCACTAATACACCACCCACTCCAGACTTACTTGCATCGCATTGCACGTAAAAAGGTTTTGTAAAATCCGCGCTGCGTAGCACTGGAGCGGAACATAGCATATCCTTTAGCAGGACAAACGCCTTCTCGCCCTCAGGAGTCATTTCAAACTTTTTTCTTGGCTTCAACAAATCTGTAAGTGGAGAAGATACTGACGCAAAATTGTTGATGAATTTGCGATACCACCCCACCATACCAAGAAAACTGCGAAGGGATCTCAAATTTTTAGGGAGTGGAAAGTCCGCCATGGCCGAGATTTTCTCTGGATCGGTACGAATAATCCCTTCTCCTACGATATGCCCGAGATATTTTACCGATCGCATACAGAATTTGCTTTTCTCCACATTTAGTGTGAGTCCAGCTATTTTAATTTGTTCGGCCACCGCACTCAGAACCTTCATGTGGGTTTCAAATGTGTCTGAGACGACCAAAAGATCGTCTAGATAGACAAAAACTTCATTCCTGAGATCAGGCGGAATAACTTTATCCATTAAGCGGGTCATTGTTTGAGACGCGTTGGTCAAACCGAATGGCATCACCTTATATTGATACAAGGGCTTTCCTGGAATGGTAAATGCTGTTTTATCCCGAGAACTTGGCTCCAATGGGATCTGCCAATAGGCATCTTTCAGATCGAGGCTAGAAATGTACATTGCCTTTGGAAGTCGGGATAAAATCCCATCGATTTGAGGCAAAGGATAAGCATCCTTTTTGGTAGCTGCGTTGACCTTACGACTGTCCAAACATAACCGTACTTTTCCGGGTTTTTGTACTAGAACAACTGGCGAAGACCACGCACTCTGAGACTCCTCAATAACCCCCATTTCCAACATTCGGTCGATCTCTTTATAAAGAAGCTTTTCAACCGCAGGTGAAACTGGAAAATGACGTTGCTTAATCGGCTTAGCTTCGCCAACGTCGATTTCGTGAGAAATAAGAGTGGTTTTCCCCAATCCCGAAGAGGCAAACGAAGGAAATTTCCCAATAACTTCACTGAGACTGCGCTGCTGACCTTCAGTCAGGTTATGTGAATCCGAAGCAATTTCAGAAACCTGCATGGAAGGTGGCAACAAATTAAAGACTGCCCAAAACGTAATGCCTAAGTATAGATCCTGATTTAGCGATGGTACAATATGAAACTCCAGATCCTTGGTCTCATCCTTATACTTTACTGCCGTTTGAAGCTTTCCCACTACATCTTGCTTTTTGCCATCTGCCGTGGTAGCAACTGTTGCAACTCTTTTAAATGGAATTTTACTTCGTATCAGTTGTTCTGCCAATTTCCCACCAATCACATTAATGGCAGCACCGGTATCTAACAGTCCAACCACTACCCTATCTAGGAGCATGACTTCAGCATACGGACGATTATCATTATTTTTAAATCTAATAGTATTTATCGTTTTAACATTATTCCAATAGGACCTTATTCTATTAGTATTTCTGGACACCACTTTTTCCTCCAAATTTGGCCTTAAGTCTACTACTGGTTGAGCCAAAAGATCTGGCCAACATTCCTTGACCCTATCAAATGGCGATGCTTTCACTGGGCCTTTCAAAGTCTGAACTGGACATACTAGTTCTGATCCCCATTTGTCGACTTGTCCTTCGGAACACTTGACTGCTGTCGACCGCTGAAAGTGTTCGCTTTCCCGTTTTTTAAACAATTCGGACAAGTATGGCTGTAAATATTTGGAGCGCCACATAAAAAACAAAACACTTTGCGCTTCATTCGACATTGCTTGTATCGATGGCCTTCCTTACGACAATTCCAGCATATAAGCGCCACCGCACAGACTTCGCTATTTAATTCGCCCTCGGAGAACTCCTCAGCATCTTCCATCTCCTCAACCAACTCAGAGACCTGCTTGCGGAAAGGCACTGCCTTTTGATATCCCTGGGATTTTCGGACATCTTCTAAAAAGCTTTCCCTGCGTCGGCATATTGACCTTAAACCTTCTACCGATTGAACAGGAATATTAAGAATTTCATGTCTTATTTCTGGCCTTAGATTTCTTTTTAAAATTTCCACTACTTCCATATTGGTTAGAGGCATATCCAGGTGGTCCATTAATTCTTGAATTGCATCGTAAAACGTATCGAATCCTTCCCTTTCCCGCTGCTTTCTATCTCGAATCGCTTCACGGATATCTAAATCCGTCCGCTCCTCTCTGAATTGCCTTCTAAGTGCAGTGCAAAGATAATCCCATCGCAGCTCGTGGGTATTTCTGTGGTACCTCCAGTAAAATTCTCTTGCTTTTCCTTCAAACAGAAGGCTAGCATTGCTGCTTAGGATCGAAAAATTTCCCTCTAGCGTTTGTCTCGTGAGAGCCTCTACCCGGTAAATAAAATTATCGACACTGAGACCTTCAGGATTTCCACTAAACCGCAATTTCCAACTGTTTAAAATATGGCCTACTTTGTCGGGCCTCTGGCTTAGGTCTGAGAGATTACTTCTGGGTGTTTCGCGACCGGAGCCTGATGGTCCATCCATGTTGAGTAGTGGAATTTGGCCTAGAGACTCCCTTCCATGTAATGCCCCCGGGTTGGCAACTTCTTCAGCTGGAAAGGGTGCAGGAACATTAGCTTCAATCAACCTGGTCATCTGTTCCGATAGTTGGGTCATCAAATCATTTTGCATGGACTTTACAGCGTCTAAAATTGTGCTCTGGATCAGCTCTTTCTGAGCCAGTCCCAAAACTGCTGCCCCTGATGAACCACTGGGTGTAGATTCTAATATTTGCCCTTTATTTGCCCGAGTATTTTGAGATGGAGTACCAGCTTTTTCGAAGCACACTGAATTACAAGTAGGACACGTTGATTTCTTTTTGGAATGGGCTGCGATACAGGACGTGTGAAAAACATGACCACATTTGGTTTTAAAAGTCTTTCCAACATCTAGCAAAGATTCACACAAAGGACACTTTTGTGCCACATTTTCTTCGGTATCTGACATGGTGGATTACTTTGAAAATTTAGGACAGACAAGAAACTCAAAATAATAAAAATTTAAACCTCCCAGAGGAACACAAAACGCAAAGAAAAATTCTAGTACTTATATTTAGAGTAAAAATAAATAAATTTACGATTAAATCTTAAAGATATTATTAGATTTAAAATTAGATAAATTTTATGGGATTCAACCCCACGCACAGGTCGATGAACTTTCGTTGGATCAGCTGTTTCTCTTACTTCCCACAGAAGTTGACCTACTTTTTGTTCTCTGTTTGATCGAACCTCTGAAGAACTGACCTACGCCAATATAGAACTGACCTAGTTTTCTCTCCGGTTTGATCGAACCAATACGGGAGTTGACCTAGATTCGAAACGAACCAACTGATATGTTTGCTTGATCTAAAATTTAGATCACAAAATTAATGAAAGGAGATATTTATTTGAATAAAAAAGTGTACGGCAAAACCGAAAAAATCGCAAACGACAAATATATCATAAAATAATTGACCCTGAGCATAACTAAACCCCCTGAGACAAAACCTGTATGCAAAGAAAAGAAGAGAGTAGAATAGAAAGAACAGATAAGAATGCACGTGAGTGGCGCCTGACAGCTGTTGCTTGTGCAAGCACAACAACAACAAATGTGGCTTGCCGACAGCGGTTAGGCGATTGCGATTAACCGCTTTTGCCTATTATCCAAGCTTCGTGCACTGCAATAAAAACAATTTAGTTTCCCAATTTTTTCGTGGTCAGCAAAAATTTCAACATGAACTAATTGCTGCATTTCCAAAGCGATTTTATTGTTTGGGAAAACTAACGCTGCTGCTTTATTTCATAAATTTAAATATTCTTCTGAGTTTTAACATCATCCGTGGTCAGACAATACGGTTGTAATTAAACTTTTAAAGCCTGCAATTCCTATGCGTATGATGATAAAACTTATGGACTCGATGTGAATGTGGATAGAGGGTATGCTAGTAATTTTTTGTTTTTCTCTCACTCGTTGAAGTTTAGATCAAACCGTGGCCGGACGACCATACTTCCCAGTATTTTAGTCTCTCCGTATCCTATGCGACTGATCGAACTTCGAACGAGGTTGAAATTGGTTTGAGCTGCAAAACGAGATCAAACTCCGTTTGTGGCTAAGTCAACCAATAAATTGATTGATTTTTCCTCAAAGTAAAATCTGTTCTGCAAACTCTGGCTAAAATGAGTGATTGTGATGGTGAGCTACGTTACTTAACGTGGCCCTGAAGTTGGGCGCCATTTATAACAATAATGATTGGGATCTGGAAAATCGTAATCTACGAATTTTCCATTTCAGGCTAGGTGTTACATTGGGAGGGGTGCCGCACGCAATATATAACAATTTTCCGACTCTCGCTCGCCAGCAATTAGGGTGGTGTTCTTGCCACGCCCCCCAAGGTGCCTATATTCATTATTTCTACAAAAACTTGCGTGCAAAGGACAAGCTACTTTTAGGTAAGAGGATCACGACTCATAATAGCCAATCGGAAATGATCTAAAGAACAGATAGGAAAAGAAGACAGAAAAGGAATTCATTTGCAAATCAAGGTTCTGTGGCACCTCCGAACGTCCAAACCCTTAGATGTTTTTAGGCCTGGTTTGCCCACCCAACCTACGGCTACTATAATCCTGGTTATTGAATTTATTTCGTCCATAGTAGCCCCTTTGTTCGGGGTTCTCAGACGGTCATGTTAGCTCGGGTCAACACTGGGTTTTTTTAGAACATTATAATAGTTTATTTACTCTCTAAAGAAAATATAAAATTTGACCTAAGCATACAACATACATGTTAAAAACTATAATATAATAAAAATAGAAGAGTATGTAAAAAGGAAAATATAGTATAAAATAATATAATCAGAATAATTGGCAATACTTATAAAATATTATGGAAATTAAAATGAATAAACAAATATAACTGATTTCTTTAATTTAAGCTTAAACATGGGACTGAGCAAGACCATCGAACATGCAAACGAACCATCAAACATATAAACGAACATACGTTCGAACTTGAGTGAAATTAGTGAGAAAAGGGGTTCGATCGACTTTTTCTTTTTTATTTGATTAGATTTCAATTTGAATTTTAAACTTTAGTTTAGGTCCCGCATTTTCTTTTAAACATTGTTTTTCTTTTTTTAAATTCAACCGAATATTTCTGTAATTTTGTTTTCTCTAACGCATTGCCAAATTCGTGTTACGTAATATGGGTAGATTTTCACTCACCGCCATAAATGTAGATCCACCGAAGAAAGCGCTTTCCTGGATGACCTGTGGCTAGAAATTTAAACTAAAAAAAACAAGGAAAATCACACATTGCAACACTTTTCTGGGGGACACGACATTTTTTTTTCTCTCTTTTCTTTTTTTTTTTGAGAGGTTAGAATTTGGGGACAACAACAACAACTACTTCGAACCACTTTTCGCCACGCTTATTCCTCCTTTAAATTTTCTATTTTTTCTTTCACTTTTCATAGGAACTCGCTCTGGCCCACATAAAAAAAATTAACACTATAAAACTTAATCACTAACAAAATAAAACTATTCTTTTTCTTTCCTCTTAATCGAACTGCATTTCTTTGTTACTTTTCTTCTCTCTGCTGCCGCCACTGGACCGACCTTCCGTGGCCGTTGACTATGCCGATCTCTCCCGGGAAAACTAAGCACAGCGCGCGAAGATCGCCCGCTTCGAAACTGGCTCTCCTTTTAGCCACTTTTCCGCCGGAAACTGAATTTTCTTTGGCTTCGACCAAACTCACACTACGCAGAAAAACTGAGCGCTTTCGATCGCGGTTGCTCTGAGACTGCCTGTTCGATGCTCCGGCTCGACGTTGGGCCTGTGAGTGGAACTCAAGCCCTATATTGAGCTTTCTGCCTATGCTTATACTTTTCAAATGCAAAGCCAATATAACCCAAAACAATTATCTTTAGCGAACGCTGCTCTTGTTGATTGCTGCCGTAGGCTTCAAAAATCTGTCGGATCCGTCTCCACCAATTTGGGCTGTCTGACTTCTCCAGCGATAAAGTATAATTTGTATAAGCGCCAAGCCTATTAAATGGGAAAACTTTGGTCGAGAACTTCTTTTAAAACCTACACTCTTTCTTACCTCCCTGGACTCAGCGCTGGCCACAAATTCTACCCGCTTTTCTTTTCCAATATTAGGACTTTCGCCCTTGGCTTCTCGCAAGGTATTCGCACACTTCTGGTTATGTAACTTTGGCTGCACCAAGGAACTTATACTGAGCACCACTGATCTCTAGGAGGTGTACACTGGGAATGAGCGCTACTGACGCCACACTTTTGGCGCTAACCATTCTGATGCCTTAGCCCAGAGAGACAATGCCCCATAATAAGGATGACATTTCCCCCTGTTACTCTCCTCCGAGTCTTTCTATGCCCCTTATTAGTTCCATTCTTGTCTCCTAGATGGCGCCCCCTTCCCAAATATCTCTACTCCTCAGATACAAGCGTTACAATCTGCCAGTAAATTTCTGTTATGGCCTTTTTTTTGCCGGTACTCAGTTTTATTGATTTTCTGCTGGAGATTTTTAGTAGACTGTAAACTTGGTTTGATTCGTTTCGAAGCAAGTTATGATTTTCCGGAACTAAACATTGTTAAACGGCCACATTTTGGTTTGTTTTTTGTTTATAATTGCAATTTTATATTTTCTATTCTGCTAATTCCTTAAGCTGATGAACACGTCTAACTTGGTAATAAACATTTTTTTAAGGTTTCAAATTTATTACTTAAGCGGGCAATTTCATTTTCTTTTTGTTTTGGCAATTAACTTAAGCACATGAACAATTGCTTTTTACAAAAGCATATATAAATTATACTTTTATTTTTGGGTTTTTTTTTATTAACTTTAAGATCACTTTTGTTACGTATACAAAAAATGACTAGGAAAGTTTTTATAATGATTTTCTGTAATCTAAACTGATTAGTTCTATCATATCTGATTAGATAATCATATTTATAATAGTTAGTTTTAAAAATGATAAGAAAATAGTGATCCTAACTCGCTCTTTGGGAATACTTGAGGGAACTCTATGGCAGTTCCGCCGATCCTAACTACCGAACCCTAATATGGTGGTACTCACGCGACTTGCAGCAACTGCTGGGAGCTGTCGTCGAGAGGATCGCGATCGATGAAGATGTGGGCATGTTTGTTGCGCAGTCCATAATTGAGTTCCAAGAGGCGCTGGGCGGCGGATGGATCGCCACGAGTCGTGTGCAGAAAGCGTCGCAGAAGCAGGCGGGCTGCGGAGAAGGAGGATTCGGATCAATATTCGCATGGTGGTGAGTTCAGGGGAGCTCCACAGGTGTACAGTGCATTCATCAGTCACTGCGGTGCGATGGTTATGCAACTGGCTGCGGTTCCCATCGCTCAGGCAATTGACCTATAAACTAAGTTGGCCAATCCCACGATAGTCACACAGTGCAAAATTTAGGAGAACTAATTACGATCACTACTATAGTTTAAATAATCCTTAATTATAATTATCACATACAAATTAATATATATCTTTTACTTTGCTATAAATATTGTGCTTATCACTTGAAGTTATTTAATAATAATAATAATATTAAATTCAGTTTTCATATACTCATTATAAATGAGATTAGTTCTTTAAATTAAGATCTATAACTTTCTGATATCACTTTATAATTTTTGAAGTTCTTCAATTTAAGATCTATATTTCATACTTCACTTGTAATAAATTTCTAATACGATAAATAAAGATCATACAAAAAATCACAAGAAAAAACGTCACTTAAAGTGGAACTTTTGAATGGGGTATTCGCAACGATGGCAATTTCTTTCGGTGCTTTCTTCACGGCGAAAATGAAGAGTGGACTTTTGCGATCCAGTGACCCACTTCCATTAAAACTACACGAAATACGAACATATATTCTGCGGTAATTGCGGCTGCGACTTGAGCCACTCCTGAAGATCCGAAATCCTTTTGGCCATCAGTTGATCCTCGTTTTTCTCGTTCGACTGGACCATTTTGCAGCGTTATCGTTATCGTTAGCACCCACAAGAACTATCGGAATTATCGAACTTCCGGGAGGGAGCGAGACGGAGTTGTGTATTATTTTAATGCGAGACAGCGCGTCTGTGCGACGCTAATTCGCGACTGCAACTGATTGGAACTTGGATTTTTTTGGCTTTTCGTCGACTGGAAGTCTGCCGCTGCCGACGTCGCTGCCTCCGCCTCTGCCTCTGCCGGCATCGCAAATAATAAGTGCTTGAATAACGGCGAAAAGGGGGGAGGACATGGGGAATAAGTCTGGCCACATGCTGTGCGATCATGCAACGTATTTGTCTTGTGGCGTTGCCATCTCGCTGCTTAAAGGGATCTACTTATAGGAAAAGGAATCCTTAAAAATAAATAAAGTCCTAAATGGAAAATATAAAAATAAAAAATGTTTATAAAAATAATGCCAGGAAATACACTGATTAAACTTTCTTTTGATTTTCTGTGCTTTTCTTTATTTTCTGCTGACTCAAATCGTTGATCTAGATTTGCTTTCATTAATTTAGTTTTAGTTTAACACCTACGTATGCTAATTATTGTACACACAAAATAAATCTTATATCTTTAAAAAATTACACTAAAATTTGATGTCATATCTTAA
The DNA here is from genome assembly GCA_037075205.1 of Drosophila prostipennis. Taxonomy (NCBI): domain Eukaryota; kingdom Metazoa; phylum Arthropoda; class Insecta; order Diptera; family Drosophilidae; genus Drosophila; species Drosophila prostipennis. Next base: position 53,121 of record JBAMCJ010005561.1, on the reverse strand, counting down.
ATAAATGCTAAAATTTACTTGTCCCATATTTGTGTTGTTCAGTTGATGTTGAGTAATTTCCAGTATGTCAGAAGGTCGAAAACCGCCAGGTGTGTTGACTTATATTTTGTTGTTTTTTTTTCTTTTTTGCGTGTGCGTATTGCGTGGGTGCTGTGCGGTTTTTCCGGCTTTCCACCCAGCGGCTGAGGCCATTGCCGTATTGCCATGTTTGGCGGCATTTTTTCCACCATTTACTCGTTCGCTTTGGATTTGGATTTTTTTAAAGTTTTTTTTCCTTAGCTTTATCGCGACATTGGCAAACAATTTTCGGCAAGGCGAAGTCGCGCTCCACTTGTTATGCTGCTCTGCTCCCGGCTGAACCAGCCAACTGAACTGGCCAACTGAACTGGCTTCGGACGTGTTTCGCAAGTTAAGCCCAATCCAAAACCAAAACCAAAGCCAAAACCAAACTATTTACAACCGACCACGTTGGAACAGCGACAACAAAGCATGAGCATGAATTAAAACAAAACTGTCAAAAAGAAGCAGCAGCGGCGAAAGCGAATTTGGAGACCAATTTTTGTTAGTGGCCCACAGAACACAACAAACTCACCTGTCTCGCCGGCGATCGTAATTCCATTCGAGTTTTACAGTAAAACATGGCTTTAAGATATGCTGTTCAAAAAGTATTTTTTCAGAACTTGTATCCTACATATAAACTCTAAAATATTTTCTTTATATCTTAAAAAATTAATATACAAGAATCTTAAATATTCTAGATGAAAATGATTTTCTAATGATTTTCTAAAATTTTCAGAAAATTGCGCATACGACATGTTGTTCATTTTTAATATATATTTTATTTTGTATACTTTTCTTTAACAAAGTTAGCAAATATTTGCCATAAATTTATAGTTAAGCTAAGTAAAAAGTAATTTGAAATATTTCAAGATGACTTTTGTAACTTTCATAAGTTACAAATTAATCATACGACACGTGGGTCGTAAAATTTATAATCAATTTTCTTACAAGTTTAAAGTAGATATTGTTCAAGTTACGGAGGTCTGACTGTATCTTTCGGTGGCCAATTTATTGCAGTTGTAAACTTATTAAGCGCAACGCGCAAAGCAAACGCAGCGAAAAACACGCACAAGTTCACATTTATTCGAGACTCTTGAAAACAGCTGAGTGGCCTTGAAAATGGAACTTAGCCGGCCCGTAAATGTTTTAAAATAAAGCTTAAGTCGGAGTTTTGGTAAAAAAGTGCTAACTGCCAAATTAAAATGGTCAACGTACCATTCAAATTATACATTTGTGGAGTTTGGGAGTTATGGTCATGTGAATGGTAAATGGTACGACTTCGTTCTTGGACGTTTTCAGCGACCTTAGCCATAGGGTAGTGCACTGGAAAAAAATCAAATTTTAAATTAATCTAAAAAAAAATTGAGACTAAATTTGTGATTATAAGAATATATAAAAATATAATCTATTCTATGATCAATATTTATTTATAATGAATATCCTAACACATACGCCCGATTACTAAATATTTTCTAGAAATTTGAATGTTCATTTGAAATTTTACTACATATTTTTAATATTTTCCTACTTATTATTTTCTTCATAAAACTCCAATGTCTACTTATTCAAAATGAAAAATTTCGACGTTTATTTGGGAGTGGAAAATTTGAATTCTGATCAGACCGAGTGTGTCGATCGCGGCAAAGTGCATTTAGTAATAATACACTTGCTGTTTGCCAACTTTGCTTGCATAATTTTGCAAATCAATTAGCTAGAATATTCGCACTGCCTGCTAATTGCAGTCGCAGCATCATCAATACGAAATACAAACTACAAGCGGTCAATACAAGTCATGCAAATAGGTTGCATTTTGGCCAAGCAAAGAATGATATATGCATTTTCAGATAAGGCACAAACCGAATCTCTGAAAGCTCCACTCACACAAATCGTTGCTAAAATCCCTCAGTCACCAAAAAGAAGAAAAACAAGAGAGAACGCTATAGTCGGGTTGGTGTCCCGACTATCTAAAACCCGTCACTCGGCTAAAGGGAGTGCGATGGAGATGGAGATATGAACTTTGATCAGCAATAACTTTTTAACGAATGGTCCGATTTAAAAAATTTCTTCTACATTTCGATAGGTATTGATTAACACAACAAAACTGCATTTTTACTTTTCCGAAATATTTAAATTTTTAAAATCGTCTATTAAGAATTGTGGGCGTTAGAGGGGGCGTGGCACCTTTTTGAAATAAACTTGCGCTGCGTAGGAGCTCCAAGAATCTTCATGCCAAATACCAATCCTCTAGCTTTTATAGTTTCCGAGATCTCAGCGTTCATACGGACAGACAGACAGACGGACAGACGGACAGACGGACAGACAGACATGGCTAGATCGACTCGGCTAGTGATCCTGATCAAGAATATATATACTTTATGGGGTCGGAAACGCTTCCTTCTAGCTGTTACATACTTTTGCACGAATACAATATACCCTTTTACTCTACGAGTAACGGGTATAATTAATTATCATTGGACGTGGTGTAACTTGTGGTCAGGCGAGAAAAGGTTTTCGGCAGTTTACAATCTTAACTGCATAAAGTACCGCTCATTACTTCGAATGTTGCAACTCTCTTGAAGTAGTTAATTTGTTTCACAATAACTACCCCTTTAGTCAAATGTTTCTACACACATCTTGGGACATCAATCATGAGTCTGAGTTTTCTATTCTTTTTCGCCAATTCACTGCAGTTGAGTTTACTTCACCCAAGTACAACTTTCTAAAACGATCTAATGTAGTTCACTGTTTTTAATGTTTTGATGTCAGTTTCTTAATCGGTTCAAATGTTAAGAAACTATTATTTAAAAATTTATGTTTTTAGAAAAAAATTAAAATCCAGATTTTTCACTAAACCAAATCAGTATTTTGGCCGAAACAAAGAAAATAATAGTCCAAATATGGAGTGTCATACATCGTTAAACTCGTTATAAAATTTCCAATCGATTGGCATTTAAACCTAAAACTTTTAATTTTTGACCATTTTTCGCCAAAAAATGTGATGTAACCCCTTAAAAAAATATGAAAAAAAAGGTCGACAATTTTTTTTTTTAAATCAGTCAAAGAGTAACAGAAATTTATTTATTGGGTTGTTAGTTGTTCAAAATAGTACGTATCTTCGATTTGGTACAATTTTTGACCAAATTACAGCAAAAAAACACAAAAAAATTATTCTGTTTTTGCCAAAAACCCAAATCCTGATTTTCCACTAAAACAAATCAGTATTTTGGTCGAAACTAAGAAAATAATCGTCCAAATATGGAGTGTCATACACCGATGAACTCGTAATAAAATTCCCAATCGATAGGCATTAAAACCTGCAAATTTTAATTTTTTGCCATTTTCTGCAAAAAATTGTGATGTAACCCCTTTCTAAAAATGGAAAAAAATGGTCGACAATTTTTTTTTTCTAAATCAGTCAAAATGTAACAGAGAGTTATTTATTGGGTCATTAGTTGTTCAAAACAGTACGTCTCACCGATTTGCGACAATTTTTGGCCAAATTAGAGCAAAAAAACACAAATAAAATATCCTGTTTTTGCAAAAAAACCCAAATCCTGATTTTTCACTAAAACAAATCAGCTTTTAGGCCGAAACAAAGAAAATAATAGTCCAAATATGAAGTGTCATACATCGTTGAACTCGTTATAAAATTTCCAATCGATTGGCATTTAAACCTAAAACTTTTAGTTTTTGGCCATTTTTCGCAAAAAATAGTGATGTAGCCCCTTACAACAAAATGAAAAAAAGGTCGACAAGGAAGACAAAAAGTAATAGAGATGTATTTATTTGGTTGTTAGTTGTTCAAAATAGTACGTATCTTCGATATTAACCCTTAAATCAAAAGTTAATAAAATCTAAATATATCTTATTTAAATTCGATCTAAGAGTAACGGTTTTTGTAACGCTTCACTTTGCGTAACGTAAGCCTCACGCTAACGTCACGGAACACAACGGAACGAATCGATAAGTGAGTGGGTGTGCCATCGCTGGGCCAGTGTGACCGTGCGATCGTGGGGAACACAAACCAATGGAATAAAATAAACGAATAAAGTAAAACTTGATTTAAAGGAACAGAAGGGAATAAAATGATCTGTCGCCTGTGTCTGAACGCGCTGGACGAGCAGAGCGCGGTGCTGCTGTTCGGCGGCTCGGTTGGCTCCTCCGCGGCAGCCGGTGGCGGAGCGGGAGCAAGTGCATCCACTCCGCCGGAGGACGAGGACGATGGGGGAAAGGCGCTGCCGGAGAGCTACCTGGTCCAGCTGATCTCGATTCACTTGTACCTCTGTGTAAGTTGCCACTGCTGCTCCTGCCATTGGCAGCCCTACTAATCCGCCCAATCCCCTCCAGCTCTCCCGCGACGATGCCATCTCCACCTGCATCTGCACCGAGTGCTGCTCGCAGCTGGAGAGCTTCCACAACTTCTGGAAGCTGGTGGAGCTCAAGCAGACGACGCTGTGCAGCCAGTTCCTGGCCATCGATTGCGATGTCAACTGGTCGGAGGAGGGCACCGAGCTGCTGGACGCCCAGGCGGAGGCCCAGCCTCTGTTGCCGGCGGCGGAGGTGGAGCCCAAGGTGGTCACGCCCACCACGGCCAACAAGTTCCCCTGCATGTTCTGCGAGAAGTCCTTCAAGATGCGCCGCTACCTGGAGGAGCACATAGCCACCCATACGGGCGACCGGCCCATTGCGTGTCCCTACTGCGAGATGGCCTTCCGCTGCCGTTCGAACATGTACACCCACGTGAAGAGCAAGCACACCACCCAGTGGCTGAAGGCGCGCGAGGAGCGGGACGCGGCCAAGTCGGGTCAGAATCACACGGCGACGGAAGCTGCTGCTCCTCCTCCTCCTCCACTGCTCTCGCCACCCGCCGCTCAGCCGCTGCCGCTGTCCGTCATCCACAGCCAGCCCAGCGAGGCGGCCATCAACCTCACCATGGCGAAGAGCCCACCAACCGCCGGCTCGCGGAGCTCGCGCACGCGGGCCAGTCGCCGCAAGACGCACTCGCCCAAAAAGGTCCAGCACACGGAGGGCAGCGATGCCAGCGAGGACGAGGACGAGGACTCGCCGCAGAAGCGGCTCAAGGAGAACGAGCTGATGCTGGCCAACTACAATGCCACAATGCAACTTCTTTCGACGGGAGGCGGCAATCCCCCAGCCGGTCAGCCGGCTGATAGCCTGCAGCAGCGCCTGTGCGCCAATCTCCTCCAGCAGCAGCAGCAGGATCAGCTCTTTGCGGTCATGTCGGCCACGGCGGCAGCGAGTAGTGGTGCCCCCGCCAGCGCAACGACGACGACGACGCTGCTGGTTCATCCCTACGGGTGAGTAGTTTCCCTCGGCTTCCTCAGCTGAAAGTTGCCTAATGGAGGAATCTCTTCCAGCAATCCGCCCGCGGCAACCGTTTCCCAGGTGATCTGTCCCAACTGCGGCGAGCTTCCCGGACAGAATCATCGCTGCCTGAGCAAACCCAAATATGCCTGCGATGTGTGCGGCAAGTGCTTCAAGATGAAGCGCTACCTGGAGGTGAGCTTTCGATTCTGGCTCTCATCTGGCATTATCCTTATTAGTTATCCTTCATTCTCCTTATCGCAGGAGCACTTTGCCACCCACACGGGCGTCAAGCTGCACACCTGCGCCTTCTGTCCCACGGAGTTCCGCTCCAAGTCGAACATGTATCACCACACCAAGCGCAAGCACAAAGCGGAATGGGAGCGATCGCGGGCCACACGCTCGGCGGCCAAGGCCTCCGGCCAGGTGGGTGTGCAGGATGTGCCGGATGTCCAGGATGTCCAGGAGGATGTGCAGGCTCAGCCGGGACCCGCGGCCGCAGCTCTCTAGGAGGCAGGCCGGAAGCGACAGGCGTAGTCTTAGACTTTAAATTTATATATTTTTTGCATATTAGCCATACCGAATACCGATTGTACTTACCGCCAAGTTTCGTGGCGCCTCTATTGTGTATACTCTTCTCGTTCTCTATAAAGCCTTAACCAGCTAGGTTATTAAACATTCATTTTAACTAACTCAATCTCCCTTTATTCCATGGGAGGAAGTCCCTGAAAAAGAACCACCGCTCTTAGTTCTTACAGTTTTATTTCACTTTAGCAATTTATACAAGTAGAAGTACAATTAGTGGGGTCCTTGGACACGTTGCTTAGTTCAATAGCTAAAGAGCTCGGGGTCTCCATACCTATTGCCATGATACGATGATACCCTTAACGCTACGATGGGAGGATTTAGTGTGTGGCGACGCTTGAAAGTGTGTGGACAAGGAAGCTAAGTGCGGCAATGAACGATTGCTGCAATGATAATGATTGAACTGATCTTAAACCTAAGCCTGGCTGCTAGCTGCCCCACTGAGATTGGTGCTGCTTGTTTATGTGTGTTTCCTTAAACTAACTGCTGGGTATGATGATGTCTTGGTCTACGATCGCTTGCTGCGCGCCTGCGCCTGCAGCAGGTCCACCGACGGCACCGAGAACACGAAGGACAGGCAGCCGAAGCGCAGCAGGCTGCCGTGGGCCAGCACAGCCGATCCCTCCCAGGCGCCGGCCACCATGGGCACGGGAGCGCCGTTCGAGCAGCGGCAGGCGGGCTTCACAATGGGAGCCAGTCTGTAAGGGATAGGGAATACACATTAGTTACATTCAACTGGTTGGGTTAACTCTATGCTCTATACCGCTCTTTGCCCATCCTCTGCTGCTCAAACTGCCGCTGGATGTGCCGCCTCTTGTCCAGCAGATCGTCGACGCGCCTCTTCAGCTCGGCATCGTCCGGGCGCATCCGCTTGCCGGCATGCGTGGTCATCCGGTCGGTGAGGTCGCAGGCGTACAGCTGCCCGTTGACCTCCGTGCCGAACTCCGAGTAGTTGATCAGCTCGTAGGACTTGGAGAACTCGTCGTAGAAGACGATGGCGTGCTGCGGCGAAATGCGGCAGCAGTAGCCGATGGCCGACAGGTCCACCGTCTCCGTTTGGGCCAGCGTGGTCGAGGGCGAGTAGTGGCCGCCGTAGCCGATGTACAGGGTGCGGTAGCGCATGAAAATCGAGTGGTCCAGGCCCAGCGAGCTGAACCAGCGGCTGTCCTCGAGCATGTCGCCCAGCGGAGTGAGGACCGCCCGCGCCTGCACCTTGCACTGCAGCAGCTTGAGCTCCAGGCGCGTGGCCAGCTCGTAGGCCTTCTCCGTGTCGCTGCGCGAGCGCGGCACATAGCTCTCGGCAGCCGCGTCCGCTGCTGCAATGGCCGCCGCCGTGGCCAGCGCCGGGTGCAGGGCCATGGCGGGATCCTCGTCGGCGGCATTGCCGTTCTTTTGCGCCAGAATCGAGGACGTTTCGCTGGTGAAGAGCAGCGAGAAGCGGTTCATGTCCTCCGGCGCCAGTTGACCCTGCAGGGCAGTCGATCCCGCCTCCGCTCCTCCCTGGGCAGCCGCCAACTGACGCAGCCGCCGGGCAGCCGTGCGATTCTTGTACTGCCTCACTATCTCCGGATGCTCCTCGACCAGCTGCTGCAGCCGCTGGTGCGCCAGCTTCTTGATTATGTCCACGTCCAGGTGGCAGAGGTCCGCATCGATGATGCCCGCCTTGCTGCCGTCCTCCTCGTCCTCCTCGTAGCTCATCTCCAGCTCCAAGCTGGCCTTGCTCTCCATTTTGACCACCGACGGCTGCTCGCTGTTCGCCTCCGTTTTGCCGGGATTCTCCAGGTCCAGCTGGCCATTTACCTTGTCGCCCGGCGGACTGGGATTCTCGGACTGATGTTCCTGCTCCTGCTCCTCGGGGCCGGGCTCGTCGCTATCGCTGTCGCCCGCCACCGCCGTCTCGACGCTGCCGTATTCCCGCTGGATCTCGCGGAACTTGGCGCGGGCCGAGCGCAAGGCCTCCAGATCCTTGAGCAGCGATTCGGTGACCGACTCGCGCGATATCTCCTCGACGGCGGTGGGCAGGTTCTTGCGCCGCTTCACGCGGTCGTAGCGCAGCGTCTGGCGCATGGAGGGCAGCAGAGCGGGCGGATGCTCGTAGTGGTGGCGCACAATGGCCGGCACCTCGATGTGGGCACGCGGACGCACGTTGGTCTTGGTGCGGAAGGGCGGATGGCGGGTGTTGACCCGCCGGAAGAACTCCAGCTTCACGTTTTCATGGTCCAGCGGCTGGTGGAAGCGGTTCCACAGGCGCACGCGCTCCGTGGCCGAAATGCTGTTGGTCATATTGGCATCCTGCAAAGAAATAGCCCAGTTGAAGCGAAAGAAAGCCTCTGCTTGGCGCCGGTTAACTTACGATAAAGTTCTCGGCATGATTGGGACACATCCACAGGCCGGCCGGCAGGGCCGTCAGCGGGGGATCCAGGCAGTCCTGGTGGTAGTACAGCGGACAGTAGTCGCAGGAGATGAGCGGCGCCCGCTTGCAGGAGCGCGTGCAGTAGAAACAGGTCTTGGCGGGCAGCGGCACCAGGCCCTGGGCGTCCAGCTCGAAGGGCTTCGAGTTGCGGCGCTGGTTGCCGGAGCACTTGCCGCCGCCGGTGGGCGGATGCGACTGCTGGACGGGCTGGATCTTGCCATTGCCCGGGAACTGGGTGTGCAGCTCCAGTTCGGGCGGCAGCGAGAACTGCTGCGGATTGAGCATGCTGGCCGCCCGGATGACATCGTCCAGCGGCGTCGGCTTCTTGTTCGGATCGAGGGCACGCTGTATGGCCAGCGGCATCTTGGCCAGCAGCTTCTCGGTGCTGTTCCTTTCGCTATTGCTGCGCTTGCGCAGGTTGCGTATCTTCAGCGGTATGGACTCTAGGTCGCCGGAGGAGGAGGGCGTATTGGCCCGGGAGCCGCTGCCCGCCGAGGGGACGCGCTCCACGGAGCTCGCCTTGGAGGAGGAGGAGGCCGGCGGCTGGGAGACCTTGGCCATGCGGCAGCTGTGGCACAGCCACTGGCCACTGGGAATGTCCTCCTCGCTCAGCGGAGGATCACTGCGGGCGAACAAAAGGGGCTGAGGGGATGAGGAGGCACTGGAGCATCAGGCATACTCACTGGCACTGCAGGTGGAAGCTGGAGGGGCAGCGGTCGCAGCACAGCAGATTGCCCCCCTCCTCGCAGGCGTCGCAGTAGTCGTGGTTGTGGCCCCTGCCCGGCCGCCTGTAGTACGGATGCTTCGTGTTGGTGCTCCGCTGGACCAGCTTCTCGTCCTCGTTGGGCGGCGGGCGGATGAGCTGCTTGATTTGCTGTACGCGTTGCGGGCGGAGAGAAGGGACAGGCGGATTAGCGTGCTTTTTGAGCTAATGTGGCATCTCGAGCAGCGGCAGCAGCAGCCCCGCCAATTGGAAATTGGAGCAGCAAGCTCGCCATTCGCCCGCGGGGCGTCGCGGCTGCTGGGGCAGCGGCTGGCGCTCTACTCACCTCCATGATGCTCAGCGAGGCGTTCGGGTCCTGGTCCACTTTAGACATCTTTTTCGCTGGCTCCTCGTATCCGGTGTACACAATCAATCTCGGCAAGCAACTCTTCACTTTCTTTGGAGGCGGAGGCGGGCGACGGTATTCGGTATTTTCCGGTATATTCGCTGTGCAGCCCTGCGCATCCCCCGGGCGGCTGGTCACACTGCGGGGCTATCGATAGTCAGGTCAGTACATTAACAGTTAGCTAGTGCTGACGCCATTTCACTCCACAACTAGCTAGTTTTTAATTAAATATGGCTACTTTTTTGATTTTTTTTAAAGGATAAGTCCTATAACTTAAAATCAACTTAATAATTTGGTTTTAGTACACACACACACATATGTCTAGTAAATAAAGTAAATTTCATTCAAGCTAATATTACAGTTAATTAAATATGGCTACTTTTTTATATTTATAAGTGGTGTCTTTTATTATATTTTTTTTAAAGGTAAAAAAAGTAAATCCCTTTCAAGCTAATATACCTAATATTACAGTTAATACAATACCTGTAAAGTTAAAATATAAATTTAAAAAACAACAAAAGTAGGCTAGTTCCCAAGATCAATACACCATAGCATAAAATAAACAAATTCAAAATTGTCACATTTTGCAATAGAGCTATTCACATACTTGGCTAAGAAACCGCCAAACGAGCAGCACTGCTGGCAATTGACGCATCTCAGCTGGCCGACGACGCAATTTGCCAATTTGCAAAGCAATAGAATATAATTAATTAAAATAGTGCAATGTTCTCGATCTTTGGCAAGCGCAAGCCCGCGGAAACGCCGACGGAGGATCAGCCCATCCAGGGGCCGGCGGAGGGGCCGCGGCCAGGCACCAGTGGCGATGACTTCGTGTTTATAGAGCGGAAACCCGGACCGGATGCACCGCCTCCATCCGCCTTCGCTTCCGCGGGCCCCATGTACCCGCCCATGCCGCCGGCGGGCTACCTGCCCTATCCGCCAGTGCCTGGACCCAGGGGAGGACTGGGACCGGGAGCTGGGACCCCGGTGAAGCTGCCTGGCTCCCAAGGACCCGTCAACTACTTGCAGGACATTCCCTTCCAGCTGGCACCCGGCCTGGCCACCAAGGACCGCTATGCCAGCACCCAAATGCAGGTGGACAGCATCCTGGCGCTGCTCACGCGCCAAATGTCCGTGGACGAGCTGGCCGAGGAGTACACATTCGCCCTGGAGAGATCCGTGCAGAACGAGTGCTACTAGCCCTAGTCCATTAATAATTTCACTGGTTACTATAATAAAACGTTGCTTATTTAATTGTAAACTCTGTGGAATGTGTATATCCCAACATTTTAACAGTACTCTATAGTTAAAATATGTTTTAGGGGATTCCCGGTTTTATATAGATGATTCATAGAAATGATAAGGATTTTTTATGGAAAAGAAGTTGGATATTTTCTTATATTTATAGAGTTTTATATTGTATCCTTTTTTAACTTTTTCCCAATTTTACATTTCGGTTACTTCAGATTTTATTTTATATTATTATTATTTTACTCCATCCACTAAACAGTTTTAAAGCCAATAAAGTATAGCATACCATTCAGAACTATCTAAATACAAAATGGTATTATAGTTAAAGAATAAATATATATTTTTTTTAATTTTAATAGCCCCGGGTGACTATTGGTTCCTGATTTTTTAGTCTTTAATAGAATTTTCGATCTTGTAAAAGAAATATTTCAAGTTGTTATTGAATAAAAGATGTGTATTTTTGAAACAGTATATCTATAATCCCTACTACTAAGTTATTGCTTAGAAGTCCAGAACCTCCGATCTAGTAGTCCGGAAGATTCCCCTCGGAGCCCTTTCGACTGGGACTGCTCATAAGGTGTTCAGCTTCCCCCACGCGAATACATCAAATTGTTAGTGCTCTCGTTTTTCCAAAATTATACGTAGACAAAAAGTTACAGAAATTTTTCCGTTTCAAAAACACTCCCTCGCTAAATTCCCAATCGTTTAAAATTAACTGGGCCACCCTAGAAGCCAAGCCATGGCCAGCTCCAATGTATCCGACTGGGATGAGCCGCTGCCCACGTCGACGGACTCGCTGCCCGAGGAGGAGGATCCGGATGTGTGCGCCGAGGAGAACGTGAAGCGGCGCCAGGAGGAGAACCTGGCCAAGCTGCAGTCCTACGTGCGCCGCATGGCCTACCAGCCGGCCATGCCGCCCAGGGCGAAGCCCTACGACGTGGCCCTGTCCAAGCCGAAGCTGCACACGCTGATCGACAACTACGAGCAGTTCAAGGATGTCTACGACCCCAAGCTGCGGGCCAAGCGGGTCAAGCGGATGCTGGGCAAGTACAATGCCATCACCACGGAGTAAGTAAAACCAGGTGCTCCTGCCACCCAGCTACTCATTTCTCTGAAACCAACAGACAGCTGGAGGAGATACTCAAGAGCAACAAGACCAAGGAGCGGAAGAAGGAGGACTTCCTGAAGCGCAAGCAGGAGCTGTACTACAACATGCTGACCAAGCTGGAGAGGCAGTGCCGCACCCAGTACCTGAACGTGCTGATCAAGAAGTTCGCCAAGTTCATTGCCCACCTGGCCACCACGATGCGCATACCGCCGCAGCTGGTCGATCCGTACGCCCGCATGCAGCGGGGCATCTTCTGCAACATCCTGCTGGCCATCGGCGTGCAGCCCACCTCGCAGTCGGCCATCTACTACACCAGCCAGGATGCCATCGAGTACGACGTGTGCCATCGCCTGGCCCACGCGCTGCTCAGCCTGATCATCAAGGCCCTGGACTCGGCGGCCACCAGGGATCCCAACGAGCTGGTCAAGCCGGCGGACCTGGACTTTGAGATGGACAACCACATCAAGCGGCGGCTCATGTGCGCCGCCGAGAAGAAGCTGATGTACGAGCGGCGGCGCAGGAAGCCCCAGGCGCCGGGCCTTGGAGCCTTTGAGAAGTGCACCCGCTACGATTGCGACTAGGAGTGTGGCTCATCCAGTGTATTTGTTAACTAACTTTGGCTAGCATTGCTTATCCTTAAAAGTGTTTCCCGGCAGTCATCTATTGGCCTCTCGCTTGGGGGTTTCCCTTAGCTGGAGGCACAGCCAGTTGGCGGGCACCTGGAAGCTGTCCGTGGGATGCTGGGTGTACACCTCGCAGTAGGGCACATGCCAGGTGCCGCCACCGGCCACTGGGTGGGCACACAGCCGGTGGCGGATGGGCTCCTTGACGATAATCCGACCCGTCTGCGTTTGGGTGACCAGCGAGAACTGGTGCTCCTGCTGCCAGCGCCGGAAGACGGGCTTCAGCTCGGGTCCCAGGTGGAAGGCGTGGCTGCGCATGAGGTCGCGGGAGAAGAAGTCCGTGTCCTGGCCGCTGCGCAGGGTGGCGTAGAGCAGGAAGGGATCGTCGTGGGACCTGTGTGGGTATAAACTCGGTATAAGCTCTGTCTCTTTCTTTCTGGTGAGGTAAAGTGCAAGGCTTACAGATTGCTGGTCAGGAAGAGGCTGGCGTTGCTCTGGACATAGTGCATGGCCTGCTTGGACCAGTTGCGCATGTGCTCGCGGCCCAGGACCAGGACACGCTTGTCCCGATCCCGGAAGTGGCGCACCACGGTGGCCACCAGCTTGGCCAGCTGCTGGGGCGACTTCTTGGTGCCCGTGGAGTAGGCCACATTGAGGCCATCGATCACACAGTCGTAGGGCGCCGTCTTGTCCACGTACTTCTTGAACCTGGCCACCTCCTCGGGCGTGGATCGCTGGAAGACATCGCGCCGTATGAGCACCCGCTCCAGGAAGCACTCGCTGAGCTGCCGGAACTGCTCCTCGCCGATGGCCACCGGCTGGAGGTGCTGCTGGCATCCCTGGCACCTGCCCAGTGGCCCCAGATTGGTGGCACTGGCCCTCAGGAGCTGCGGCACCTGCTGGGCCAGCTCCTGCAGACGCTCCGCCACCCGTTGGCTGACCAGGATCTCATGGCGCTCGAGGAAATCCAGCAGACGTTTCAGCTGGGCAGGTAGCTCATCCGTTTCGCGGGCCAGGCGGTCGAGGAGTGCCAGGTAGACCTCGCATTTGGGCAGCTTGCGGGCCACGGCCATCTCCTCCAGCAGGCGCCAGGCCAGCCCCGCATCCCGATCCTCCTGCTCCACACTGAAGGCCTTCTCCGCCAGCGCCGAGTAGGCGGAAACGCTGGGCGCACTGGTGGTGACCTTCATCATCTCGAGAAGCGGCAGGGCTCTGCGCCAGTCGCTGCCCCCAGTGGCCACCAGTCCGTGGATGATGTGCTCACAGCTGCTGGCGTCCAGGGTTTCGTGCTCCGCCTGGAGATCCCTGCAGATCAGCAGGATCTCGGCCTGCTCCGCCTGGCTAAGGGGTCTCTGGTGGTAGGCGGCATTGTAGACCCTCAGCAGGCGACCCAGGGTGGCTGCATTCGGCTGGGAGCCCCTGCTCCGGAGGAACTCCACATAGTTCTTGGCCAGCGGCAGTTGTTGTGGGCCACTGCACACGCCCAGGATGACGGCGTCCACGTTGTGCCCGTTGATGTGCTTGTACGTGTCCACCAGGGACTGGCGCACCTCTGTCCACTCCTGGCCGCTGAGCTCCTGGCGCCGCTCGAAGAGATCGCTGCGCAGCTGCTCCAGTCGATCGGGTGGCAGGCTGCCCGGCTGGGGGCGCCGCTTGTGCTGGCTGGCCAGCCAACGGGGGCGGAGGTGGGCGTGGCCGGTGCTGGGCAGGATTTGCCGCAGCAATCGGAGATTATACATTATAATGGATAATCCGGGAACTTTATTTTGGCTAGAAGAATTTTGCCGGTTTCCATACGTTTTTGGTATATACCAAAATATGGGGTAGTCGGATATTTAGGGTATTCCTTAAAAGTTTAATTATTATATACAGAGAATGATAAATTACTGTTAATAAAAACAACTGCAGTTAACACTCTTAACAAATATAGGTTGTATTAATTTTATAATATACAGTTAAAACAATTGTATTTCCAATTTAACTTTTTAAATTTAGTGGTATTTAATTGGTATTTCTCAAGACTGAAATGGTATATAAAATGGTATTTATTTTGGGACCGGTTGGTATTTCCATCGCTATCGCCACACTGCACTACACAAAAAACTGCAATTCACTACCGAAATTCTGAGCATTTAATTGAATTGAATTTAAGTAAAAGCAGCTGAAAGTAAATTCGCCAGCAAGATGACCGTGACCGCCACGCCGCTGCCCGACAATCTGCGGGTGAAAGCCTTCTCCGACTACAGAAAGAAGCTGCTGGAGCACAAGGAGATCGAGGGACGCCTCAAAGAAAGTGCGTCCATTTGCCCAATCCTGCCGAGAAATCGCCATTCAATGCCTATTTTCAGAGCGCGAGGAGATCAAGGAGCTGACCAAGCTGTACGACAAGTCGGAGAACGACCTGAAGGCCCTGCAGAGCGTGGGACAGATTGTGGGCGAGGTGCTGAAGCAGCTGACCGAGGACAAATGTAAGATTCCCGGGGATTCCCGGGGCAAATTCAGATTTCCCCTACTCCCAACTGCTCCTCCATTCCGCAGTCATTGTGAAGGCCACCAATGGACCCCGCTACGTGGTCGGCTGCCGCCGGCAGCTGGACAAGGCGAAGCTGAAGTCGGGCACCCGTGTGGCCCTGGACATGACCACGCTGACCATCATGCGCTACTTGCCGCGCGAGGTGGACCCCCTGGTGTACAATATGTCGCACGAGGATCCCGGCGATGTCACCTACTCGGCCATCGGCGGCCTCACCGAGCAGATTCGCGAGCTGCGCGAGGTGATTGAGCTCCCGCTGCTCAATCCGGAGCTCTTCCTGCGCGTCGGCATCACGCCGCCCAAGGGCTGCCTGCTCTACGGACCCCCTGGCACGGGCAAAACCCTCCTGGCCCGCGCCGTGGCCTCCCAGCTGGACGCCAACTTCCTGAAGGTCGTCTCGTCGGCCATTGTAGACAAGTACATCGGCGAGAGTGCCCGCCTCATTCGCGAGATGTTCAACTATGCCCGCGACCACCAGCCCTGCATCATTTTCATGGACGAGATCGACGCCATCGGCGGCCGGCGCTTCTCCGAGGGCACCTCCGCCGATCGCGAGATCCAGCGCACGCTGATGGAGCTGCTCAACCAGATGGACGGCTTCGATTCGCTCGGCCAGGTGAAGATGATCATGGCCACCAATCGGCCGGACACCCTGGATCCCGCCCTGCTGCGTCCGGGTCGCTTGGACAGGAAGATCGAGATTCCCCTGCCCAACGAGCAGGCCAGGTGGGTTGTCTTTTCTGTCTTATCCTTGGCCAAACTGATTTATCTCTCGATTTAGGCTGGAAATCCTCAAGATTCACGCCCTGAAGATCGCCAAGCACGGCGAGATTGACTACGAGGCCATTGTTAAGCTGTCGGACAACTTCAACGGCGCCGATCTGCGTAATGTGTGCACGGAGGCGGGTCTCTTTGCCATCCGGTAAGGTTTACTTCCTTCCTTCAATCTGCTTCTCCTAACTCTCCAACTTTTCGCAGTGCCGAGCGGGAGTACGTCATCCAGGAGGACTTCATGAAGGCGGTGCGCAAGGTGTCGGACAACAAGAAGCTGGAGAGCAAGCTGGACTACAAGCCCGTCTAGGAGGGAGCCACCCAACCATAGAGATAACCACTTTTTACACACATATACAGATATATATATTATGCCAACAACAGGCCTGTCACACAAAGTCCGTTGCTTGCTGCTCCATATGCTAATTAAATGCTATGTAAAGATTAGGGTTCAATGTAATTTCCTTTTTGGATTGGATGCTTCTTCCTCCCCCGAAGATTAGCCGCACTTCTGCTGCTGCTGCTCCTCGATGCGCCGCTTCTTGCGCTCCAGATAGTCGCTGACATTGTCGAATCGCTTCTTGAACCAAACGGACAGGTCCTCGGGAACGAACGGCGGTGCGCCCTCCTCGTTGGCGCCCAGCCCGTCCAGCACCATCTGCAGCCAGCCCTCGGGCACTCCGCTGGTGGCCCGCTGCCCGGTGGCGATGTCGTAGACCCGCAGGCTCAGGCGCTCCTCCTCGGCGCCGGTGACGTAGATCCGGTCGGCGGTTAAAGTAAAGTTGCTTATGTTCCAGGTGCCCGCCTCGGCGCGCACCAGCTGGGTGGCCGTGACGCTCCACTTGTCCTCGTCCGCGGCGCTGCGCTCCAGGCGATACAGTCCCAGGGCGTCTACATGGTCGTAGAAGAGCACGGCCGCCTGGTAGACCTTCTCGGGCTCCAGTTGTCGCACCAGCAGACGCACCGCCGGCGCCGGAAGCTCGTGCTGCAGCAGCTCCTTGCCCTGGATGAAGTTCCAGACGCGCAGCGTCTTGTCGCCCGACGCCGAGGCAATGTGCTGGTCGGTGAGCAGGGCCAGGCCGGAGACGAACTCCCTGTGGCCCAGGCAATAGCTGTGGATGTCGAACGTGGCGGGATAGTTGGTCACGCGGATCTTGTCGTCCCGGTCGCAGGTGATGATGTGCTGCTGGTCCTCCGACCACAGGATGTCGTACACCACGCTCAGATGGCCGAGCAGGAGGCGCGGGGCGGCCTCCACCTCGACGCAGTCGTACTGATAGCAGTCCCCCGTCTTGTCCGTGACCAGGACGGAGCTGCTGTCGCTGCAGAAGCGCAGCGCGCTGGCCGCCCGCGCCAGTGGGCGGGCGGAGAGCAGGCGGGCGTTCTCCGGCCGCGTGCGGTACAGCAGCAGCGCCTTCTGGCCCCCGCTGGTGGTCACGGCGAGCAGCTGTCCATCTGGCGAGTAGGCCACATTCTGCACCAGGGCGAGGGTTCCTCCCGTTCCTGTGCCAGATCCCGAGGCTGCTGCCTCCTTGGCGCCACCGGCGGCCAGCTGTTGCTCCTTGCCGCCAGCAGCCGAGGGGCCTGCAGCTGGACAGGATTCCCGGGCCGCCTGGCTCTTCAGGCCAAGGTCGGGCGGCAGCTCGATCTCCTTGAATATCTGCAGGTCGTCGGGGTTCACGAACAGCACCCTGCGGCCGTGGCCGAGCACCAGTTCGGGTTCCGCGAACAAAATAGTGGCCGCTTCCCTGACGCACATTTCCGAAAACACTCGCTTGAATCGCTGTGAATGGTGAATGATTCGATGGGTGGACACATCGATGTCTTTCCACATTTCGGAAGTATCGATGTTTGGCCGTTGTCATCGATCAACGGAACAAGCGCCCTCTGGCCGGTGACCAAAGAACTAAAAGCGTTGGAATGCAAGTAGCAGACCAATTGGTAACACTAGGCGTATGCGCGATTTTTTAAAATCTTTATCAAAACGTAACTATTTATGCGTTTCTTGTAATTTGTGGAATGATAAATGATGTTTATTATTTATAATTTTATCGTTAAACCCATCAATAGCTACGGAGGGTGTCCCCGCTAAAGCGCCCTGTGCCCGGAGCATGTCCTCGCTAAATATCGATAGTCGGGCGCCGGCCATCCCCAACCCCAACACACTCGGCTTTCGTCACTACTCCATTTGCACGCACACCGAAAGGGTTTTCGGCCGCACTGCGCCACGGGCACACTGGCTGGACTCAACGCATTTTGTTGTTGTGTTGCGCGTTTCAAATTGTATTGTTATTTTTTGTATTTTTTTTTGCCTCCAACGGGTGTTGTTTTAAACGCCGGCCAAAAGTGCGGTGCGAATTCGATTGAGTTTCAGTGAACATGCCAGGCGGATCGTAAACACACTTATTTATATGTGCGGTTAGAGCGAGACGGGACGAAATATCAAATAAAAATACTGTACTGTGTGTGTAGCGAAACCAACACCAGCAACGCAGGCGGAGAACTGAAAATGTGCGTGTGAGAGAGATTTTTTTTGTGTTGTATTTTCGGCTATGGCGAAAAAGGAGAATGAGCATTGCCCAGAGGAGAATCTGTGAATCCTGGCGAAAACAGACGGCCTCACCATGAATATACTGCAGAAAATCGGTTAGTATTATGAACTCTCGCCTGCGCTCTCTCTCGTTTTGCGACTCCTTGGCTTTTCATTTTCCTTCCGATTTCCACTTTGCCGTTTACCGTTTGCATTTGCCTTTACACACATATTCTGCTTCTGCTCCCCCTTCTTCCTCTTCCTCTTCCAGTTCCTCTTCCTCTTCCCATCCTCATCCTCCTGCTCATCCCCATTTCCATCCCCATCCTCCTCCCACGCCTTTTGTTGTTGTTGCTGCTGCTGCTCGTTTTGGGAGCTGTCAACAAGTCTATTTTTAGACTTTTAGATGCTGCAGTTGCAGTTGCGCCTCTTCCAGAAGTGTTAAACACTGGAGGAGAAACTCTGGCGGGGGGCGCAGGCAAACATTTTCATTTTCCTCTTCCTCCTCCTCCTCCACTTCCTCTTCCTCTTCCCATATTTTCACTCCTAATCGCCACCCACCTCCTGCAAATTCCTCCTAAATTCACTTGGCTTGGAATTTATCCTATTGTCCTGATTTAATTACCAAATCTTTGATTAATTCCCGGAATTATTCAATTGCATTGCTCACCTTGTTGTCCTTTGGAAATTGGTTAAATTAAATGAAAGTTCCAGGAAAATGCATATTGCCAAAAACCGGTGGTTAAATGCCATAATAATACCTTTGTCTTGAGTTATTTACCTCGTTTTCGATAATTTCCCGGAAATCTGCAATTTAAATCCATCATTGTTTGCATACCTGTTCATATTAATCCTGTGAATATTGGAGGTAGTAACCTACTATAAAATGGTTTGGGGTTTTGCAAAAAAGTAGGCAAGCATTTTAAAATATTTGGGTAAATACCACAATTTGCATATATTTACTTACTTAATTTATAGATATTTCTAAAACGCATTTGTAGGATTCTAGATTCCAGGATCTCTAGTTTGGTATTTTAGTATTTCCTCAAGTATTTTTATTATTAGTAGTTACTTTCCAATTTGTAGGACTCTATATTCCAGGATCTTTAGTTTAGTATTTTCTCAAATATTTGTATTATTAGTTATTTTCCAATTTAATCATAGTTATAAATGACAGTACCTCTATTTCCCAAAAAAACACTTGATTAACCCAAAGATGATTTTCCTCGAAAGAAGTTATTAAATGGTTGGTTCACTTTCCAGTTGAATGGTCAAAAATTCGTCAAACATCCGATTTCCGGGAAAGTGCCCTCTGAAAGTGCTGCTGACTATATTCGTGCACTTTTTGAACCATATATGTAGAGATAGAGAGGCATAATTACTTTTCTCCAAACTGCTGGTTTTGGTTTTGGTTTTAGCCGGCCTTTGTCTATGCCCCCCAAATCATTTGTGCTCTGGCCAAATGAAATGGATATGCCATGGTCAGGGTCCTTTGTAAGTGGGCGGCAGAGCGCAGTTGGTTCCCAGGAAACTGTACAATCGTCCACCTTTTTCACAAATTAATTAAATTCTACTAACTGCAGCGCTTTCATTTGGTCCTTTGTTTGGATTCACCCTCATCTATTAATATCCTGCTGATTCCGGTGAAAACGGGGAGAGAGCTCTTGATTTCTGGTTCCAGGAAAATGCAATTGCAATTGCGCTTATGAACTTCTGTTTCGCACTTTGCTGGCCACCTTAATTAAATGCTGAAAATGATGAAGAGGCTTTGTTTGATTTAGCATTATCCTGTTGATTCCGCACAAATCAAGTGGAATCCGAGATTTGCAACGCATATTGACCTTACAAATTTTAATTGGTTCCCGGAATTCACAGCTTCACCTTGGCATTATCATTATCCTGTTGATTCTGCCTAAGTGAAAATGTAAGCAATACGATGGACTCTCTAATTATTGTTTGCACAGTGTGTGGGAGGTATAAATACTCGTACATACATAGTTGGAAATGCATATTAACCCCGATCCCCGATTTTCCTATCCCGTTCCCATTTTAATTAATTCCGGGAAATCGCAATTCCTGCCGTCTAGCTTCCATTTTAATTGGACTTTTGTTTGCTTCACCATTATCCTGTTGATTCTGGTTCAATGCAGCTCGGCAACTCTTTGCTTTTAATTAATGAGCAGAGCTCCGATTTCGAGGAAAATGCATTCAAACTTGTTGCTTAGCTGCCTAACTGCCACTGAAAAGTGAATTTGCCCTTGAAGGGAGCTTTTCACTTAAGTTGTGTTTCATTCTCCTTGTACTTAGTTGAGCTTAAGGTCCAAATAAACAGGATGTTACAGAAGATGGAAGAAAATTGTAGTATTTTTTATACAGCTAAAAATATTTTTGTGATAAAAAGTTAAAGATTCTGGAATCTACATACAAATTGCTCAGGTTTTTTGGGTGTGTGGTTTCGATTGTTTCGGCCTCCCTGTTGTTGACTTTTTGTACTGTATGCATGAGCAACTACATAATTCTCATTTCAAAAACCCCACAAGTTTTTGGACAACGTCTGTCATTCTTTGTGTGCTCGGTAGTCCGTTCGGTGTTTACCTTTTTTTTAGCGAGTGCAAAATCTAAGAGTCGCCAGCTGACTTGAATGTTTCCATTGGCCTGATAAGAGCCCCTTGACGATGATAACAGTCACTGGGTGTCACACTCGCGTCCATTCGCCCAGGGCTCATTAGTGGGTCACAAAAAAAACTTAACTTCATTAGTTTCTAAAATACCCATTTGATATTAAAACTAATAGGGTTTAATAATATCTTTATTTTTAGGGTTTTTAGGGTTAATATATAAATATATTTAAGGTATTCTAATGGGAAACTCTCACTTGTCTTTGTAAATAAAGCATATTATATCAAATGTGAGGTAAGATGAGTTTAAAGATATATATATAAGAGGGAACTCTCCAGTTCTTGGGCCTAATATATGATATTATCTTAATTACATTAGTTTCTAGGGAAATAGTATAGTTCAGGTACATTATTAATGGCTTAGTAGAAATACCTATGTAATATTATAACTAATAGGATTTAATAATATCTTTATTTTAAGGGTTAAATAGGGTTGTATAAATATATTTAAGATATTCTAATGGGGAACTACCACTTGTCCTTGTAAATAAAGCCTATCATATCAAATGAGAAGTAAGATCACTTTAAAGATATATATTTTAGGAAGAACTCCCCAGTTCTTGGGCCTAATACATCTGATACGATATTATAATAATATAAAAATAAGCATTATTATCACTTTTAGAGCTTTTGAGAGCAGGTGGGGCTGGGAAAGTAGCCAGATTGTCAGCTCTTTCGACGACTGCTCTGCCTGCCCAGTGGTCGCGCGATTAGATTGTAAAAGTTGTACGCTCGCAGCTCATCGCTTACCGCTCGCCGAGCGCCTCGTACCGCTCACTTACCGCTTACCGCTCAGTGGTTCGTTCGGTCGCTGGGTTTTGCTGGGTTGGGTTGAATTGTGTGGAATTGAGTTGGGTGGCTCAGCTCGGTCGGTCAGTCGCACGCGAAATTTTCACAACAACGGTGTGTGGCTGCGGAAACAGAAACAGAAACGGAAAACGAAATATCAAATATCGAGTCAAGTTGCTTGAATGAAAAGCTCGTGATTCGCATTCGCCCCACACTCGCACACAGTGTGTGATATCATATAGGGGCGATCCCTGATCCCCGAAATCATTGATTCATTCAGTTTTTTTCGAGTGTTTGATTGTTGTGCGATCAGATCAGTGATCAGTGATCGAAAAGCGATCGATGCGGGCCACAAATTGAGTTGGAGTCGTTGATGCGTTTGCTCCAATTCCCAGTTAAACAATAACAAAAGGCCCGCCCAGAAAGAACCCCTCTTTATAGAGGAGGGGGTGTGTGATAGTGTGTGTGTAGCATCTATTTTCATCTATTTCCGCCGTTTTACCCGTTTTACCCGTCAACAAAATGCGAGTTCTCAACACGGAGCTGCGCCTGCGCTTCAAAAATCGCAAACCGCGACCCTTTAATCGGGCTGCCAGTGCCGATGATGCGATGATGGACATGGGAACGGGAACGGGGATGGCAAATGGAAATGGTATGGGGGCCACGACACCCTCTACCCCCTCAACCCCCTCGACGCCACTCGATCAGCGCCTGAATGGAGCCATCAGTATGCGTACGTATCATGAATGAGTGGGCACTGGAAAAAAAACCTAGAGCCAATATTAAAATAGTACAATCATGGGAAATCTTGATCCCCCTTGATCAGGATTAATAGAAAAATAATACCTAGAAAAATATAGATTTTATAAACAAAGTTTATATATAATACTTTATCCCATTAAAAACCCATTTGCTTTATATTTGCAATGATGACTAATGAATTTTATTCGCTTTGTCTATCTCTAATTGCAATTGTACTTTACTACCATCTAGTGGCTTAATTATGTTTGCATATAGTAAACTAGTAAAATAATCCCAGGCGCTAACTAACAAATATTGCAGAACTGCAAGCTTGTTATCTGGATTTACGAATAGCTAGATAAGGTGTTTGTTTAAAAATACACGGGTTCCATCACCGCGCTTTCTTTATAGCTACTATATGTCCCCACAGTCTTAAGTAATGTCAAAAGTGGGATTTGAATTTCTTGCTTAAATAAATTATTATAAAGAACCAAAATTCAAGGGCTAACAAACTAATTTATCAATTCTCTTATCACGAGAACTTGATAACCCTTTTTATGTAGATAGGTTTCAAGATCAAAGTCAAGAAATAGGATCTTAACATAAATAATTAATAGATCTTGATATGATTACTTATTGTTTCATGTGCATTTTTGTGTGCAATTTGAACAAACAAACAGAACAATTTCAGTTTTCAGTTTTCCGTTTCCAGTTGCCAGTAGTTTTCAGTTCCAGTTGAATGTGTAAATGGCCTTGAGCCCGGGAGAGAGATAGCTATACTTATAAATATATAGAGATAGCTCTGTGGAATGCCGATGTGGAATGCGATCGTTGGTCGAGATAATAGAATAATGGCCACCACGGACAAATCATCATTTTTATCATTCTCATTCTCGGCTAGCTTGGCTGCCATTGCAATTGCCTCAAATTAGGCGAGCATAATCGCTTAAATTGCCAAATTGATCAGAATCCCAGGCAGAAGATGAATCAATTGCCGATAAATTGGGCAACGGACTTATTGAGATATATTACGTTTTTACATTAAATCGGAAGGGGGAAGTGATTCAGTTGAAGTGGGGGAAGCCCTTTAATTCCAGACCTTTCTTATGTTTCATAAGGGAAAAAGTATGGAAAGTAGTTTTACTATTTGGTATAAAATGGTTATTTTATTATAAATAAAATATTGTATTATATGCGTATTGAAAATCGTGTTATAAAATCCAGTTTTTATAGAACTTTTCCTGTTCCTCTTTAATATCTAAATTTTAGTAAGGATAGTATGCATTTTAGTGGTTCGTTCGGGTCTAGTTGTTAGTTTTATATATTAGATAGAGATATTTGATTGATTAGAACAGGATGCTGGGCCATAAAACCGATACAGCCCGACTTGCTGGCTCCCCAGATACTATAGTGTGGATATTATACTGCCGTAGTTGTGGTCGTTGGATGTTCCTAACCCGATCGGATATCTCGCCCACCTCGTCAGTATCTAATCTAATCGCCCGTCTCCATGTCTGCGTCAACACATGTCCACATTGTTGGGATTGCCAGCATTTGGGATACATATCTACCAGTGGCGGATCCAGGATTTTGTTGTGGGGGGTGATATCAGAACAATTTTTTTGGTGCATACTTTTTGAGTACCAAAATTTCTTTCATTTTTCACCCGAGTGGGGGGTGATATATCACCCATATCACCCCCCGTGGATCCGCGCATGATATCTACATATATACATGTATATATATCTGTACGATGTGCTTGCCTACGACATTTTGGCATGCCGCAAACGAATGAAAACATTCTCCAAATGGCGAGAGATGGATATGTAAATGCAAATGTAAATGGGAATTTTGTTTACATGAAAAGGGTTTTGTTTAATTGTTGTTGATTGAACAATTTCGTGTTGGCTTTCACTGCACTTTCTAACAGGGAAAGGGGAGAAGAGGAAGCTGTTGACTAGTCACCTGTTGCCGCAACTCGAATTTAGATAAACGAAGGCAGCTGCACTTGGAGAAAAATGGCCTTGAAATTATTTATTTCAATTTCAATTTTTCGTATACAAAAAAGGATTTTATTCTAGTATTTTTGGTATTTTATTTAAGTTTTAATTTCAATTTTTCGTATACTAAATAAAGGATTTTATTCTAGTATTTTTAGTATTTTATTAGTATTAGTAATCCTTTGATATGATGACTTATTTGTGATTGAATTTAGGTAATCTTTCAATCGAAAAATATATAGCGACAACCAGCTGTTGAAATATTTATAAATAGTTACAAAAGCCGCAGGAAATAGTAGATTATTTCCGTACATCGGGGACGCCCACCGCAAATCAATAACTCTTTCTCATTAGCACCAGAAAGTCCCTATAAATATTACATATGGTGTGTGATTCCACGAAAAGCGCCTTTTTGTTGAAATAAGTTGAGCTTTTAGTGGGAAAGCAATGTGCAAGGATATAAATAAAATAAAAAATAACAAGCAGAAAAGTTGCATTTGCCACTTTTCTTTCTTTTTTTTTTACTACTGTTTTTCCTTTGAAAATATACACATATGCCGGGGTTGAAAAGAGATTTCCAAAGAATAAACATTTTGCCGAGCGGTTTGTTTGTCACATTCGCAGTCGCATTCGCATTCAGGCCAAACAAAGGGGGAACAAGTGTCGGGAATTGATGGCTTTGTGGCCAGGACACCAAACGGAAGCGAATGGAGCATGCAGAATGGAGGCTATCCTGGTCAAAGGAGAGTTCCCATTCCGATTCCGATTCCTGGGAATAATATGCGTCCGCTTGCGGCTGATAGGTGACATGCGATGCGAGATGGCAGGTCAATGGCTACCGGGAATTGGCTTGATTGCCTCCTGACCCTGACCTTAAAGAAAAATCCATGGGGGCGTCTCTATTCAGTTTCTGTTTCAGTTTCTGTTTCAGTACAGTTCTGTTCCATTTTTGCCACCGAGCGAGCCAAGAAGAAGGGCACAAAAAGCTCTTAATTGACCAAGTGAGTGTCCGCCGACAGATGCCTTTATTTCATTATATATAGGTACATATATATACATATGTATACGGTCTTTAGACTCGCTCGAGTTGAAAATTATTTAATTGAAATGAGCAGCGATTAAAAGAGATAGCGGCCGAGTCAAAGGGAAAATGGCAAGTGGCAATGTTTGAGTATAAATAGAACTGTGCCTGTGTAGTTGGGTTATTCAACTAATGGACCCATGTTTGGTCCTAACAAATAAAGGTGGTAAATCTATTTGTTTTCCAGGCTACAGTCCTACTTCGTTGGGTTCAACTTATGGAGTTACTTAATTCTATACCTCTAATATATGAGATCTTATAAAAAGTTGGTGTGATCTTGAAAAATCTGCAAAATTCTGATAAATAAAGGTGGTAAATCTAGTTGTTTTCCAAACTACAGTCTTACTTCTTTGGGATCAACTTATGAAGTTACTTAATTCTATACCTCTTTCTTATGATCTAATAAGAAGTTGGTGTGATCTTGAAAAATCTGAAAAATTCTGATAGATATTAACTGAAAAGTTATAAAATTCCACTTGGGAAAGTTAAGGAAAGTTAAGAAATGATCTTATTAAATCCCTCTGGGGTCAAAGTTGAATTAAGTTGGGAAAGCCATCGCATCTTGGCCGGCCTTTAATGGATTTAATCTCTATGTGTCGGGGCCACAAGTGGTGGGCAGATGGTTTCCAGTGGCGCCCGAGTGAAATCTCGACTGGGTTTATGTACCTGTGGCCGGTGGCCATTGTTGGATTTGTTGGATCTATGGTCACGTATGACATGGCGCTTTCCCGAT
Source organism: Drosophila prostipennis (assembly GCA_037075205.1). NCBI lineage: Eukaryota > Metazoa > Arthropoda > Insecta > Diptera > Drosophilidae > Drosophila > Drosophila prostipennis. The sequence continues at coordinate 26,791 of JBAMCJ010005561.1, read as the reverse complement.
TTCCCGCTTTCCCCCCTTCCCCCCGCGGCAGCCCCCACAAGTGTTTGTTTATGTCAACTCGATTGTGGGCTTCTTTAAACTGTTTAGTGTTTTGTGTGCTTTGTGTTTTGTGCTCTCTGCTTTTCACTTACACAATTGCCATTCTGCACTTTTGCTTTCCTATGGATTTCATTTCGTTTTCTTACATATCGTCGCCAACTCAACGCTCTATGTCATAATTGTTCACCTGGCCGCCCAATCTTCCCCCCCCCCCCTCTCTCTCTCTCTTTTTTTGCTTTCTTCCCGGGTGCAAAACTTTCATTCTTCTATCTTTCTGTCTTGCTTTCTGACCAAGAGTATCTGAAGCGTGTCTATTGGACAGTTACATTGTTGAAGTTGTTTTGAATTGTTTGTAAGCCCCCCCCCCCCCCTACCATTTTTATTTTTATTATAACAACAAAACCACCTGCTTGAATTGAATTGAAGATTTCATTCCACGGCGGGCCATTCCATTCGAAAGTGAAAGAGTTTTCATTGAGAATTGAGAAATCCAAATTAATTGGAGGGTATTCACCCCGCCCAATCACTTTTAACCGTTTCCCTTTAGTTGATAATCAGATTTATCGAAGCGATTAATTTGCACAACTTACGATTAATTATCGTTATAATTACGAAAGATATTAAATAGCTTTATAGACACTATAAAGGTTACTTTTATGAGTACCTATAACTTGAAGATTCAGAGATAGATGATTAAGAGATATCGTAAATCGATTTATGTCTGAAAGCTTATTTACAAAAGTTCCATAATAGATTTGAATTCTTAGTTGTTAGGAAGAATTCCTTAGATGGTAGTGATAGTATTGATAGTATATCGAAATAGATATAGATAGTAATCCCTGAACTTCCTATTCAACTCTTCCTGATTCAATGGAGTAACTACTTAGTTAGGAGGCCCCTAGTTCATCCCAACTAGTTTTTAAAGTAGTGGGTGTGGCACCCACACCACTCATGAACACTCACGCACCGCAGTTACACCAGGCGACATCGTCATCGCCGTGGTCACCATACAATATAATATAATACCATCATACCGTCATCGTCATCGTCATCGCTCCCAATTCTCCATAGGCTTCTCAGCTTCGCTTCGTTGTCGCTCGTTTCTCTGTTTATGGAGTAGGCATTCAAAAAAAAAATACATACACCCCTTCTACACAGAGAAAAAGAAGTCGTTTCGAAAGGTAAACAAACGAGTATCGAAAGTTTAAAGTATTCGGTAGGTATTCTTATTCTTACATCAACAGAAAATCATTTTGTATATTCTGTAAAGGGGCAGCAATAAGTAAAATAGGTCACGCACTCTTCTACATGGCGAGAAAATTCGTCTCCTTTATTCTGTGCTTAAGTAAAGAATGTTTAAATGTTTATAAAACGTGTTTGGTATTTCCCTATAAGGTGACTTCTATTTTGGGATCTTTGAATATTATTTACTGCGTTCCTTAGAATGAATCATTTTAATTTTGGAAATAACTGGACCCATTATGTGTAATATGTTAATTCGTCATATGTTGAATACATAAAGCTTATCGGCTTGTGAGTAACACTCTAATAAACTAGGATGCAAAAGGGCAATGCGCAAATATGTTTTAGTACGAATTTGATTTTTGATTTGAGCAGAGCTTTTGTTCTCAGTGCGCCAAAAAAATTTGTAGTTTCGTTTTCGTTAACGCTGCGTTGAGAGTTTTCTTTCTGTTTTTTTTCGGTTTTTTTGTTGTTTTTTGTTTGTGCCATTCCTTAGTTGTTGTCGCTGCTTTCTGGCTGTTTGTTTGCAGCGCATTATTAATTATGACGACGGCCTGCTCAAAAGTTATCTAACCGTCGCCGGGAACGGACGAACGGACTCCATCTAAAGAAACAAAAATACACATATATTTATAAAAAAAAGAAAACATAAAGTATCGGAACTCAAGTGCCCAAATATTAAGGTGTGTGGTTCTGTTGTTTTTGTTCTCTTCGTTTGTTTGCGCGAGGTGAAAAGTTAAATAATACTCGGCAACTGGAAAATTAGCTGCGATACAATACAAAAAGGGCGAAGCGACAATTCTTGAGTGAGTAATCGAATGGAGAAGAGAAGAGGCAAATATTATAAGCACACGATGATGTATAATTCAGCAATTCCATGGGGAAATAATACTCATACGCGGGGGGTGCCAATTGAGTGAGTTCTCTCTGCTGCGAAACCCACCGTACGAAATGAAAACAAATGCACATACTTGCCCGATGACAGCACCTGTGAGTGACGTCATCGTTAGTGGAGAGGGGGGGGGGGGGTGGGTGGGGGGAGCTAGGGAGGAGGGGGGCCAAAGGGCAAATGGTAAATGGTGAAAGGTAAAAGGCAAAGGAGTTCCCCTAAGGTTCCGTTCTCACACCCACCACATTAGATTGCACTGAGAGAAATAATATATACATAACCAGTTTGGGAATTTTATTGGTGAGGTATAATTAAAATTAAAGAACCTATACACTGTATTTGTTGATATTATATTTAATTGTAATTTATTTTGTTATAGAAAAAATCATTCAAGACATTTTTCTAAAGTTCTTAAAAACATTTTAATTTCACTGTGAAATTTTATTATATTTAGGAATATTGTATTTAATATGATTGAAATTATAACTTATTTTAAAATATATTGTTACAAAAAAAAATCTTTAAGAAATTTTTCTAAAGTTCTTAAAAAAATTGAAATTTGACTCAGAAATTGGTATATATTTAGGAAACCTTTAAAGAAGCAAAAACAGAAACCTTTAAAGCTTCCTTTTTAAGTTGCCTAAAAGTAACGGCACTATTTCTCTCAGTGCACCCACATGTTGCCCACTCGTGTGGGTGTATGTGTATTATTATGCGATGCATTTTACCGGCATGAAAACCTGTCGTGATCACTTGATGACCCATGCCCATGCATAAATCAGAGACTGTCAAATGAAATGGAATCCACATGAGCCCTTTATACCAGACACACCTGATTGTCGACTGCACTGGAAGAAAATGTGGTATTATTTTTGCAAAAAGAAAAAGAAACAAAAGTGGCTTAAAAATCGATCTTAAAGATATTATGTGTCACAAATAAAAGCTCTTGTTGTGTGAAATTCAACCGATTCGATCACCAAAATGGGTAATTCGCTTCTCTCTGTATAAATTAGCATGTGCTCGGCAATGTTAACGGCTGAAATGTTAACATATGGCATTAACAGGGATCTGTTGTTTTTTGCACAGCAGTGGTTAAAATAATAGTTTCTTTTTTTTAAAAAAGTTGGTTAGAAAGAAAAAATAGTTGGTTTAAATGAATAGGTTATTTTATATAGTAAATACTATCCCTATTATTGTGACCACAAGTGTAGAGGTCAAACGAGTGGCGGGGTTCATTGAAACATTGCTTCAATGGCTGCTCAAATTGCTGCTCCCAATTAATATGTAACTAACTACTTACTCGTCTGCACATTTCAGCCTCAATCGTTTAGTTTATTTCGCTACTTGACTTGAGATTGTTTTTTAATGGGCAATTTGCATGAAAATTTGTCGCTTCTGTTATTTCTGTTTTTTGTTTTCCAACAGATTATGTCATTTAGTTGATTTTTATTGCTCTCCGCTCAATGTGGAGCAGATTTTTCCTTATTTTATTTTTGTTTTGTTCCGTTAATTATTTCATTGGGCACCCATGTGCGTGCAGGTCTACATTATATATACGTACATATATAGAGTAGTACACCCATGTGTTATGTGTTTATATGTTCAGGAACTATCGCGATCGCGGCAGTTAGAAAGCATAGCATTCCAAAAAGGCAAACAGAAAATTCCTCGGCTCTTGCTTTATTTATTTGTTGTTTCTGTGTGCTCATTCAATCGTCATTTCGCATTTTGTGCGGTTTTGGTTTTATTTTCGTTTTACATTTCGCGATTTTGTGGCTGCTCTCGCTAAATAGGCTTACTCTCGGTCTCTCTAACTTCAAACTGGTTAAAGATTAAGATACACGGAGAAAATAGGAGTTTTCTGGCACATATCTATCCCATTAAAATATAATATTTTTCTGTATATTTCAAAAGCCGATTATTATTGCTTAACAGAATTCTGAAGAATTCGCGTACAATTTTGTTAATAAATCCTGTTATTTATCCAAATAGCTAGTTTAAAACATAAGATCTCAAAACTTGTTTTTATAATGTCTCGATTCGTGTATATTTGACATTTATTTATAATTCTTTCCGCATTGAACTTTTATATGTGACATTGAAAAGTGCAAATATTTGTTTTCACTGCATAATAACAATAACAGGCAACATTGAAACTGGTCGGGAAATGGGGGAAGCAATCGAGGGGGGCGACACTCGCAAATATTGGTCAAGTTTACAGGCCCGCGAGGACTTTGCATACACGATCTTACGAGCCAACGGCATTGCGATGATGATGCCTCCGATGATTTTATGAACGATCTTCATTATCGTCGTCTTCATCGGGTGTGCCAATTACCAATTTCGGTGTCAACTCCTCCTCTTCGATCCCCACCCCTTTATTTCTTTATTTGACAGTTGCTTTAAATCCGCCTAGCCCAGTTTGCGGCTCTTTAGCTACAGTGGAACCTCGCAAATAGGCATTACCTACAATATGGAATAATAAATATAGAAATTCCCTACATTCTGTGACTTAAATAATAAATCTTCATAGATTATAGTCATTAATATCTATTTCTAAAGAATTCGCTTAACTCTTGGGTATTAGATCATATTATTTATGGTGCTTGCATGGTCTTTTAGTTTATCAGTTTGTATTTGGCAAGATCTACTGTGCCAATTCTTTTGGTGTGTGCCTTCCTTTTGGTTTTTTTTCTTTTTTGGCCAGAACCAGAATTGAAATCACCTCTTGATCGACTCCAACCCGTCCAACCCGCTCGGTGGCTCCAAACTCGCTGGGTCCGTTGCCTGATCCAATTTCCTAATCATGCAAAGTGGCTCTCGACTCTCGACTCGATATTGCAGTCGCCTCCCAGTGATATCGGGTTTGGTTTTTGGGTCTCTGTCTGCTCTTTGCATTTCCCCATTTCTGCGGTGTGCCAAATTAATTGGGTGAACGTGACTTCTAATGCTTGTAATGGAGTGGGTGCTAATAGGAATAGGGGAATAGGAACGGGGGACTGTGTATAAGTTATGCCCATTTCGGGCACTAGGTCATTTAGAATTTGAAATCTTGTTATGTTATTACTTCTTGGAACTTTTGTACAACACTTCTTGATAAGCTCTTTATTCGATTCGCGATTCGACTAAGATTAACTTTGTTTTCATTATTTTTGAAAACTTTTCAAGCTCAGTTACTGGAACAGTTTTTGATAATTGATAATGGATTTATTGTTGAATAACCCAAAACTTTAAAAATGATTAAATGGGTTTTCCCTTGACTGATTAAAACCCTTAAGACGACTCACTGGAATTCTGTATGACTAGTTTTTATTTTTGTTTTGCATTTTGCATTAACATTCTGTCATTAATGTTTTGTGAATCAACTTTATCAGACTTTCTAGTATTATCTTATTAAAACTTACTTTATTGTTAAAAATTATAATTTTATTTCGCCGAAGATGGGAAGAATTCCGGTCGGAAATTAAAAAATTGGAACAAAGGCGTATTGTAAATATTTTATCACTCGATTAAAGCTCTATTAAGGGGCAACGAAATACGATTTTGATAAGCGAGAGCCACTGACCTTGATATCCGGAACACGGAACAGAACTTCCCACTCCACAGTCCAGTGGAAATCCGCATTTAGGATTGACTTTACCTTAAACTTGGGCCAAGGTTTTGGGTTTGGTTTTGGTCACACACCCACAACCTTAACTCACTCACCGGTGACAATGATTACCTTTCTTTTCAGCCGCTAAACCGATCCACTTGGGTTTTTTCTGCTTTCCATATAGATTTCAGGTACTGGGGATTTTTTTGGTTTCTGTATGCTTTTGCTTGCGATATTTATTTTTTGTTTTCATTATATTTTTGTTTTTGTTTTTACTTTTGGCGACGCCTTCGATTTTCGCCCATTTGCGCAGCAGCTAGTTCATTTCCAAGGCAAGTCACGAGCGGCACTTGCAAATTGAAGAAATCCGCCCAGAGTCGTCTCTTGGCCCCCCCTAACCCCCTTTCCCCCCTTTGCCCCCAATTACCTCCGCCCGCCCTGCCCTGTGGCTCCTTCAGCTCTTTCTCAGGTGGGCCAGCTGATTGATAATTGGCGGAGAGCTCCGCAGATGGAGAGCAGCCTCCCAGGCGAAAGAGCCGCAAACCGCTTGATGCACTGCGAGAAATCTGTTGTAAATAAATATTATAAAAAAGAAATAATATTTTCCACTCTAGATGTTGCAAATATCGAATCACTATAAATCTCTCTCAATTTAATTGAATCATCCTTTGCAAATATCGAATCCTTGAAATATATCGAATCATTATTTTAAAATATATTAAATTGTTTACTTTTAAATAAATAAAGAAAAGAAAATATTTATCATTGATTAACATGTATTTAAATAGAATTGGAATCGAATTAGTCAAAATTGGTAATTAAATGGTAACGATTCAATTGATTGAGATTATAAATATCATATTTTGTCCGACTACATTTGTACTACAAATTTTGTAGGCTACATTTTGTTTGATATTGAATATTGGATGGGAGAGAAAGAGAGATGTGGTGAGAGCAGGAGAGATCAGGAGAGATCAGGAGAGAGGGCGATGGTCGATGGTTAGGTGGGCAAGTGCCATTTGGGGCTCTTTTTCCTCGGCGGCTCTCGTGTTGCTGCTGTAGCTGCTAATGTTGCTGCTGTTGCTGTTGCTATATTGCTATTGCTATATTGCTATATTGCTAATGTGTTGCCATTGCCGTTGGCCGGTTAGCGGGTCTCCAAGTCTCGGACACTCGCTTTTGCCTGGGTCTTTTGCTTTTGCCCGCTTGCGGATTTTCATAGTTCAGTGCGCTTTCCAGTCGACAACGACAACGCGAACGGACGACGACGACGACGACAACGGCGACAGCTGACGACAGCAGCAGCATCACCATCGCCATCTCCCAACAGCATCGTCTAAATATAATCATTTTTATTTGTGATTTATTTAATCAACATCTCACCCAGAGGCCAACCAGAAAGATTGGCGACTTGCGGGGGCGGTACGGCAACGTAGACAACGCAGACAACGAGATAGATGGAAAAATCAAAGAAAAGAGCGGCAAATTGCTCTTGAAAGTGAGGGAAATTGCACAGAAAGTGCAACAAAGTGTTTGCTTATCGGCTATCGGTGATTGAATCAGTCGGCCTTTTAGCCTGTTCATATTAAAAAGGCCAAAAGTGTGCTGTTGGTGAATGGAGAGTGATTAGAAATTGCACTTGGTGTAGAGAGGAAAAAGGCTCTCGAAGTGGATTTACAGCAAACAGGAAGTTTAGACTGAAAAGCTCTTGAAACTTCAGAAAACCCTAAGGGATAAGTTTTATCGGTAATCGGATAAATCGGCAATCGCTTGAATTGCTCATCGTTTATTTTTTGTGAAAAGTGAAATATTTAAAGAAAGAAAGAAAAAACGTGATTACAAAATATTTCAATCAGTTATCACCACTTATCGTTTATCGTTTTTATCGGTGGCTAAAACTTCCTTAAACATATTCAGCCAACTTACCGAATGGAAAGTGAAATAATCAATGTAAAACATGCCCCAAAAATGATGTTGTAATCGACGGCAATCGCTTAAATCAACAAACTTATACGAAATTGATGTTGCTGCTATCGCTTATCGGAATTTGGTGAAATCACGTTGTGCTGTTGTTGTTTCGGTTGTTTGTATTGCTATCGGCACATTCGTTTTGGCCAAACATTTTAACCACAACAAATTGTTATGCGTGTGGATGTTGTTGATGTTGTTGCATTAGCTGGCCATTATGCAACATGCCGCAATTTGATGAATCTTTTTTGAGCGACTGTGCGCTGGCCGATCGCTGGCGTTTCTACTCGTACACGGTCAAGCAATTGCCACCGAAACTGAACCTGAATCTGAATTCGAATCTAAATACGAATCCCAGTCCCGGCCAAGATGAACATCATCACCATCGCAGCCTTTGGAAGACCCACCGGCAATCGTGGTCACCGCGCGACGGCAACAATAATCACAGTCCGAGTGGTAACAGCAACACCTGCCACTTCAGCAACATCAGTACCGGCAACACGTTGCATAGCATCAAATTCCACAGACGTCGCAAATACAAAAAGCTGGCACGACTGGCGCTATCAACGCCAGCGATTCCACAGCAGATGGATATGGATGTGGCCGTGGATAGGGGGTTCGATATGGAGATGGACGCAGACAAAGACACACCTGTGCCGCTCAAGAATGCGGTGTGCCGTAAGTGAAAGCTACTCATTCGCCGCTCGCCGGGGTTTGTTTCTGTTTTTTTTTTGTTCGCTCGGTGGGTGGTGGTGCACTTTCGGCTCTTACTGAACCAAAAGTTCCGAAATTAAAATGCTTGGGTGAACGCATGAACGATTGCGATACGGGAATGTTGGGAATTTTTACGGCAAATATGCACATCAGTTGTAATTATTACAGTTTTCATATAACTCATTAATCCGTGGAGTTAAATGGGAGCATAAAGAAATTCCATGAGGTACAAATCTCTGTGAGCCAATTAAAAATCATTTTATTTGTTGGTAAATTTAAAATGTAATTTTTAAATTGGCAAATATTTTTCATTTTTATTTAATTCATAAATATATATTTAAAGAACTTCTCCTATTTTATTTTATTAAAATTTATTCAATGCCTTAAAAATATTCACTTTATTTAACCAAATGAAGAAAAGTATGAAAAAGCAACAGCTAGTATAGTATACACATTGCCTTATATTGCAGAAGATTGTGGTTTACTAATGTGGCAACTTTTGATTTTCAGTTTGGCATTCAAGAATGCTGCTCAAACAGGAAATATTTTATTTTTGCACACCAAACAAGTCATAAAAGTCAGGGTCCAGAAATATAAGTAAAATAAATAAGTTCATATTATTTATTTACAATTTTGGAACGCTCTGAAAGGGTTCGGCTCCTAAGATATTCTTATTTTTGTCAAAAAACTAAATCCCGAATTCCCAAAAAAAACACTGTTTTTTCGCGGAAACAAAGGAAATATCGATCCAAATATGGATTATCATACCTTTCTGAACTCGTTATTAAATTTCCAATCGATTGGCATTTAAACCTGGACATTTTATTTTTTGGCCATTTTTTGCAAAAAATCATGATGTTACCCCTTATAAAAAAAATGAAAATTGGCAAAAATTTTATTTTTTCAAAATCCCACGGAAAGTTTCATGGGTGTAATTATTATATTGTAATCTATTCAAAACAGTTTGTGATTTTGGTGTGGGACAATTTTTGGCCAAGTTATAGCAAAAAAACCAAAATAAAAAATTTTTACTTTTGTCAAAAACCAAAATCTCAAATTAAAAAAAAAAAAAAACAGTTTCTTCCCTGAAACGAAGAAATTATAATTCCAATAATTATTGATCCAAATATGGATTATCATACCTGGACACTTTATTTGTTGGCCATTTTTCGCAAAAAATCATGATGTAACTATTAGCATTTATCCCCAGACTTATTGCTATTGAATATTCTTACCCCTGATTAATGGACCCCCATATTTTTGCCCTCCTTGCAGACGGCAGCATCAGTTCTCCATCCACGCCCGGCACCTGTTCCAGTGGCATCGGAGTGGGCGGTGGCGGCTGCAGCAGCAGCAGCAACAACAGCATCAACAGCGGCGGCTACTCCACCGCCTGCACCCCGCCACCACCCACGTCGCATCACCAGCATCAGGGAACGCCTGTAGGATCTAGTCGAGTCGGAGGAGGAGGAGGAGGCGGGGGAGGAAGTGGAGTGCCACCACCGGCACCGCCCAGTGCCGGATCGTCGGGCCACAAGAACAGCCTAAAGGGCACCAAGTTAGCGCGCCGGGCGCGCTCCTTCAAGGACGATCTGATCGAGAAGATCTCCCTGATGCGGACCACCAACAACACGCTGGGTCGCTCCCATTCGCCGCACAGTCCGCGCACCAAGCACGGATCGAAGGCTCCGCCGACCACCGAGGAGGTGCAGCGCTCCACGCAGACGCTGGAGACGCACGTGAAGGACATTTCGAATGCCCTCAAGCATTTCCGGGATGTAATACTCAAGAAGAAGCTGGAGGTGTTGCCGGGCAACGGGACGGTCATCCTGGAGACCATAGCCAGCATGTACTCCGGTGGGTAGCTATCCTTAGCTTTTGATTGATTGGTTAATCCATTGTTTAAATTGCAGTCATCCAAACCTATACACTGAACGAAAACAGTGCCATCATGAGCAGCGCCACGCAGCAGGTCTACCAGAGCCTGGGCAAGCTCATCAAGCTCTGCGACGAGGTGATGCTCTCCGAGGACAGCGGCGAGTGCGCCTCCCTGAGCAACGACAATGTGCGGGAGGTCATCGATCTGCTGGAGGCTGCAGTTAGGGTGCGTATTGCCTAGGGTCTCTGGGATTAATCCAGCTAAATCCTGATATGTTCTCCCACTTAGAATCTCGTTACGCTGGCGCAGGGAAAGCTGAAGGAGCAGGATCAGTGCGCGTTTCGCTACAGCGGCACTGGCCTGGGCGGCATCGGAGCTGCGGCCGAGATTATGGGCAAGGTGGCGGCCTCGCCGGGCGTCATGAGCAATGTGCCCGGCACCGGGATGATGCGCGTCTCGGTCACCGAGACCATCGGACAACGCACCTCGCTACCGGACATTGCACTCACGCCCAAGGAACGCGACAGCCTGGAGCAGCACAATGTGAATCCCATGCGCGGCTCCCACAGCACCGAAAGCATCCTGCGCGACACGAGTCCACCGCCAAAGCCACCGCTACCCAACCGGGCCAGCAATCCGCCGCCTCTGCCCCCCAAGCGACGCAGCCAGCCGGGCCAACCCTCCGGCGCCATGGGCCTGGGCCTGGGCTCCTCCTCGTCGACGACCTCCACCACCAACCAGTCGACGAATATCAGCATAAACTCGGACCTGGACTGCAGCTCGCTGCTGAACTACGGCGTGGATCGGTGAGTTGGGGAGTTTTGATGATTATTTGAAACTTGTAAACTGATTACTGATTGCCATATATCCCATTCCACACACACAGCCTATCGGTGCGTTCGCGGTCACCGGATGAGAATAGTCAGTGCTCCTTTGACTCGGCGTTGAATCACTCGCGCGAGGAGGAGGACCACCACCAACAGCAGCAGCAGCAGCAGCAGCAGAGGCAGTTTCCAAAGATGCCCGGAATGATGGACAGCGAGGACATGGAGAAGCTGGTCAGCTACAGTGAGTATTGTGCCGCGCCGCTTTCCACACTCTGCTCAACTCAAGTGGTGGCCCCCAAACCAATCAACGAATTTCGTACAGGCGCCGCCATGGAGGACAAGGGGCAGACACCGCTTTCGCTTCCGATCGGTGGTGGTGGTGGTAGTGCTGGTGGAGCTGGTGCTGCTGCCACTGGAGGAGCAGCCGAGGGCGGCGGAGCTGCTGCTGCAGCGGCGACTGGTGGCGGGGAAACTAACAGCAATCGCCACTCAAACGAATCGGGTACCCAAAAGAACATCTATCATCGTAGTTACAAGCCCGCTTTATGCTTTACGCTTTATGTTTTATAAATCCCTCTTTAAGCATTAAGTTTTAGGTTTTAAGCTTAAGCCTTTGGGCTGTCTGCTGTATATATATATATATTGTTTATACACATCGTTAGGTGCTGTAAATAGTTCCGCACAGAAAAAAAAATTGGCAAAATATCAGATTGATACGAGCAGGTTAAAATTAATATTTTTGAAATATCAAGTTTTGCATATCATTTTGATATGCATAAAAATGTATCTTATTTTTCAATATTTGTTCAAAAAATACAAAATAGTATTTTTATAAATTTTATGCAATGATAAAATATCAAGTTGATATGTTTTGTTTTGACATTAATCATATCGTCTTTTTATTGATATGAAATAAGGTAGAAATGAATATTTTATAAACATCTAGTTTTTCATATCGTTTTGATATGCATAAAGATTTTCTTATTTTACAATATTTGTTCAATAAAAAATACTAAATTTGGTATTTCAAAACAGTATTTTTATACTTTTTAAGAAACGATAAAATATCAAGTGGATACGTTTGAATCATAAATTTGAAATTAATTATATCTGTATTTTATTGATTAAAAAAAAGGGTACAAATGACCCTAGTTTTTTTTTCTGTGCGACTTGATACCCATCCTCTCCCCAGCTCTCCCTGTGTATATTGCTTAATTTCCGCTTGGTTTTGGCTCCCTATTCCCCCTAACAATATGGCCTATTTTTAACCCAGTCTCCTCCTTCCAACCGCCAGGCTTCGTTTCGATGCGCGAGTTCCAGAGCGTGCAGTCCTCCACAAAGTGCTCCAGCAGCAACTCGGAGATTGCGATGGGGAGCAGCAGCACCATCGAGTACCAGCAGATTAGCCAGTCGTCGTCGTCGTCGGTGTCGCACAGCCAGCGGCAGATCTCGTCGAGCAGCAGTAGCTGCACCACCACCACCACGAGCAGCAGCACCACCACCGGCTATGGCAGCAGCAGCAGCGAGCAGCTGGAGCAGTCGGCCGGCGGATCGGCTGAACTGGCGCCCGCCCTGCCGCCGAAGAGTCTACAGAGGAGCAGCCTGACCCGCCACGAGTCGACGGGAGGAGCAGCTGCAGCTGGGGCCGGCGATGAGCTGGACGAGGCGCAGGGCGGAAGGGCCAGCCGCCGGAGCAGCCAGTCGGAGGTGCCCGAGATGCGACTGCAGTCGGCGCATGGCCAGCTGCAGCACTGGGCGTCGAAGCATCGCAGCCTGATCGAGGGCAGCGGCAGCTGCGGCGTCTTCGACCAGCGCCACCTGGACCTGGAGCAGGAGCCGCCGCCGCTGCCGATGAAGAAGAAGCACAGTAAGTCGGTTCGCCCACTGCGCACACATTACTTACATCGATTTTCCCCTTATTTTCTTTCTTTATATTTTCCGTTTCCGTTTTTCCCCTTTGGTTTGGTCGGTTCTTCTGCATCTCCTCGTACTCGAACCGTGTGTGTGTCCGTTTGTGTGTACTTTCTTGTGTATATTGTGTGTATTATTTTGTCTTTTGTTTTTTTTTGTTTTTTTTGGAACCGCTTAGGCCAGGCCGAGCGGTAAGTTAATGGGTGTTTTGTTGGGCATTTGAGCATTTCGAGGGTTTCCCATTTCTGTTGTGCCATCTCACATCACACATCCATCGAGTAGGTAACTCCGAGTCCATTGTTGAAACAACCCAGAGACAAAATCAGACGAACCACACTCCTCCACAATAATCAGACCTCCAATCAGTCAATCAGTCAGCCAGTCAATCAGTCAATCAGTCAGCCAGTCAATCAATCAGTCATCACCTTCTATTGGTAGCCGTAGTGCGAGATTCGTTTCGTTGTTTCCTTAAGACCACTTTATTTATAGCACATGTAGTAACCACCCGCATTATCGCAAACCCCTTAGAAATGCTGGCGACAAGAAAGTTTGCCAAATTGTTGTACGCAAGAGTCTAACCCATCTAAATTATCGTTCCAACCAACATCTAGTGTTTCAAAGTGTGGCCTTTTCGGGTAAGTCTGTGTGTGTTACTAGAGGACCAACACGAAACAAAAACACTAAGCCAACTTTTGCTGCCAAATGCCAACAGCCAAAAACCAAAAACCAAAAACCAAATACAAAAAACCAAAAACCGAATACCAAACAAAAACGAAACAAAATCACCCACAAAATACAACTTTTTCAAAGCCCTCAGAGACCTCGTAATGCTCTTTTTCTGTCTGAATAATACCCTACATTAATACTATAGATACTCACAAAGATATCAATTGGTAAATCTAACCAATATGATTGTAAAACGGTCCCCAACCACAGAATTGTCAATTTTACCAATCAAATAGTTACTCTCACAACAACAAAATATGCACAAATGACTATTTTATAGTAGTTTTACTATTAAATAGTACCCAAAGCAAAAACAAAATACACGTTACTATTATTAATAGTAGAATACCTTTTTTGTAGTTACTAACTACCCGTAAAAGTTAATTTTACCCATCAAATTTTGTTTTGTGTAATATAACATACTATAAATCAGTGATTTCCTTGGCTTACCAAACGAAAAGTAGAAAGTCAATAAAGATTATAATCGTAGACTGAAGAAACATATCTTTTAAAGATCCAGAAAAATGTAGAAAAATTAAAAATATTTCATGCACTTAAATATTTTTAAATCTTCCAAAACATGCTGATTCTGAATAAACTTTTTCCGATAATTTAAATAACATTTTGATTTCTTGGAATTTTCTCTAAAGTTTATTAGGAAAGTTTATGAATGTTCAGTGTTAATACTTGCCCCTTTCTAAAATATTAGTATAGGTAGGTAGTAATATTTTTTATGAACTTTGATGGTTCCTTATTTTAGTAATATATAAATTGTATCTTTCGTATAAAAAAGAGAGAAAGAGCATTTCGAGTTTCCTGCAGGCTTTCCGCTCCGCTGTTAAATTTGCTGCTGCGCCGCTTTGGTTTTTACATGGCGCCCGAGCAGCCACCTGTTTGCAGTTTCAGTTAATAAGCCCTAGTCCTAATTTCTAGTCCTAGATTTAGCTACACTTCTCTGGCTTCCATTTCGCTCCGCCTAACCCAGTCCATCTGTCCACCGTCCACCTATATATGTCCCAACCTCAGAAGCCCACCCGCTCTATAAATATCCCGCTGTGTGTTGTTATCCCGTTGCTCTGTTACTCCTGTTACTCCTGTTCGTTCTTGTTGTGATGCGACTCCTGTAGACCTGGAAACCCCGGTAGACAAGACCTTCGGTGCATATATGTACATCCATATCCCACCTCTGCGCGAGGGTCCAAGGATCCATCCATCGATCGATCGGCTTAGTTTTGGTTGCTCTTCACCAGTTGCCGAATGGAAATCACTAATGACTCCTTCTTGACTACCCCACACAGTTCTGGCCTACATGGAGATCTGCTCGGCGTCCTCGCGATCCGTTGAGCAGCACCGCCACACGATGCATGCCGGCAGCATTAGTCGCAACATCTCGCACAGCCAGACCATGACGTGAGTAGAGTTGTATCCATCCCCCAGAGGCACTCCCCCGTTAACACGATACCTTCGACACCCTCTTGCAGCCTCTTGCCCATGAGCAAGGAACTGTCGCCGGAGCTCGAGATACCGCCTGCGCTGCCGCCCAAGAACTACAAGCAGCGCATGGCCACAAGCCTGGGATCGTCGCCCTCGCTGCAGCCGATCATAGTGACCACCACGCCGCCGCCGAGTCCGAAGCCGCCGCTGGCCGAGAACGGATCGGGAGCGGGAGCGGGAGCGTCGGGCAGGCCGGACAGCCGGATGGCCACCGTCTGCGAGGAGCTCAACGATGGCCTGGCCAGCGAGGAGGCGCTGCCGGAGCTGCGATCGCTGGACAGCAATGAGAACGTGAGCTATGGCCAGACCTTCTACTGTCACTCGCACCAGCTGCCGGGCGAGGTGGTTGCGGGCGAGGAGAGCGCTGGACAGCCGATCAGCACGCCGCAGGTGCTCGAGGAGCCACTGCAGGAGGAGGAGCAGCCAGCCACGATGGTGGAGGAGCCAGGGGTCGCGGCCAATGACAGCGAGACCCCGGGTGCCAGGCCAGAGAACGCCCCCGCCGAGGTGGAGGAGGAGGAGGAGATGCTGATCAACATGCTGGAGGAGGTCAACATCAAACGGTACCTGATACTCAACAAGCGGGAGGAGGACGGGCCCGAGGTGAAGGGCGGCCACATCGACGCACTCATCGTCCACGCCAGCCGCGTCCAGAAGGTCGCCGACAATGGTAGGCATTCAGCGGCATTGCAGCGCAAGCAGCAGCAGCAGCACATGCATAAATCCAAAGCCCATTCGCATAACCATTTACCCACAACCTCTGTTGTCTCTGTCTCTGTCCATTTCCATCCCGTGCGTGCAGCATTCTGCGAGGCCTTCATCACCACCTTCCGCACCTTCATCCAGCCGATCGACGTGATCGAGAAGCTGACCCATCGCTACACATACTTCTTCTGTCAAGTGCAGGACAACAAGCAGAAGGCCGCCAAGGAGACCTTTGCGCTGCTGGTCCGAGTCGTCAACGATCTAACGTGAGTCCAGAGTTTGGCATATGGTATTAGTATGCACACCTGCTAATCCCTTGGGCTTGCCTTCCATCCAGGTCGACGGATCTCACCAGCCAGCTGCTGAGCCTGCTGGTGGAGTTTGTCTATCAGTTGGTCTGCTCCGGCCAGCTCTACTTGGCCAAGTTGCTGCGCAACAAGTTCGTGGAGAAGGTGACGCTGTACAAGGAGCCCAAGGTGTACGGCTTCATTGGGGCCGAGTTGGGTGGAGCCGGCGGCGGTGGCGCCGGAGCGGCAATCGCCGGTAGTGGGGGAAGCAGTGCAGCAGGAGGAGCAGGAGGCAACCAGCCCAGCCTACTCGACCTCAAGTCGCTGGAGATCGCCGAACAGATGACGCTGCTGGACGCCGAGCTGTTCACGAAGATCGAGATACCAGAAGTATTACTATTTGCCAAAGATCAGTGCGAGGAGAAGTCGCCCAACCTCAACAAGTTCACCGAGCACTTCAACAAGATGTCCTACTGGGCGCGCTCCAAGATCCTGCGCCTGCAGGACGCCAAGGAGCGGGAGAAGCTGGTGAACAAGTTCATCAAGATCATGAAGCATCTGCGCAAGATGAACAACTACAACTCGTATCTGGCGCTGCTGTCGGCCCTCGATTCGAGTCCCATCAGGAGGTGGGTTCAAATGGCCCCTCAAATAGCCCAATGAATACCTAATAATACCTTCGTTTCTCCTGCAGATTGGAGTGGCAGAAGGGCATCACCGAGGAGGTGCGCTCCTTCTGCGCCCTCATCGATTCCAGCTCCAGTTTTCGCGCCTATCGCCAGGCCCTGGCCGATACTAATCCGCCCTGCATACCCTACATGTAAGGAGGCTAATCGCCATCCAAGATTTCGATACGAAACTAACAAGCTCTGTACACTTTAGCGGCCTGATTCTGCAGGATCTGACGTTTGTGCATGTGGGCAACCAGGATTACCTGTCCAAGGGCGTCATCAACTTCTCCAAGCGCTGGCAGCAGTACAACATAATCGACAACATGAAACGTTTTAAGAAATGGTAGGAATAAGCAGCTTTTCCAACCCACCAATTCTTAGTCCTTCTTCCAACTCTTACAGTGCCTATCCATTTCGACGCAACGAGCGCATCATACGCTTCTTCGATAACTTCAAGGACTTTATGGGCGAGGAGGAGATGTGGCAGATATCCGAGAAGATCAAGCCGCGGGGCCGCCGTTAACTATTAGTCTTCAAGCAGCAAGAGCAAAACACCAATATTATATATTACATGAAATATATACATATACAATATTAATTAAACAGTGCAAAACGGTTGCCGCGTCTTGGAGGATGGAGGATGGAGGAGCATCGTCATCGGGAGCAGCCGACAACTATTCTAATGGGTCTGAGCAATAACGTTCGCTATTCTCTGTCTATATATATATACAATTATACAAGATATCTAGCTATAGTTACCAGCCGCGAAGCCGGATCAGAAATACATATACCTACATAAGATATAGCGAAGCAGATACGGATAAACGTAGCCGCGTACAAATAACGAGCCGATCTGTAGTCTAACTATTAAGCTCTATGACAATTGGGCCGAGGGGCCCAATTGCAGCTAACAACTCCCCACCAATAATCGAGTCCCTATCTATACGGGTCCCTGAACTTTCATCGGGACCTGCGCCAGCACTACTAGAACACCAAACTTATGAACCACCAGAGACAAACAACCAATCAAGAAATCAGCAATTTTCGCTTTTGTTTTGAGATCTCTTTTTACACAAGAACACAACGAATTTTTGGAAACAAGCTGCGTGGGAACGTAGCGGCCAACCGAAAAACTATATTCGATGATATATGTAGAGCGATATCTCGGACTATGAATCGATGCAATTCTCTCAAAACACCCTAAATATACAATACCCGACCCTTGTGTATTAGAAGTTATTGAAAATCAGAAAATCAGAAAAACGGAAGCGGTGCCGATCAAATCAATCAAAAAATTATTTCGCGACTCAATTAATCGAAGAAACTTTTAAAGTTAAAAAAAAAAAAAAAACGATAAAAACAAAACCCATGGGAGATTACCTAAATTCAATTTGCTTTTAAATGTACGACTAACATAAAAAATATTTATGGGCATGTAATAATAGTTCTAAATATAGCTTTTGACTCCTCCTTTCGATCCTGCAAGGAATAAATTTATTGATATTGCGTGTAAAAATAATAAACAAGAGAAGAAACCTGGAGCAGAGTAAAAACTGAATGAAATCGAATTAAATCGACCTCAAGTTAGTTGTTTTTACTAAGCCAAAAGCAAAACTCTGTCTCGTCTGAAAACTGAAAATATTGTCTTCTTATTTAGAAATGGGAAAAAGAAAAAAAGGCTGCTTACTTGAAGAATTTAATTCCCGATCACCAAGCCATCTTACTTGAGAGTAAATCAATTTTGTTGCGTTGAATTCGGTCTTCTTTTTGCTGCTGCTTCCGCTGCCGCTGGCGCATAAATTATTTTTACTAAGCTAACGAACCTAAGGATAACAATTTATTCGTTTTTTTTTCTCCTATTTTTAAATTAAATATTTTGTATATGTAGAGAAAATTTTCAATTGTAAATGTATTTGTAACTAAATGTTATGCGTGTATTCGTAAGAAGAATGAAAATAGCTACCACAATCAATGTATTTTTCCTTTACAAACTGACTTTTTATTGGGGGATATTGGCTGCAACAGGTGGGGGTTTTCAGCTCGTAATTAAATTCCCTATCGATTGGCATTCAAATATGGGAATTTAAACAGTTTTAAATTTTTTGAAAAAAATTGTGACCCTACCCCTTATAAAAAACGCAAAAAATCATAATCGTGTTTTTTGCACAAAAATATCAGTATTTTTGGCGTAACATGAGAAAAAACGGTCAGAATATTAAGTGTCATACCATTTTGAGCTCGTAATTAAATTCCCTATCGATTGGCATTCAAATATAGAAATTTAAACGGTTCTAAATTTTTTGTAAAATATTGTGACCCTACCCCTTATAAAAAATGCAAAAAATCAAAATCGTGTTTTTTTGCAGTATTTTTGGCGTAACATGAGAAAAAACGGTCAGAATATTAAGTGTCATACCTTTTTGAGCTCTTAATTAAATTCCCTATCGATTGGCACTCAAATATAGAAATTTAAACGGTTTTAAATTTTTTGTAAAAAATTGTTTCCCTACCCCTTATAAAAAATGCAAAAAATCAAAATCGTGTTTTTTGCGCAAAAATATCAGTATTTTTGGCGTAACATGAGAAAAAACGGTCAGAATATTAAGTGTCATACCATTTTGAGCTCGTAATTAAATTCCCTATCGATTGGCATTCAAATATAGAAATTTAAACGGTTTTTACATTTTTTGTAAAAAATTGTGACCTTACCCCTTATAAAAAATGCAAAAAATCAAAATCGTGTTTTTTGCGCAAAAATATCAGTATTTTTGGCGTAACATGAGAAAAAACGGTCAGAATATTAAGTGTCATACCATTTTGAGCTCGTAATTAAATTCCCTATCGATTGGCACTCAAATATAGAAATTTAAACGGTTTTAAATTTTTTGTAAAAAATTGTGACCCTACCCCTTATAAAAAATGCAAAAAATCAAAATCGTGTTTTTTGCGCAAAAATATCAGTATTTTGGCGTAACATGAGAAAAAACGGTCAGAATATTAAGTGTCATACCATTTTGAGCTCGTAATTAAATTCCCTATCGATTGGCATTCAAATATAGAAATTTAAACGGTTTTAAATTTTTTGTAAAAAATTGTGACCCTACCCCTTATAAAAAATGCAAAAAATCAAAATCGTGTTTTTTTGCAGTATTTTTGGCGTAACATGAGAAAAAACGGTCAGAATATTAAGTGTCATACCATTTTGAGCTCGTAATTAAATTCCCTATCGATTGGCATTCAAATATAGAAATTTAAACGGTTTTAAATTTTTTGTAAAAAATTGTGACCCTACCCCTTATAAAAAATGCAAAAAATCAAAATCGTGTTTTTTGCGCAAAAATATCAGTATTTTTGGCGTAACATGAGAAAAAACGGTCAGAATATTAAGTGTCATACCATTTTGAGCTCGTAATTAAATTCCCTATCGATTGGCATTCAAATATAGAAATTTAAACGGTTTTAAATTTTTTGTAAAAAATTGTGACCCTACCCCTTATAAAAAATGCAAAAAATCAAAATCGTGTTTTTTGCGCAAAAATATCAGTATTTTTGGCGTAACATGAGAAAAAACGGTCAGAATATTAAGTGTCATACCATTTTGAGCTCGTAATTAAATTCCCTATCGATTGGCATTCAAATATAGAAATTTAAACGGTTTTAAATTTTTTGTAAAAAATTGTGACCCTACCCCTTATAAAAAATGCAAAAAATCAAAATCGTGTTTTTTGCGCAAAAATATCAGTATTTTTGGCGTAACATGAGAAAAAACGGTCAGAATATTAAGTGTCATACCATTTTGAGCTCGTAATTAAATTCCCTATCGATTGGCATTCAAATATAGAAATTTAAACGGTTTTAAATTTTTTGTAAAAAATTGTGACCCTACCCCTTATAAAAAATGCAAAAAATCAAAATCGTGTTTTTTTGCAGTATTTTTGACGTAACATGAGAAAAAACGGTCAGAATATTAAATGTCATACCTTTTTGAGCTCGTAATTAAATTCCCTATCGATTGGCATTCAAATATAGAAATTTAAACGGTTTTAAATTTTTTGTAAAAAATTGTGACCCTACCCCTTATAAAAAATGCAAAAAATCAAAATCGTGTTTTTTGCGCAAAAATATCAGTATTTTTGGCGTAACATGAGAAAAAACGGTCAGAATATTAAGTGTCATACCATTTTGAGCTCGTAATTAAATTCCCTATCGATTGGCATTCAAATATAGAAATTTAAACGGTTTTAAATTTTTTGTAAAAAATTGTGACCCTACCCCTTATAAAAAATGCAAAAAATCAAAATCGTGTTTTTTGCGCAAAAATATCAGTATTTTTGGCGTAACATGAGAAAAAACGGTCAGAATATTAAGTGTCATACCATTTTGAGCTCGTAATTAAATTCCCTATCGATTGGCATTCAAATATAGAAATTTAAACGGTTTTAAATTTTTTGTAAAAAATTGTGACCCTACCCCTTATAAAAAATGCAAAAAATCAAAATCGTGTTTTTTGCGCAAAAATATCAGTATTTTTGGCGTAACATGAGAAAAAACGGTCAGAATATTAAGTGTCATACCATTTTGAGCTCGTAATTAAATTCCCTATCGATTGGCATTCAAATATAGAAATTTAAACGGTTTTTACATTTTTTGTAAAAAAATGTGACCTTACCCCTTATAAAAAATGCAAAAAATCAAAATCGTGTTTTTAGCGCCAAAATATCAGTATTTTTGGCGTAACATGAGAAAAAACGGTCAGAATATTAAATGTTATACCTTTTTGAGCTCGTAATTAAATTCCCTATCGATTGGCATTCAAATATAGAAATTTAAACGGTTTTAAATTTTTTGTAAAAAATTGTGACTCTACCCCTTATAAAAAATGCAAAAAATCAAAATCGTGTTTTTCGCGCAAAAATATCAGTATTTTTGGCGTAACATGAGAAAAAACGGTCAGAATATTAAGTGTCATACCATTTTGAGCTCGTAATTAAATTCCCTATCGATTGGCATTCAAATATAGAAATTTAAACGGTTTTAAATTTTTTGTAAAAAATTGTTTCCCTACCCCTTATAAAAAATGCAAAAAATCAAAATCGTGTTTTTTGCGCAAAAATATCAGTATTTTTGGCGTAACATGAGAAAAAACGGTCAGAATATTAAGTGTCATACCATTTTGAGCTCGTAATTAAATTCCCTATCGATTGGCATTCAAATATAGAAATTTAAACGGTTTTAAATTTTTTGTAAAAAATTGTGTCCCTACCCCTTATAAAAAATGCAAAAAATCAAAATCGTGTTTTTCGCGCAAAAATATCAGTATTTTTGGCGTAACATGAGAAAAAACGGTCAGAATATTAAGTGTCATACCATTTTGAGCTCGTAATTAAATTCCCTATCGATTGGCATTCAAATATAGAAATTTAAACGGTTTTAAATTTTTTGTAAAAAATTGTGACCCTACCCCTTATAAAAAATGCAAAAAATCAAAATCGTGTTTTCTGCGCAAAAATATCAGTATTTTTGGCGTAACATGAGAAAAAACGGTCAGAAAATTAAGTGTCATACCATTTTGAGCTCGTAATTAAATTCCCTATCGATTGGCATTCAAATAAAGAAATTTAAACGGTTCTAAATTTTTTGTAAAATATTGTGACCCTACCCCTTATAAAAAATGCAAAAAATCAAAATCGTGTTTTTTTGCAGTATTTTTGGCGTAACATGAGAAAAAACGGTCAGAATATTAAATGTCATACCTTTTTGAGCTCGTAATTAAATTCCCTATCGATTGGCATTCAAATATAGAAATTTAAACGGTTTTAAATTTTTAGTAAAAAATTGTGACTCTACCCCTTATAAAAAATGAAAAAAATCAAAATCGTGTTTTTCGCGCAAAAATATCAGTATTTTTGGCGTAACATGAGAAAAAACGGTCAGAATATTAAGTGTCATACCATTTTGAGCTCGTAATTAAATTCCCTATCGATTGGCATTCAAATATAGAAATTTAAACGGTTTTAAATTTTTTGTAAAAAATTGTGACCCTACCCCTTATAAAAAATGCAAAAAATCAAAATCGTGTTTTTCGCGCAAAAATATCAGTATTTTTGGCGTAACATGAGAAAAAACGGTCAGAATATTAAATGTCATACCATTTTGAGCTCGTAATTAAATTCCCTATCGATTGGCATTCAAATATAGAAATTTAAACGGTTCTAAATTTTTTGTAAAATATTGTGACCCTACCCCTTATAAAAAATGCAAAAAATCAAAATCGTGTTTTTTTGCAGTATTTTTGGCGTAACATGAGAAAAAACGGTCAGAATATTAAATGTCATACCTTTTTGAGCTCGTAATTAAATTCCCTATCGATTGGCATTCAAATATAGAAATTTAAACGGTTTTAAATTTTTTGTAAAAAATTGTGACCCTACCCCTTATAAAAAATGCAAAAAATCAAAATCGTGTTTTTCGCGCAAAAATATCAGTATTTTTGGCGTAACATGAGAAAAAACGGTCAGAATATTAAGTGTCATACCATTTTGATCTCGTAATTAAATTCCCTATCGATTGGCATTCAAATATAGAAAACTAAACGGTTTTAAATTTTTTGTAAAATATTGTGACCCTACCCCTTATAATAAATGCAAAAAATCAAAATCGTGTTTTTTTGCAGTATTTTTGGCGTAACATGAGAAAAAACGGTCAGAATATTAAATGTCATACCTTTTTGAGCTCGTAATTAAATTCCCTATCGATTGGCATTCAAATATAGAAATTTAAACGGTTTTAAATTTTTTGTAAAAAATTGTGACCCTACCCCTTATAAAAAATGCAAAAAATCAAAATCGTGTTTTTTGCGCAAAAATATCAGTATTTTTGGCGTAACATGAGAAAAAACGGTCAGAATATTAAGTGTCATACCATTTTGAGCTCGTAATTAAATTCCCTATCGATTGGCATTCAAATATAGAAATTTAAACGGTTTTAAATTTTTTATAATAAATGCAAAAAATCAAAATCGTGTTTTTTGCGCAAAAATATCAGTATTTTTGGCGTAACATGAGAAAAAACGGTCAGAATATTAAGTGTCATACCATTTTGAGCTCGTAATTAAATTCCCTATCGATTGGCATTCAAATATAGAAATGTAAACGGTTTTAAATTTTTTGTAAAAAATTGTGACCCTACCCCTTATAAAAAATGCAAAAAATCAAAATCGTGTTTTTCGCGCAAAAATATCAGTATTTTTGGCGTAACATGAGAAAAAACGGTCAGAATATTAAGTGTCATACCATTTTGAGCTCGTAATTAAATTCCCTATCGATTGACATTCAAATATAGAAATTTAAACGGTTCTAAATTTTTTGTAAAATATTGTGACCCTACCCCTTATAAAAAATGCAAAAAATCAAAATCGTGTTTTTTTGCAGTATTTTTGGCGTAACATGAGAAAAAACGGTCAGAATATTAAATGTCATACCTTTTTGAGCTCGTAATTAAATTCCCTATCGATTGGCATTCAAATATAGAAATTTAAACGGTTTTAAATTTTTTGTAAAAAATTGTGACCCTACCCCTTATAAAAAATGAAAAAAATCAAAATCGTGTTTTTTTTGCAGTATTTTTGGCGTAACATGAGAAAAAACGGTCAGAATATTAAGTGTCATACCATTTTGAGCTCGTAATTAAATTCCCTATCGATTGGCATTCAAATATAGAAATTTAAACGGTTTTAAATTTTTTGTAAAAAATTGTGACCCTAACCCTTATAAAAAATGCAAAAAATCAAAATCGTGTTTTTTGCGCAAAAATATCAGTATTTTTGGCGTAACATGAGAAAAAACGGTCAGATTACACTAGTTTACAAAAAAAAATCGACGTCGCCCTACTTGAAGACAACCTTAATTTTCTGGTAAAGAACATCTCCCTGATTAAGAAATGGGCACTTATAATTTTTTTTATGATGTCATTTTTTTTTTAAGTCTAAAAAACGTTTTTGGCCCTTTTTTATTTTCTATCTTCTGTTCTGGTAAACCGATTTTGATCATCTTAGACTTATTTTACAGGTAATAGAATGACCTTTAACTTTCTTATTCACAGCATTGAGTTCCAGTCATTAGTTTAGAAGCTACACCACGTCAAAGTCTAAAAAAAGGGAAAAAATTCAACTTGGACAGGCATAAATCCGATCATTAAAAATACACGCCTAAAAACCGAAATTAGTTTTATAACTTCTTCTGGTAGATTGTTCTTTGACAAAAAAAACAAGCTAATGATCATTAGAATCCACCAGCAAATGCACTTTATATGAATATTTTGAGTTTGGGACAACGGTGATTTTTTCGCCGTTTACAGCTGTTAACTGAGACAACAGGGCCTTAACATGGCTTTAACAGGACTGTAATATCCTTTTTACCCAGCTTGAAAAATCTATATAAAATGGAACGCATGGTTGATTTTTGAGCTGATGGTCTTATTATTTTGCTTAAAGTCCAATCTCTAAGAATAAACTATAAAACTAATTTCGGTTTTTAGGCGTGTATTTTTAATGATCGGATTTATGCCTGTCCAAATTGAATTTTTTCCCTTTTTTTAGACTTTGACGCGGTGTAGCTTCTAAACTAATGACTGGAACTCAATGCTGTGAATAAGAAAGTTAAAGATCATTCTATTACCTGTAAAATAAGTCTAAGATGATCAAAATCGGTTTACCAGAACAGAAGATAGAAATTAAAAAAGGGCCAAAAACGTTTTTTACACTTAAAAAAAAATTGGCATCATAAAAAAAATTATAAGTGCCCATTTCTTAATCAGGGAGATGTTCTTTACCAGAAAATTAAGGTTATCTTCAAGTAGGGTGACGTCGATTTTTTTTTGTAAACTAGTGTTATTAAGTGTCATACCATTTTGAGCTCGTAATTAAATTCCCTATCGATTGGCATTCAAATATAGAAATGTAAACGGTTTTAAATTTTTTGTAAAAAATTGTGACCCTACCCCTTACAAAAAATGCAAAAAATCAAAATCGTGTTTTTTCGCACAAAAATATCATTCTTTTTGACGTAACATGAGAAAAAACGGTCAGAATATTAAATGTCATACCTTTTTGAGCTCGTAATTAAATTCCCTATCGATTGGCATTCAAATATAGAACTTTAAACGGTTTTAAATTTTTTGTAAAAAATTGTGACCCTACCCCTTATAAAAAATGCAAAAAATCAAAATCGTGTTTTTTGCGCAAAAATATCAGTATTTTTGGCGTAACATGAGAAAAAACGGTCAGAATATTAAGTGTCATACCATTTTGAGCTCGTAATTAAATTCCCTATCGATTGGCATTCAAATATAGGAATTTAAACGGTTTTAAATTTTTTGTAAAAAAATGTGACCCTAACCCTTATAAAAAATGCAAAAAATCAAAATCGTGTTTTTCGCGCAAAAATATCAGTATTTTTGTCGTAACATGAGAAAAAACGGTCAGAATATTAAGTGTCATACCATTTTGAGCTTGTAATTAAATTCCCTATCGATTGGCATTCAAATATAGGAATTTAAACGGTTTTAAATTTTTTGTAAAAAAATGTGACCCTACCCCTTATAAAAAATGCAAAAAATCAAAATCGTGTTTTTCGCGCAAAAATATCAGTATTTTTGGCGTAACATGAGAAAAAACGGTCAGAATATTAAGTGTCATACCATTTTGAGCTTGTAATTAAATTCCCTATCGATTGGCATTCAAATATAGAAATTTAAACGGTTTTAAATTTTTTGTAAAAAAACCCTTATAAAAAATGCAAAAAATCAAAATCGTGTTTTTTTGCAGTATTTTTGACGTAACATGAGAAAA
>JBAMCJ010005544.1:0-17226 GCA_037075205.1 Drosophila prostipennis | reverse complement strand
TAGTTTCTTAGTCCGCTGCTGATGATGCTGCTTTTGCTTCTTGCTTTCTTGCTGGCAGTTGGATCGTGTCCGCGTGCTCGTAATCTGCTCGCTGAAGACGCGTTGTAAATTGTCTGACAAAGCTTATTTTATTAATTTAAGCCATAAACGCTGGCCTCTCTGGATGCCTGCTTGCAGCTCCTTTTTAGCTTTGCATACCCATACCCATTCCCCCGAAGCCCGATCTTCGAACTCGGATCCCAAAAACCCCCTCTCGGCTCCTCGAAAACCGCTTCAGGTTCTGAATCAGTTCCATACCCGGCACCAATTTATTGCCATCGTAAAAAGCCGTTTTGCGTTTTAATAAGCCATGTTCGGCTCTTTCGTTTCGGTTGTTAACAGAAGGCGTCGACCATTTCTCTGTCTTTGGTTATTTTTCAGACCCCGGCATTCTTCGGGCATAACTGAGAAATTGGACTTGTGTTTTGGTGTCCAGCGAATTGAAAGTGTCAAGAAATTGGCCAATTGAATGGCACTGGTTTATGGAGTACCAAAAAAGATCAGTTCTGGAATAATCAGGCAGTTGGAAAGTGGTTTCCAGTGTATTTGCAATGTTTTTTTATTGCTGATTTTGGCTTTAAAACTAAAATTAAAATTGGTTATTTATTTTATAAGTATACTATTTATTTGGACCTTTATTTTCGTTTTTGTTTTTTCCACCTCTTAAACAATTCCATTGCATTTGCACCTGTCCCAAACAATTTAAAATTCCTAATGGATTTCCCACTTCGATTGTCCAAATGGCAGAAGTAAAGAAAAAGAAAAGCCTGCAAACCCAATAACTAAACCGACCCCAACTTGACCCCCACAATCCCACATAATCACGAGTGTGGGTTGCTCAGGACCAGGGAAAGGAGAGGGGAAACCCCCTCCCACCGCCAGTATGCAGCACATAATAAAAATAAATATGTCAAAATTAAGTAAGCAGCAACAATTTCCAAAGAGATAAGAAACGCACACAAGAAGTAATAAAAGTGCGAGGGGCGGTGGAGGCGAACATGGAGAACCCTTCGCTGACCATAAAACAAGGCGTTGAAATCAGTAAAAAATTGGCAAGAACCAACTGAGATTCTGCTGAGCAAACAACCTGGCCAGCCCATCAAGATGCCAGCCAAAGTCCGACTGCAAGTCCTGGTACCCATCCTCATCCTCATCCTCATTCCCAACTTGGGCCACATCCACATTCAAGACCACTTCCACATCCTCATCCACGTCCACGTCCATGGGCGATGGGCATGAAAATCGTTTACAAATAAATCAGAAAGCGATAAATAAGGATTTTGTCTCGTAATAACTCAGCGGGAGCCATTTAACATGCAATCATAACGAATCGATGCTGAACGCTTTAGCAGACGGACAGAATCCAGACAGAACGGAATCCAGGCCCAAGCTCGGACCCATCTCCAAAAGCATGCGAATTGCAGGCACTTGGAGAAAAAATTTACTACTTACTTATTCCATATTTATTAAAATAATAAAATAATTAATATTGTTTGTAATACAGACAATAATCATATATCAATATTAAATCAATTAATTGTAATCATAAACAATAAAGAGATAAAAATTAATAAATATATCAATTTCATTTAGTAAAATACAATATATCAAACTTTCTTTCAACAGTTTTTCATAACTCATATAAAGGAATGCCTATTCAAGTTCTTAGTTCTAAGTTCTCTACTCCCTAAATATTTCAATTTTCAACCTTATTAGCTTATCAAAAATTTTAAAATATTTCCTAAAAATGCAAAAGAAAGACGAATAATTATAATAAATATTTTCTTAACTTCCCGATTAGCTAAATATTTTTTGAGCAGTGCTGTGAGTGTCGAATGGAATCTGAATCTGGACCGGAGGATGGCAACACGCTTTAACACCAGGCAGTCGCCAAGTGGTAAAGTGGCCAAGTGGCTGGGACTTTTGGCCAGAACGGCAAGTGGCAAGTGTGTATCGAATTGTTGTTGACTTGCTGCAGTTGTCGCTGTTGGTTGTTGTTGTTTCTCCCAGTTGTTGTTCCTGCACGCCTGGGGCATGGAAATAAAGTTGCAACATGGACCTCTTGGTTCTCACCTCCTCGCCAAAGGAGTTAGCACAATGACAGGGGCGTTGGTGAGTGACGTTTTTTATGCCTGCCGCTATCGCCGAGCAGAGCGAAGAAATAAAAAAATGGAGGACTAAAACAACGCACTACATGCACTTGACTGCACTTCATAATTCGCACCGACGCCAACAACAATGCTGCTTAATTATGTTGTAAAACAATCTGGCGAGCCGTCACTTCGGAGGAGCAGGTCCTTCGGCGACTCACCCACCCACTCCCTGGCCAATAACTCAGCCAGCCATCAAGGGGAAGTAATTAAAATTACAAAAGCCCAGCGTTGACGTTGAGGCCTTTTGCCATAAAATGGCTGCCAGACACGCAGGGCGTATACGTGATTCCCATGACTAATTGCCAGAACTGTGTCACAGGAAACGAGCCGGCTAGAAGGCTCAATGGCTGGGAGGCTAGGAGGCTAGGAGGCTCCAGCTCCACTCGGGGATCTCGGCTTATGGGGTCAGGCACGCAGGTCTTATCGCGATGCAGTTGCAGTTAGCTGCGGCTAACAAGAAATTAAATTCCATTAAGCCCGCTCAGCCAGGCGCACACTAGTGGAGGATCACACATTTCGGTTGATGATATTATATTTGGATTGGAATCTATAACGAACTGGGAAGTTACGTTTTAAGACTAAAAACCATATCAATCGTCCATAAAATTTCTAGTAAAATAAATATTATCTCGTACGCTGATAGAAAAATGCAATAGTTAAAATAAATATCTGCATATTGAATGCAAAGATTCGTAGTATATATTTGAATTAAATACAAAATAATATTTAATAGAAAACATATTAGACTGAATGATTTAATTTGAAAATATTTTAATTAAGGTCATATCATAAATATTTTTCGCCAGTAAAAAATATGATTTTATATGGTAGGTAGAAGTGGTGAGGTCCTCTCTGAGAGCCTCCAAGTAGAGCTGAGCTCCGTTTTGATCATGATTTTATATTTAAATAAAAGTTTAAAATATTTAAATGAACTATAAATGTTTAATATAATATTTTCATATTTAAAATTTATAATAACCGCTATGGATGAAAAATATTTAAATTCAATATGAAATTATTGGATTTACTACGTTTTTTTTTGTGGGTTAAGTGTAAACATAAGAATTTGTTTAATCGACTCTATTCTAACTATTATATCTGCCTATTAAAGCATATCTATAGTTTATTTACAGTATGTAAAATAATAAATAAATATTCGAGGATAATATATATTTTGATTTGAGTCTTCAATCTATGTTTAAGTATTAAATTATTGTCTGTCTTAAGAAACCTCTGGATGAAAAACCGTCCGGCAAGTAAGCACCTTCATTGACCTTTGCCCCACTGTGCTGAGCTCTCCGTACGCCCGACTAATGAAGAGGTGGTAATTTATGTGAACATCTTCACCTGCTCCTAGACACGTTTTAATATGCCAGTCGAGAGAGTCATGAATGAGGCGAAAGAGTCAAGCCGGGCTCTGAATGAAGATGTGGGCCTGGACTTTTGCCCGAGAGCCCAGGGATCGGCAACCGGCAACCTGCTAGTCGCTGTCTAGTTAGCCGGGCCAACTAAGTTTTGAAGTGGAGCTGGAGTGCAGGATTAATTAATTGCCGCTGCCTCGTCAGCGGAGCGGCCGACATGACGTATACGTGACATTTGAGATATGTTCAGCCGCTTAATGTGCGACATTTTGTTTGTTTTGCAGTCCGTGCTGCTGCTCCTCTGCTAACAACTTTCGACAATCATCAGTAGCTGCTTTGCATATTTGTGCATATTTGAGCCTGGCAGTCGGCTGCATAATGATGCAGCAGTTGCAGCGTTGTCAAATGACTTGCGTAAATTTATCGTAAATGCCATCAGCTGAAGTTGAAGCCGAGCTGAGCTGAGCCGGGCTCCTCCGCGGATGTTCGTCCGTCTGTCATTCAGCCATTCAGTCACTCTGTCAGTCAGTCAGTCAGTCACCCAGTCGGTCAGTTCGTCAGCCGGGTCGAGATGGCCAATTGTGCGCGATTGCCAAGGCTACTAATCCTCATTATCCCTTCAACTGTCTTATGCACTAAAAAAAACTAATTTTCGGGTTTTAAAAATTTTCATTTGGAGGGTTCATTTAAAACCTCGTGTTGTTATCTTAAATGTACATTCTTTTAACAACTTTATCTTTGAGCCCTTATTTATGTTCATGCTGAATTTAGAATTTTGTCAGATATAAATAAAGGTATAAATAGGTATTATTTAATATTTATACCCATTACTCGTAGAGTAATTGGAAAAGTAAAAATGCAGTTTTATTGTGTTTATCAATACCTATCGAAATGTAGAAGAAATTTTTTAAATCGGACCATTCGTTAAAGAGTTATGCCTGACCAAAGTTTTATATCCATCTCCCTCGCACTCCCTTTAGCTGAGTAACGGGTATCTGATAGTCGGGGAACCCGACTATAGCGTTCTCTCTTGTTTTTCTTCACTTTAAGATAATTTTAGTATTTAACTTAATTTATAAAGTTAATTTATAAGTTATCGCTTAAAAAAACCTTTTTTATTTGTAGGCCTAAAATTAGTTTTTAAATTTTTGAATTAATAATATTTTTTACAGTGTCCCGACGAAGCTCTTGTAGCTGCACATAAATTTGACTCTGATTGTGGTCTTTGTTGCAGCAGCTCCTTTCTGCCGCTCCGCTCGGATGATATGCTAATGAAATTCTGGCCGAGAACCATCCGATTTTCCCTGGCATCAAAAGCCGAGCCAGTCGACACAACTATGGACTTGGCGTGTTAACGGTCTATGTCGTTTGACACATTTAATTGAAAGTCAATTGGCCGGGCCGGGAGTGATTGCTGAGGTGGCAATTGGCGCTGCCACAAAGGTGTCGCCTAATGCTCCGGGTATCTGGGAAATGCAAAACCAGTTAATCACTGAATCGATCAAGGAAGTCGATGTGACTATCGCATCAACGCATTTGAATTGCAAATGGAGAAGTAGAGCAAAGAAATCTACCAGCTTTGAATTAGTTCGCTTGAGATTAGCATTTAAGAAAGCTTTACTTGAGCATGTTAATTTTTTTACAAACGATTTTTTAAATTTAATACTAAATACTTTTTTAAAAGAAAACATAACATTTCAATAAAACTATCTAAACATTTTAAGAAATAGTTAAAGTCATAAAGGCGAATACATGTTCTTTTTAAATGCCTTAGCCAATAAAATAAATTGCAATTTGTGTGCAGATAATTCCGAATACTTTCTACCAAAAAAATGCCAACATCAATGTGCTCGCATAACACCCAAAGGACCTTAAAGGCGGCGACAAACGGCGCTCCACTCGCCGAAAGAATCGGAGACAAAGACACACATTTGCGACATTCAATGGAGAGTTGGAAGCCCGAGAAGGAGCCCGGGTCTCTGTCTCATTGTCATGCCCGGCTTATTGATTGGAATACAATGGATCCTTAAAGTGTGCTTACAAGCGCCGTAACTCAAACAAATTGCAGCGCCCAAACGCCTGACTCACATGGACGGCGGCAACAGCAACAGCAAAAGCAACAACACGGCAGCAACATCAGCAACGGCAACAGCAACAGCAACAGCTACAACAGCAACATGCAAGACGACAACGACACTGATCAACAGGCGCGGCGACGTGGATGTGGATGCGTCGAATATTCGAACAAGGACAGTGGTGTGGGCGAGGGGGGTGGGCCAACTGAATGCGTTTTACATGATGCCTACACGACAGGACAGGAGCGGCCAGTCAGCCAGTCCTAACAAGATAAGCCCCAGACTGCGGGCACAGTGGTCCAAAACTACAGATAAATATTATCTAACAAAATGTACTTCATTTAAACAGTTAATATTACCTAAGTCATATAAAACTTGGGAATATTTATAGAGCAATATTAATTATGATAATAAATAAATAAAAAACTACGTACAAAAAAAAAAAACTTGGTAAAATCAACTGTAATAATTGTCAATCAGTCCCCAACCACAAAAAATAGTCAATTTTACTAAGTAAATAGTTACTTCCACAACAACAAATACCCACAATTAGCAAAGACACACACCTATATCCTTGACCAAATTGACAATCTTTTGTGGTTGGGGACTGTTTGACAATTTTTTTTTTGTATGTATACAAACTATTATAGAGAAGTGAAAATTTGGTTTAAAATAGCTCATAAAAGCTTTTATGCTAAAAACTAAAATGTAAACATTAATATTTATTTATATGTAATATTTCCATTTTTATGTGAATAGCTCTAAATACTTTTTAGCTTAGTTATAGTATATTCGCTTGGTAATATTTTCTAATTTATCGGTTATTTATTGAAAACTGCCTTCCTTATTTGAGATTTCGTAAAAAATATATAAATATATGTAATTATTTTATATTTTCGATAATCCCCCATAAACTGTTCATATTTCAGCAATTTCCAAGCCACTGTGCCGTCGAGTGATTGTTTGGTTCTGTGGCCGCCTCTTGGCCTCCTTAAATTATTCCAAGCTCGCCGCGGAAAGCCGAAGCCACACGGACAGAGAAAACCAGACACGGACCAGAGGCGCTACTGACGCGCTTATGTTAAATTTACCAAACAACCGATTTGTATGCAATTTTCCGATCGAGATGACTCCGAGGGCGGTGGGGCGCGATCCGGCTGAAATCAAATCCCAGCGAGACATCATGACGTCGCGGATTTGCAGGGTCGGTGGCCAGGTCCCAGTTCCTCCTCCTCCTCCTGATCCCTCTTTCCAGAGCCCAGAACACAGTCCCAATCCCAATCCCAATCCCAGTTGCATTGCCATTGTCTGAGTCTGCGCCGCCGTCGCGAAGTCTAGTTTATTGGCGCGACTTTTTATTTGCATTCGAAATGTTTGCCTGTTTTCTGCTGCTTTTTTGTTCAAGCTTTGTTTTTGTTCGCTGCTGCTGCTGGCTGCACGTGATGTATGCGACGTGAACTGCCCCGCTGGATAGGCCAGTTTACACTGGGAAAAAAGGGTAAATGTAATCTTTTAATAAAGATCTGTATGCCAAGTTTTACTTAGATTTTAAAAGGAGCAATTAATCATCAACTAAATAAAATTTAATTTCAGCGAAGTAATGTTTAAGTAGAGTTGTTAAAACATCGATAGTGAGCGATAGTATCGATTGTGGGCCCAAAACATCGATGTTTCCTAAATTTTTAAACCATCGATAGTATCGATAGTGCTATCGATTTTTTATCAACCTAATGTTTAAGTAATATTTGTCAAATGTGTAGTTCTAGTTCCAAATCTTAAGATCCTGAAAAATAAGAAAATTGAACATTGTCTACGTATAAACTCAGTTTATTAATGGAAAGAATTACCCCCTTTTTAAACAATATTTTACCAGAAATAAATAATTTTGTACAGATCTGAAGCCATATTTTCTTTAAGTGATCCTTGAATGCCCGTTCGGCCACACAATCGCCATAAGTTTTGGACGCTCTGCAATTATTTGCGGAATTCCTTTTGGAATATATATTGACTCGGACTGGAGTGCCCGGCCCAGACTGACCGGGAGACTCTCCTCGTGGCGTGTCTTCTCCCAGAGCTGGACTCTTTACTTCGACTAGCTTTGACAGGCCATACAAGGAAGCCTAACCAGCGATCGTAAATGTTGCCTGGTTCTGTTGCTCGTGTTGCTGTTGTCGCTCTTTTGACTGCGACTGTGACTTTGACTGCTCTCTGGATCGGAATCTGAATACGGATCGGCGTTCTTGGTTTCTGGACTGGCATTCCCTTTATTTCCTTGCTAATTTGTCAGGAAATCTCAAGATCAAATATATTATAAAATAAGTATACTCAAATTAAATTAAGTTTGTAATAAATTAAATTGCCAATCTCTACCATTTATTTCCAACTCTTAAAGAGCTTTTCATTTCATTATTTATTTTTATTAACCTCCCACCTTTATTATAATGTTGCTCATTAAAAATAATTATCCAGTTGGCATTTAAGCTAACAAGCTTTGGAGCCAACAATTTCAATCAAGATTAGAATGCCACTCATAATTCCGGCATCAAGTTGATTCAATCGCACACACAAGATGGCCAATTCGAGACAAAACCCAGCATTAGCACCCATTGCCAGAGCCAATCTTTGAGTACGGAAAGCTAACAAAGCCCCGCACCCACATGTATTGGTGGGTCGGTTGGTTCTACCCACCTACTTATAAGGCCAATTGCACAACAGCCCCAAGTGTCAAATTAGGCAAACAGCAGACCAGAGACCCAATGCAAACTCGCAGACTTGGAAACTCGGAAACTGGCAAACTCAACCCGAATCAAATCAAATCAAATCAAATGCTCGTTGCAAATTGCATTGCGCTCACTCGCTGTCGGGCTGCTAATTTTCTGCGAATCGCGCTCTCGTTGAATACGAGTAAACCCCCCCAGAAAGGGATCGAAGATATATGGTGGTTCTGTTCGGTTGGCGGTGGATTTGCATGTGGGTGGTCAGCAAATTGCCAGAACGTGAGCACAATTTTTAAATTAACGGCCCAAAAGTGGTTAGAACGGCAGCAGCAACGGTTCAGAATGGCTTGGCACTGGGGAACGGAGGAAGTGGAGCCTCCGGGGCACATTCCTAGCACAAAACTGTTGCAATTAATTGCATAAAAGTTCTAAATTGTCAGCCAGCCCCCGCACCAACCCGCTCCCACCCACTAGGCAGTACTTCCAATGGCGTCTTGGACAAACTGCAACTGCAACCACAAAGCGCCGCATTATCGAAGACGCATCGCACAGTGGTAGAAGGTCTTTTAAAATATATATTATATCTTCATATTTAAGATGAAAACTTTAACAGATTTTAGAAATTAAGCAAGCTAGATTTTTAACTTGGAAAACGTATGAAAACTTGAAGATAATAAATCACGTTATCTAAAAACCTTATCATAAATCAATAAAATTCTTTTATAAACCGTTTTTTTTAATTTTATTAATATTTATGGTTTTTAGACCATTTATTTAACCCCTAATTTAAAATTACAAGTAATTTTAATTTTTTAATAACTTGTCTGAAGAATGAAAAATTTAAAAAAACATTTAAAATTTACCCAATTTCACTAGTTTCCCTTCACCACTGTGCAGAGTCGGCGGATTCGTCGTCATGGTCGTGCCTTTCAGTTCGAAACGTGATCGATAGACGGACTACCAGTCCGTCGAGAACTGCAAATTGGCCTCTCGCCGTTTGCCGTTTGCTGTTGCCAAATGTTTGGTCTTAGTCAAATTATGTTCTTTGGCCCGTTTGATAATGAAACTGCAAATTGAAGCCGGGTTTTCTGGCTCCGGGACTGGCCCTCTTCGGCCCCTCAAATTGTTTGCTCACACCGTCCCCGAGCAACGCTAATGATTACGTGTTATCGTGTTGTAATTTTACACAGGGCCCTAATGATGAGTCTCGGATCGGATCGTATGGGTTAGTGTAGGATAGCATAGGATAGGATAGGGCGATCTGCTCAGCCGCCACATTCACATCCATCTCCATCTGCGAACGATCGGATCGAATCGATCTGGCTCCGGGTTAGACACTAACTGGGCTCATCATGGAGCGTTAACAAGCTCATTTTTCTAAACTTGACGTGCTGAGTCCACCAGCCATCCAACTAGAGATCCACTTAGGCAAAAGATCTTTGCAGATTATCGGACGCAGCGAGTTGGCCAATTTACTTGGCCACTTTCGGAGGTTCCCAACGGTGAACGGTGGGATCATAAATTGTTTATAATGGCATTGAGTGCGTTATGTCCTGGCACTTGGCCAAAACCGATATATAATGGGTTTAATATGGGTAATATGCAAAGTATGTAAGCAGAGAAGAATTTCATTTCAACAGATTAAAGATTGATTGCTTGACATGATTTAATTTGTATGGAATTACCTGATCCTAACTAAATT
This sequence comes from Drosophila prostipennis, assembly GCA_037075205.1. Classification (NCBI taxonomy): domain Eukaryota; kingdom Metazoa; phylum Arthropoda; class Insecta; order Diptera; family Drosophilidae; genus Drosophila; species Drosophila prostipennis. Next base: position 7,179 of record JBAMCJ010005544.1, on the reverse strand, counting down.
TTTAGAAATTATCCTCTCACTATAAACTTAAGTATTCAGTAAATAAAATCAAGGTAATGTTTTGATAATTTATTTGTATTAAATATAATATTAATCTTACTATCTTAACCCTACTATACTATAAAGCTATTATTTTATTTTTATTTTATTTGCAGAATTATCATTTGAGAAATACTCATCTACCGATTTCCCGAAAAGTATGCAACATAAAGTACAACGATTTAAATCGGATTTTATGGCGTGCCCAGATTGGAATCTATATAACCATAATTATGGACAAAACGATCCCACAAACACCCACGACAAATTTAGATGGGCTGACATAAGCGGCATTGATTTCATATGGGCCACAATAGTAAACAGAGTTTCATTGAATGCCGGCCAAAGACAAAACGCTTTCCAGCTAAATCAGATGGATATAAGGAGAGGAGGGCGCGAAGATCTTGGGGAGCATATTAAATTGAATTTTTATGTTCTCACAGGCCGGGAAAATCATGTGCCAGGCCATAAAAGTCAAGGATCGCCGCGGTTCAGAACTGCAGTGCAGTTCGGATCCGTCGAGTGTGTGGGTTAATAAATAGCCCCAGAAGCAGTGCGGCACAGGGGCAGAAGCGGGTTAAGAGCGGCCCCGGATCTCTGGATGGTGCGCTAAATTATGGTTATTTAAATAAACAGCACACGATTTGATTTGGCGGCCCAAAAGTGTTGCCAGCGCGCCTCCGAAATTGGAAGAGCGACGCGTCGACGTCTGGAAATTATGTTGTAGTTGGGCTCGATCAGGATAGTTGCTGTTGCTCCGCTCCTCCGATGATGATGATGGCGACGATAATGATGATGATGCTCCGGTAGACGGAAAGGGGGTTGTGCCATCAACTCTTGATTGAGTAACGCCCCAGAACTGGCGTCTAATTACGAGTTCCAGGAGTTGGCGGCCTGGCAGCCCCGATCTCAGCAGCATCATTAGCTGATGTGCGGTATTGACCCGGCCTAATCGGCGATAAGACTCGTGATAAGCAAACACGCATAAAGCCAAATGTGCTTGGATGCTTCACAGGCACACAGTAAGCTTTTGCTAAAAAAAATAATGCTAATCATTTCGGAATTTGATTTTATTCAAAATGGATTTTCTTTTCTATTTCCTTATTTTTTATTAAAGAGGGTTTTAGGAACCCTACGATTTTATTTTAAAAATATATATATATATTTTTTTTTATAATTTTAAAGCAGATAGTTCAATATCAAAGCAAATTTGTATGGTTTGAATTACTCAAAGGAATGCAAAATAATTTATATTATATTTTTTAAGATTGAAAGTTTACCATTTCCACAAGTTAAGATCGCAAGGACGACAGTTCAGTTATTATAAATAAAATCAAAATCTCAGATACAAAATCTAGTTGAAACTAAAGTATTTTATTATAAATGCAATTATAATAAATACTTTTTTTTGCGTGTGGCTGTTGGTGTGACCTTTTGCCCACTGCTGAACAGTTCTGTTCTCTTCTTAAAAACAAAGGGATCTGACCAACGCGTCCAGCGATTCTCGTTGGCGTTGCGGTGTTTTGTTTATTTTGAGGCTATAATTTAAGCGGGTAATTGCACGCTGGCGGCCAGAATTTGTAACTAAACTGCAAATTAGCAGCCAATTCCCAGGCCGATTAATAACCATAATTATTGGCTCAAGCGCTGACGAGCGAACGTCTCGAGTTTCGAGTTTCGAGTCTCCAGTCTGGACTGCAACTCTCGATCTCCTCGCGAGGATGACGATGCGGATCTCGATGCGGAGGCTGCTGCCCTACCCGCAAATTGCACTTGGCCAAGGCCCGGGCTTTCGGCCAATTCAGCTGGCCCTCAATTGCCAATTCGTGATACACCCAGGCGCATATGGGGTGCACTCTGAAAAATTTAGTAACTAATTAATATAATTCTAGCTTTTAATATTACATTTAAATTGTTTCTTTATAAAAAAAGTCTTTATTTATAAATTAATAAATGTATAAGGTTTTGTTCAACTTTTGAAAAGATTTTTAAAATAGTTTAAATTTAAACATACTAATTTTTCAAATAGTACTTTGAATTTTATTAGATTTTATTTTTACAAGTTTTCTTGACAGCCTGTTAAATTTAAAGGAAGCTTTAAGCTCTGATTTCAAAAACTTTTTCAAGGTGTAAACCCAACTTTAAATTTAACTAAGGGGTGAGCAAACGACCCTAAGTCTAAAAAAGTAATAAGCTTAAGTTTAATGTTTAAGTTTAATGTTTAAGTTTAATGTTTAAGTTTAATGTTTAAGTTTCAGTGTCGCTCCTGGACTTCCCCGCGCCACCCGGCAGCAATTTAAATAGTGAGCGCCTGGCTTAATTACATAAAACAGGCAACACGAGAGGCAGCCGAGTTGGGATCGGGATATACACGTATATATATTGCCTCGCCGGCGGCGAAGTCGTCAAGTCTGGATCTTGGCTCTGGACCACGACTCGACCTAAACCTGGACATAAACCTGGACCTGGGCCACTTTTGATGGACATGTGTCTAATGAACCGGCCTAATTAATGTGCATAGCTGACGCGAGAGTCCCTTCCCTTTAAGCATGCAAATGAAATGGCCTGAAAAAAAGGGAAACCGAGCGGATGGAGAGTGTTGAAAGCCTTGAGTGGGCAAATTCGGATGAAACAACAAATTACCGGCATTATACTAAAGCAGGCCGGACAAATTAATAAATGTCGATACCCAATTAAGCTGTCCGAATATAATGCACACTATCAATTTTTGCGAGAACCCAGAACGAATAGAGACATCCACTATCCAATTATCGATGCGAATGATTAACTGCGCGAGGTCAACGGCAAAGAAACGAAGAAAAATGCGGCATCGAAAATAATTGCACGGCCATCAAGCAGAAGAACCGAAAGCGGGGAGCGAGCACTGGATTCTGTAATATGCGCATAGGTATCAGCAAACAGAGCACAACTCAGGAAAATCATAAATCAAAAAGAAGTTTAAGTTGTAACGGCCATTACTCATCGCCTATCGAAAGCAGCATGCCTATCGATTGGTTCGGTACGATTAAAAGTTGGTATAATTATTCATTTCCTTTGGAGAAACAAAAATTGTTTAGTAAAACTTATGTTAAGTAAAAATTGAAATATGCTCTTTTTAATAAGCAAAGATTGCATTTAATTCTTTAATGTTTGCCTATTACTGGTAAGCAAAGTTTGTGGCTCAAATTTCGCGCGCACTTTTCTTGTCGGTTAGTGGAAATACAGTATTTTTTAGAAATGCCATTTATTGTGCACGGAAAATACCGATTTCTGAAGCTGGTCACATAGTTTAATAGGGTCTTCCCACAGAGTTCCATCCACCGTCTACCATCCGTTGAACGGATGGTAAGGTTTTGCCGTAAGGTTTTGCCGTTCCGAAAATTTCCCAGTTAGTCCGCCATCCAATTTTAACGGACTTTGACGGGCTCTTTTATGCGATAGTTAGGCGATGTTTTTTCGGTGCAACTCTGAATTCTTCCTCTTCACTGTGAAAAATGGAACGTTGACTACGAGAACAAATCAAATCAATGGCGGGAAAAAATTAAATAATGCTCAAGTTCATTGTTTTTTGGCTATTGTACAATTATTTGTGGTTTGTTATGAGCGGAAAAGCATTCGCCAACAAGTTGCTATGTGTTGGCCAAAATTTAAGCTGTTCTGCAAACGAAAACATCAATGTTTGCAGCGAAGTCTCAGAATATGTTCTGCAGTTCTAAATACTAACAAATATTAATTAAAAGTGTACTATGTACTCCTATAAAGCTCCAAAGTTGCTATAAATTAGCAAAACAGCATAAATTTGGTTTTGTTTACAAAATTTTTCATATTAATATTGGCTAGACAGAGGCGTAGTAAAAGCGGAGTGTGGGGTACGGGGGGTTAGGCTCTCCCCCAGTCAGCAATATGTATGCATAATCGTTATAGAATGAGTTATAAAAGCTCAGATATGTTTTAAACTATTAGCTTATGCTATTTATTATATTATTTTACAATAAGTGTAGGAAAACGCAATTTTACGCCAGTTTTGCCGAGTTCAAATCCCCCTTCGTTAATGTTGAGTTGAGCAACTGCACTTAAGTCAGCTGTAATCGGATGGTAGATGGTGGATGGAGTTCTGTGGGAACACGAGTTTCACATTCGTCAAAAATCCCAACCGTTTCACACGGATGGACTCTATGGGAAGAGGCTATAAGGGGAAACAAGAGAGAAAGCTATAGTCGGGTGGGTGTCCCGGCTATCAGATACCCGTTACTCAGCTAAAGGGAGTGCGAGGGAGATGGAGATATAAAACTTTGATCAGGCATAACATTTTAACGATGTTATTGTTATCGATAAGTATTGATAATCACAACAAAACTTCATTTTGACTTTTACAAAAAATTAAAATTTTTAAAATTGTTGTAAAGCGAATGTGGGCGTGGGGCAGACGGACAGACAGACATGGCTAGATCGACTCGGCTAGTGATCCTGATCAAAAATATATATACTTTATGGGGTCCGAAACGTTTCCTTATAGCTGTTACGTACTGTTGCACGAATACAATATACCCTTTTACTCTACTAGTAACGGGTATAAAAATGGCAATCGATTAACAATAACCGCTCACAATATCATAAACAGTAGGGATGTCGAAATATTTAAAAATATCGTATCGATGATATTTTTTTATAGAAACAAAAAATCAAAATGATATTTGATATATCAGAAAAAAAATATCTATATATCGGATATTTTTGATATATTTTTTTTTTTATTTTTTTTTTTTATTTTAAGCTGCATAAGCAATAACCACTAAACAATAACCCACATACGAGCTTAAATTATATTATAATAATTTTTAGTTTATATTTATTAATAAATGAAAGAAAACAATATTTTTTTTTTTTTTTGCTTTTATTTATAGTAATCAAATCAAATAAAAGTACAATGTACTTACATATGCCGCTATTTCCCGCGCATTTGTTTAACGCGTACTACACACATATGTACATATGCATATGCGCTCTTTTATTTTTTTATCACAAATGTTGTACTTGCCAAAACCATTTTCACTTGCCGAAAAATAAATTTTAGCGGCGCTCATATGTATTAAAATTATCAAAAAATGTGCAAAAAAAAATCGATGATATCTGATAATTAATAACTGATAATAACTCCTGGACCTAGGAGTAATGTTTGACAGTAAACTTATGTTCATTGAACATATTAACTATATTATTCCTAAGGCCTACGCTATGTATGGTTTTGTAAAAAGAAATGCCGCCCAATTTAAAGATCCCTACACGAAGCTAAGCTTATATTCAGCCTTCATTAGGTCAAAACTGGAATACGCCTCGTTCATCTGGAACCCGACGGGTACTATTCACATAAACCGGCTTGAGCGTGTACAGAAACAGTTTCTACGTTTTGCCCTTCTGACTTTAAATTTCAATGACCCGGTCCCGTCTTATTCTGCCAAATGTCGGCTTGTTCACCTTTCTTCCCTAGAAGATCGGAGAACTACCAGTTCATTAGTTTTTATATGTGACTTGCTGACCTCTGAAATCGACTGCCCTGCACTGCTGGGCAGCATAGGGTTATCGGTGCCTGGTAGATCGTTAAGAACGTTTGAACCATTTTTTGTACCGGCTTACAGAGCCAATTATGCCCATAATGAGCCGTTGTGTAGAGCCCAGCATTTTTATAATAAGTTGCCATCTCACATGCGGTTGGACCCATGCTCCCCTAGAGATTTAATCAAGAAAAACTTATATAATTATTTTGCCTCACTTAGTATTTAATTTAGTATTAGTTAGTAGCCAGTTAAGGTTTTTACTGTTGGCGAATAAAGAAATAAATAAATTATTCAAAAAAAATATCACGATAAAAATATTTATTTTTTCTCAAAAATATCGATATATTGATATTTTGATATATTTTCGACATCCCTATTAAACAGCTGATCGTGCGTTTAGTCACTAGAGAAACTAATACGCTAAAAGTCTTCAATCTGTTGAACTGAGTTCTAACCTTTAAGCGAAAACAAATTAGAAAACGTGACTGAAAACCTCAATTTTCCAAGTTAAAGCAGAAAAACAAGTTGGCCAATATGGTCGACTCAACCCTTCCTAAAAAAAAAAAATTTTTCGCAGATGATGTTTGCCAGCTGGAAATTGCAAATTGGACCACCAATTTCACATGTGACGAACTGCTGCAACTGGCGCTGCAGGATGCGAAATGTGCAGCCAGTCTCCGAAAAGAAGCCACCTGTTGTCCGGACGAGGATGACCTCATCAACCGGGTGGATTTTCTGACTGCCCTCAAGACCTTTAAACCAAGAAACGGGGTGCAGAAGGAGGCTCTCCGAGAGATCATGCCCAATGGATTCATGTCTACGAACCAGGATCTCCCTCCCTATGAGCATTGTGAGGGATTGTCTTGCCAGTTGATCGAGGGTGATCCCAAGTCGGGACTATCCACCGTTGCTGCCCAAATGGCTCAGAAAGGCGAATTCCCCTATATCAATATCATCAAGCCGGCGGATCTGTTGGGACAAGGCGAAGCAGACAGGTGCCAGCACATAAGGAACATTCTCAAGGACGCCTGTGTTTCCAGGCGAAGCTGCGTCATCATCGACGATGTGGAGCGACACCTCGATTATGGTGCCGTGGGAAAGCGCTACTCCAGAAAGATATTGCAAATGCTGATGGTTGTTCTGAGGAAACAACCGCCCAGGGGTCACGAGCTGCTCATCCTCTGCACCTCCAATCGCCGTGATGTATTGGAGGAGCTGGGCTTGCTGACTGTCTTCACTGCCGTACACCACGTGTCCAATCTCTCCAGGCCTGAACACATTATGGCCGTGATGGAAGCTTCAAAACGATTTGAGCCGGAGGAGCTGCGTCAAATTGAGGCCGCCATGGAGGGCCGGAACATCTCCATTGGCATCAAGCGGCTGCTGGACCTGATTACCTGGGTGAATCCCCTAAAGCCGGATCGCCGGGCTGCCAAGTTCCTGGAGAAAATTGGCGAGGCAATAGGCTGAGAAGATCACAGAGCCTAATTCCACCGTTTGCAGTAGGGGGGGCCCCCCACCACTTAAATTATTTTTTTAACACACCCTTCCCCCCCACCCCCCAACCCACCAAACAATTCTTCAT
>JBAMCJ010005543.1:0-16869 GCA_037075205.1 Drosophila prostipennis | reverse complement strand
TAATAATTAATACATTTAATACTAATATATTTAACAAATACCTAGAAAGAAGTGTTTTGTTTAATTAAGAAACACCTTTACACCCAAAAAACAAAACGATCAAATCGATATGCGTATGGTAAATTTCTGGTATTTATACGATTATCGTTTTAACCATGCAACACTGGTCTAATTGATATTAAATAAGATGGCGACTTAAATTACGTGAGTGGGGCCGAGAAGAACAAACAACAACATGTTTACATTTCGATGAAATCATACCACGTAATATCAAATTGATCATCGTTTCATATCAAGTTTTTTTTGGGGGTAATACAACACAAAATATAACAAAAAGTATTGAGTAATTTAATACCGCTTTTAATATGTATAATATTTTAAAATAATATTTAACCCATTCAATAGTATATCTTAACCAATTTCTAGGAAGATTTCTAGGAAGAAACTTAATTGAATAATTTTATAAAGTTTTTTTAAAATGTATAATGTTTTAAAATGTTTTGTTCATTAAGACATACTTTAATTTCGTTTCGTTGCTATTTTTGATTGAGCTATGTTTTAGGCTTTAGATTGATAAACAATTTTATTTAATACCTAACAAAGTGTAAAAACACATCAAGAGCTTTACAAAGCAGTAAAATTCATAAAAATGTTCATTCAATTTCTGATAGCCTATCAGAAATAATAGGACACCACTCCAGCTGAATCCACATAGTAATTTCCAAATTTGCATGAATGTGGAACACATCATCGTTTCGCATTCCCACCCATAAAACTCTGCGCAAATTACACGTATTTATCTGCTCTAATGACACTTTTTACGCCTCGTAAAACACGAGCCATAAACAGGCGAATGGAGCGAACTCAGCACGCATCAATTGACATTTTTGGCATTTGGCATAAAGGTGAATCGGAGCGCCAACAATGGGCCAAAACGACAACGATTCCGATGCTAAGCGCTTGGTAGAAAAATCATTACAGCAAGTAAATAACATCGAGGTAAACAAGTTTGCGGCAAAACAAGAAAAGACCTCACAACGGGACGTGAAAAATGAAAATAGTAATGAAAATGGTGGCAAACAAAAGTCAATCACTTGCCGTTGTTGTCGAAGGAAATTGTCGAAAATATAAAGGAAAAGGAATCAACCCAAAAGGACACTTTGTATTATTAAACGACAGATAGACAAATCAAAATGCGCCGAGGGTGACAATGGCGAGGGCTGAGTTTTCCCCGACTTTTCGCTACCGTTTCCGTTCAACTTTTCCGGCAGGTGGAAATTCTCGCACAGACACAACCGCACACGAAATCAATGTAATTGACGAACTGACTGGCTGGGTAAGTGAGTGAATGAATCGTGTCGTTTATTGTGGCAACAGCTTTTCAGAGGAGCTCGCCTTCGATTTCCCTTTTCCGTAGAATTTTCCATTGTTTGTCTTTCAACTCAATTGCATGGCAACTTTCGGTGGGTCGCCTCCTTTTTCCCGCCTATGGGACTCGACTCGCTTCTTTATTTTTATTATTTCCTATGCCTGAATGTGGATTGCTTTTGAAATGCTTGCGTGCCATTTGTGTTGACAGTAAAAGCCGCTTAATGATTTCATTTTGGTTATAAATAGGATTTTTGGCTGAATATGTTAAAAGGAAGAGGCTTTGCGTGTCCTTGGGGTAGGTTAGGTAAGAAAGAGCACGCATGTAGTTTACAACAATCGGTAGATAAGTTAGCAAGATTTTGTATACTTTCAAATTTCAAGTGTATGGGTTAAAGGATTTAACTTAAATCTCTTTAACTTCTTCTATTTATTCAGATGGAAATTCAGCTAAAATAGTTTCATAGCCTATTAAACCTTTAAAACAGCCCAAAATCATCTTGAGTTCAAAAATTTGCCGGAAGCCACTATTATCTATTAAGTGCTCAGCTTTTTCGCACCAAGTATCCGTCGAATTATGTGCGCCTTTTAAATAAACAAAACGTGAGTTTTCGAGCGGAATTAAAGCAAGTTGGGAAAGCAAATTTCCACCTTTCCTTGTCCGAGCGAAGGAAAATTCCGTTGGCCTGGCGAAGCAACAAGGGCAAAGTTTTCACATTTTTGTTTAACATTTTCCAAATGCCTTCTTATATTTTTTTTACACTTTTATGCATAATGGAATTAGTTAAATTTCTCTTTGCAGCGAAACTTTCGCTGAACTTGCGCCAAAAAGTTTGCTTCCTATTTTCCCCCTTTTCGGGAATGTTATGCGTTTCTGATGACGTTGTAGAAAACGTTTCCGTTTTCCGAGTTTGCAATGAAAAGTTTTTAACTTAGAACAACATTGGCCCCGGCACTCGCTCGAATTTTAATTAAAATATTTATGAATTTGTCTTCCGAGAGAGACCAAATTGACAAGAAAAGCTGGCAAAAAACGTGCGCAAAGTATCTTGATTTTGAGCTGAATACAAAAGAACGGCCAAGTGAAATGAGTCATCTGCCGGAGATAAATGCCATGTGTCAATTGTAACTCAAAGTCACTCATGTGGATGACTTTCTAATTAAGTCGGCCAAACAGAAAGCCTCACGCCAGTCAGAATAATAACAATCAAGTTGAGATATAAAAAATTCTTAATTATTATACTCATTTTTATATTCCCTGTGCAGATGCTTCAATCAACGTGCGGCGTTAAGTGAATTAAATACTCGTATATGTATGGTGTCATTTTAGCAGAGAACTACTGAAGTTTATTCATTGAATTGAATTCACTACGTCACTTGAGAAATCAAACGTTCAGTTACAATATTGCAAATCACATCTGAGGAAAACCCCCCATTAGCCATTAAAATCCAGACGATTGTGAGTTCACAATTCACACAAAGTCACCGATACTAGCAATTATTTATTTGCATATTTATCACCAACCGTCTAATAAATTATTATTATGGCCTTTTATTTCGCTTTTTTCGCGTTGATTACTTGCCGTTCTCAGTCAATCCGGGTTGTCTAACCAGAAATTACACAGCAAATTGATCTTCAATTTGTTTAGCGCAATTAGCAAATGTTTTTGAATATATATGCATATGTTCCAAGTAAACAACAAGTGGTGTGTTTAAAAGCAATTTCTGATGCTTTATGAATATTTGGTATTCAGAGCTAATACGAGGGTGGTCCGATAAGTACTTAGCCTCACCGCCCGATGGCGCCACTATCGCAAGAAAACTTTTCTATCGTGTAGTACATTCTAGTAGACGGCTACTGTCGAAATTTCAGCCGAATCGGACTCGTAGCTTTGTTTTGCCAGCGTGTGGCATCATACGTGTTCGCGGATTTTAGAAAAATGGAGAAAGAGCAATATCGGTCTGTGATTCGATTCTTGTTTTTGGAAGGGAAATCACGCAGCGAAATCAAAGAGCGCTTGGATGCTGTGTACGGTGACTCTTCTCCTTCGATAGCGACCGTCAAAAATTGGTTTAACGAGTTTCAACGTGGTCGCACGTCGGTTTTTGATGAGCCACGCCCAGGTGCCCCGAAATCGGCTACCACGGAGGATAACGTCCAAAAAGTCCACGATCTCGTTTTGGCAGATCGCCGATTGAAGATACGCGAGATAGCTGAGACAGTACGCATGTCAAAAGACCGCGTGGGTCATATCCTGCATGAAATTTTGGGCATGAGAAAGCTGTCGGCGCGATGGGTGCCGCGATTGCTCACTCCGGACAACAAACGCAACCGCCCTCGCCAAGGCCAAATTGGTCGAATTGGGCTACGAACTGCTACCCCATCCACCTTATTCTCCAGATTAGGCCCCATGGGACTTCTTTTTGTTTCCAAACTTGAAAAAGTCTCTCGCTAGACAGAAATTTGGGTCGATTGAGGAGGTCGTCGCCGCCACAGAGGCCTATTTTGCAGACCTCGAGGAAACGTATTTTTCAGACGGGTTAAAGAAGTTGGAGCATCGCTGGGTCAAGGGTATCGAGCTAAAACAAGATTATGTTGAGAAATAAATTGACACTTTTCCAATATTTTCGTTTTTCTTTTGGAGGCTAAGTACTTATCGGACCACCCTCGTATTTGATGTTTTAAAATGCTAAAAAAAACTAAGAGTAATTTTGGGTACAAGATTGAGCGTAAATTTATACTTCCATTTTACATATAGTTCGCCAACTGTTGAACATTAAGGGCGGTCGTTTCGCAGAACCGACATATTGAACATATTCCACAACAATTTGCATTTCTTTATGGCCCTCACAAGTATTTTTCAACCAAACTCCCCCACTCTCGTTACGCAACGCAAACGGCTTCCAACTAGTGCTCGACTGCCTGCTTTATGTCTTTCCATTATTGATGACTTAATTCCGGTTGATTTATTGAGGCCACAAACAGCCGGTCAGCGGGCTCAGTGAGCCCAGCGAGCCATGTTTTGCAATGGCCGGAACCAGGAGTCAGGACCTGGCGAGGACTCCATTTGGTATGCACACGTACTGGCGCAAATGGAACCACTCGATGGCGATGGCGAGGGCGGAGCTAGCAGACCAAGCAGCTGTGCTGGTCCAGAACGTGTTTAATAAATAAGCCCAGTTAATATGGCGCAAAAAGTTGGGGGGCCAAAGCAATGTAAGTAGAATCCATATATTGGAGAATTTAATCACCGTCACACAGAAAGAAATATCTTACCCTCCCTTTTGTATACTAAAAAGATCGTGAACAAATTTAGTTTTAATAAAAATATTAATAAAAATTAAATAACTTATTTAGAATATAATTAAAATGGGGTGATTTATAAAAAATATTAAACATGGTTGGGAACTCAACATAAAGTAGACCAAGGACCAAATAACGTAAAGTTAAACTAATTTTCTAGGCAGTAATGGTACTTGAAATGTATTCTATAACTCTTCGTAACTCTAACTATTTATTGTGATAGATTGTGAAGAACATCACAAGTAAAATAATTATTTTAGCTGTTCTTGATATATTCATAATATTCAATTTCAAACGATCTTTTAGCATTTTTGCCCCTGTGCACTTAGCAAAGGTACTTGGCATTGTCTGAGCAGTATTTATTTTCGAGTTACCTATCTCGGTGCAACGACCTCGTTGAATCGGCAACAGTTAATGATGTTAACAGGAGCACTGAATAGGCTGCGGCAGCCGTGCATTCAGCCGTTCCTCCATTGATCACTTCGAAAGGATGAAAAACGAGCTCTTTCAGATGGAGATACTGCCACAAAAGTTCCACCGACAGCAGGAGGTGTAATCGAAACGAGCGCAAACTCGATTGGTGCACGGTAATTAAAATTTAATCATTGGACATTAGTATTCCCATACACACTGAGGTTGCCGTGGGCGACTGGGAGTGGCAGTGGGTGTGGTCGATAATGCAGCGTTGGAGGCTTAGCCAAATGGACGAGTTCGAAGGGCGGTGGCCACTGGCCAGTCAAATGAGCTCTCTTTTCAGGGGCTTTCGCCCCTGTATCTCTGCAATCGCTCCAAACTGCATACTTTCAGGCATGTGAATGCGCAATCCCCACCTACGATTCACCGTGTGTGGATAAATGTTTGATTTAGAGGTTTGGGTAACTCGTTTGTTCGTCTGTTTGTTTGTTGGTTTATTTGGTTGCCAAGGTATTTAAGTCGCCGGTGCTTTTAGCTGCGTTTCGCTTCGGGCTTTTAATAGATTCTGCTAATGACATGCAATTAATTTTGTGGTTTTTTAACCAGAATCATAAGCTCTGAAAAACAAGATATTTGCGCGTATGAGTTGAGTTTTTGTGGGAGTAGCTTTTTTCAAATCAGGGATTCATTGGGGGGATTTGCGCTCATGCCACAAAATATTTTGAGATAAAAGGAGTGGCAGGTATATAATTTTTCGCAGACATTTCTAATGTTTCTTTTTGATATAAAGCTCTTAAAAATATATTTTAATAAGGTGGTAGTTCACCCTATTAATTTTGCTAATATTTCTAAATTAAATTAATTTAAAAATCTTAAGTTTTTTATTGATTCTTATATATACATCCATGATAGATTTAAAGTTTAACCGGCTTTAAATCGTAGCTTGGCAACTCATCCCTTTGTTTTCCAATGCACAGCAATGATTTCGATCAAGAAAATGCGTTTTCTGCGGATTACAAGCCGTCGGAAGGAGGGGTCGACGACCCTTTGGCACATCTGCTATTCACTCCGAACTTTTATCTAACAACAAAGCTCACACATGGAATACACAATGTTTGGACCACTTGCACAGAAGGACAACCCCAATTGCGAGTAGTCAAAAGGGTAAAGAGCCAGGGGACTCGGCCAGCAAATGGCCAGCGATGGCAATTAACTTTATAACATTTGCATGGCCCATGTGCAATTTCCTGGCCTTGTTGTTGCGGGTAATGCACGCCAGTTGATTAATTGGAAATTGCGGTTAATGGATGGTCAGATCGGAATCGAAATCGACAATGGAGATGAAAAAGTCGCCCCGAAGTCTAGACTTTTAATTAGACCAGGCAACTGAGCCTAGAGTGTCCTCTACTCGGAGCATATGCAGAAAGTTTTCTGCAAAACTTTGTCACTTGCCATTGAATTTTTCCCTCGAGAGCCAACCGAAAAAGTTGACAGATTTGCAGCGGAAAATTAACAAGTTCCGTGCTGAAAACATATTTATTTTTTTCCATAAACTTTGCCCTCAGAAAATCGAGTTAAGAAGTCGGAGAAAGTATAAAATGCTAAAAATTTGCTAAAATCCATGTACGCGGATGGGGTTTCTTTTTTTTGAGCCAGCTGTTATGCTGGTCCAAGTCTACGGAAATTTTAACAATGTCGTAGACGTCGACGGCAGGTTTGTAGCTTGCCGCATTTTTGACTGGAACTCAATGCTGGCATAACCCGAAATTACAGGGCTGATTCGGTCAACAGCCTAGAAACAGAGTTTGTTGGAAATTAAGTTTACTCGATGAGTACTTCCAGTTGTTTGCACTGCAGACGCATATTTTTACACTCTAAAGAAATGTGACCTCTTAAAGGAAGTCATAGAATAACCATTTTCGTAAATCAAGAGATGTTCTCTCGGAAAATTATGTTTCGTTTTTGTAAAAAAATTATGAAGAAATTTATAATAATCCCCACAAAAATACAGATAATACATAAAAGTGATTTAAATGTTTTAAAAAATTCTCCAATGGCGGCTTTTATACATAAGTGTACCATAAATGTGTTTAATTTAACAGAAAATAATTTAAAAAAGTATTCTTTTGGGCCCAAAATTTCTGTCAGTCCTCACCTAATGCAGGTTCTAGTCTGCCCATCTAAATTCTCCTCGTGTCCAGGTCACGCGCTCAGCTGGCGATTGCCTTCGACCCAATTATCAGTTGTGATTTGAAGGGAAGGCAATCTGATAAATATTTTATAAAAGCAAATAAAAGCCCATTGGCAGCCTGGCATCTGGAATGTGCTCATGGTCGGAGCAACCGGCAATTGACCCCAATAAATTCGACCCGTAAAACAGACCACAGCCGGCAGAGCAAAGTTCACATGGGTGGCGACCTTTTTGCAGCCTTAAAACGCCTGTTGATTTATGCAAAAGGGGATTAGCAGGGGCATCTGAATGGGGATAAATACAACCTAACCACAGACATAACATTTCAAGTTGCCTTCCGAGCAGAAAGACCGTCTCGTAATTTCTGTCAGTCGTCGGCACTTTTAAGCCCGAGTATTCTTTTTGAGCCGGCATAAAATAAGACAAATGAGCTAATTTCGCTGGCGGAAAGGATAACAGGATCGGCCATCGCCTCGGCCGTAATAAATCGCACACAAATGTGATATTTATATGCATTTTTTTATACAGACATAAGCGCAAACAGCGCTTCGTACCAGCGACCATAAATCTATTGCCGCATTATTACTCATACGCACTGTAGACGCTGTCTACCCCAATATATCAAGGCATTACCATGGCTGTTATTCTTCTTTCTTCTCCATTGGCATGCTGTGCCCTTTCATTCGAATAAATATACATTTATCTCGGGCATTTCCAGAGGGGAGAAAGGTTAAGCTATTCAAAAACCGTAAAAACGTGTGCTTGGGATTTAACCAAAGATTTTCTAAAGAATGAAAATTTACCCTAATTGCTCTGCTCTACCCTTTGATGGCTAATCCATAAGTATACCACAATTTGTACAGGACTTGTTCAACCCACTAGTTACCAATTTAAAGTTAAAACCCCGAACAGAGTCGGGAGCAGAATGCCCACTCCAAATCCCTATTCTCGGTGCCGTGTAGCGTGACTTGGGATTTATGAACTCCATTTCGCATGTTCGCCATTGTAAAGATTAATTGCCACAGCTCCGTACCGCTTCCCAGTGCGGCTTGTTGTTATCATTCAGCAGCAGGCCATGTCGGTGGCTGGAGCTTTTTGTTGGCCAACTGACAGGGTGAAGCAGCAGTGAAGAGCTGCAGAGAAATAGAGCGATAGGAGCGACATCGACATGCGAGAAGTTATGTGCCAAACTTAAAGTCCAAACCAGCATTGCGAGCGCATTGGGAAGGGCCATTGTCGAGCGAGCAAACTTTGATTGGGAAAAACTGGTTGAGAGTGCGCACTGCAAGAAAAATGTATCAATTTGTTACTTAACAACATAAATATCGGCCTCTCCAATGGGTATTTTATTTGAAAACGTTAATTATGTTTCAAACAAAAAAAAACTCTTGACGAGGTAAAAATTGTAACGATCGGTCGTTTAACATACAAAAGTTCTGATACTTACTTTTGTGACGAAAAGTGATTTTACATTTGACTAAATAAATACATTTTGTTAAATTGAATTTAAATGAATTCTGAAATCTAAAGAAAATGGTCAACAAAAATTCCTTCCTACCTAATTTTAATATATATAACACAGTATTTAATAATTATTTCACTCAAAACGCATACATTTAGTTTCTTTTAATGATTTAACTGAACCAACTTTTTGCTCCTCCAGACTCCAGAAATTCCCGGCGTCGTTGTTACTATAATTTCGATGTGCATTATACCCAATTAAATGAACCATAATCCTTCGGCAGGCCAGTGCAACCGGCATTGCCGTCATAAAAGCTCAACTCCTTTCATTATTCTACTTAAACTTTGATGGGGCTTTTGCGTTTTGTTTGTGCTGCTGATGTTGTGGCGAGGCTTTACTGTATTTTAATTGGGATTTTATTTATATGAACCGAGAGGCGAGTTGTAATTGTTCTTCCGGTTCCAATTGCAGCAAATAATCCAGAACCGTCTGCCGCAAATGCGGAAAAAATAAACTTTTTAAAAATGGCGAACGTGGGCCAAGTTTGCTTGGAAACGAAAGTCATTGAACGGGTTTGTTACCGTAACACAATTACTGGCTTGTGGGTAAAAACTTGAAATGACTAATCAGGATTCCGACTTAATAACGTTAACAGACGTTACTCATAATAATTATCACTGATAAGAATTGGCAACACTAAATTATATTGCTATTATATAAGCGAATAATAAGCTGGCACATGGAACATTGATCTCCACTGTGGTTGTTTTCGACAATAAAGATTATATGCAGCTTCTCACAGCCACTCTTCAAGACCTGTGCTTTTTCAACTGCTGGACGAACTTGATTTGGACAGGACGTTCATCCTTTATTCATGCGTATACGCTATGATGTCTAAGTCATTCTAACAATCACCTGGAGAAAAACGATGTCGACTAAACGAATTTCAATGGCTTTGGTTACCACAATATCGAGTGCAGCCTGTACGAGCTTCCCTTTGCATGTCAATCCAAAAAAGTGAAAACATAAATGGAAGGAACAATTCTGACAGGTTAATTAAGTAGTGTAAATCAATTATAAATAATTCAATTGTAAATCAATTATAAATCATAAAGCTCGAATTGAACTTTAGTTTTAAAAACTCCACTTTTCCCAAACTATCCAGTTATTTTACCCCAGACAATAACACGCTGAAAAGTCATAAACAAAACAGGCTAAGCCGATAAAAAATGTGTTGACTTTATGGCCCGAAGAGGCGAGCCCGCAACAGGCAAGATATCATAAGTCATTTTTTTCCGAAATTTATGGGACTTATCGAGGCGGTCGCAAATTGGCAAAAGTTAGAAAACAGAATAGCAAGGGGAACAAGCTCATTAAAAAGTGCTGTTTTTGTTGGCGCTTAAAGTTTAAAGGTACTTCTTGAGAAAACTTCCGGGAAATAAATAAAAGTTAGTTGGAGTCGGGGGAAAAGAGTTTCATTGCTGGGCAAACAAATGTCATCCGAGCACAAAGCGAAATAAAACTCCAAGTCAGGCTAACAAATACAAGTCTCCTATTGTCCCCAGGAAGCACAGAACTCATTTGGAGGAATTACAATTACAATTGCAGTGGCAGGCGACTAACACTAACACCTGTGTCAACGGCCACCTTCATCCCCGGAGATTGGCGTGTCCAAAGCTAAGGACAATCAATCATCCAGCCTGATTCCCATCTAAGTCCAGGCCAAACGTTAGTCCCCAGAGATGCCCAGGCCCACCTGGCCAACAATTAATAAATGGAGTTTAATTAAATAAGAGCCGGCACCTCTTTTGCAGCCAAAGTACAAAAGTCTGGCTTTTTTCCCTGGCAAATGCAAATTATTTTAATGCGATTAATTAATAAGAGGCAAGGCATAAGTTTTTGAGCTTCCTCAAAGAAAAGCGAAAAGCACACAAGTTGGAAATCATATTTGCCACCGCCTTACTCTGCTAATGGGGCAAAGTGAGCACACACACATTCTCTGTGAAAGGCTGGCAAATTGAGTGCTAATTAAATTAAAAACGGAGTAAAAATAGTTTTGCAAAAGTCAGGTCTCGTTTCTTCAGGAGATGGCATCCTCCACTCCTCCCGTTCCACTTTGGCTTCCTCTCCTGCTTCTTGTCGTGTAAATGAGCTCCAACTTGCTGTACAAACAACGCGTGTAGTTAAGTTTCCAAAGTGGTAACAAGGGAAACTGCCGGGCTAAAACAGTGAGCAAAAATGCATGGGCACTAAAAGAAATGTCATGACTATTCAAAAGCTTTATCGTCATTTTTAATTGACTTTTTTTAGATAAACCGTCAGCCCAGTTCTCTACGTGAATGTAGTACATTTTCTTATCAGGATTACCCCATTAAATACTCCACAAAGCCTTACTTGAAGATTATTATTGATAAGAAATGTCTATTATATAAACTAATACGCGAATTAAAAGATTTTAAAAATGGGTAAACTAACTAATCTGCTTTTTATTTTACATCCATTTTATTATACCCGTTACTCGTAGAGTAAAAGGGTATATTGTATTCGTGCAAAAGTATGTAACAGCTATAAAGTATATATATTCTTGATCAGGGTCACTAGCCGAGTCGATATAGCCATGTCCGTCTGTCCGTCTGTCCGTCTGTCTGTCTGTCTGTATGAACGCTGAGATCTCGGAAACTATAAAAGCTAGAGGATTGGTATTTGGCATGGAGATTCTTGGAGTTCCTACGCAGCGCAAGTTTGTTTCCAGAAGGTGCCACGCCCCCTCTAACGCCCACAATAGCTAATATACGATTTTAAAAATTTAAATATTTCGGAAAAGTAAAAATGCAGTTTTGTTGTGCTTATCAATACCTATCGAAATGTAGAAGAAATTTTTTTAATCGGACCATTCGTTAAAAAGTTATAGCTGATCAAAGTTTATATCTCCATCTCCCTCGCACTCCCTTTAGCCGAGTGACGGGTATTAGATAGTCGGGACACCAACCCGACTATAGCGTTCTCTCTTGTTTTTAATTTAAAGAATAATTTAATTTTGATTCTAATAGATTTTTCAGCGAAGAAAGTCATTTTTTTATTTCAAAAATATTTTTCCTTTCTTAATTTTAGTGTAGCCCAAAATTCTTCGCAGTGTCTCTTGAGCCATTCAAATCCGTAACCAAGGAAAAACAATTTCGAATTAAGTATGCGCATATGTTTGTGCAAATGGCAAGCAACTTAAAAAACCAAAGGCAAAAAAAGGAAACAGGACAAGGCAGAACAAACCCGAAAAACAAGCTGAGGCAGCAGACCCTGTCCCTAAATCCTTTCCCTGGCCCCCCTGCCCTTCCCTTTTCCCAGACGCTAACCGCAAGGACCACGGAGGCGGAGTGATTGCAAACAGGATGAAAATGCAACTGGCAAGACGAAAGCCAACAAACTGAAACGCTTGAGTCGAGTGAGATGCGAAGGATGAGCGGCGAAGGGCAGCCGGAAACGGAAGTGCAAGGAGCTGCACAAGAAGAAGCAGCTGCAGCTGAGCCAAGGAGCCAAGCTAATGCTGCTGAGCTGCTCCTCGAACCGCTCCTACACTAGAAAAAACTTAAAAACATTTATACCAATGTTTACTAATAATAACACTGTGCAGCATTTTTAATGATTTTTAAATTTACCTCGATGGATGATATATTTTTGGATTCGATGTTAAAGTTTTTTAAAAGATACACTCTTTGTCTTTCAAACCCCATACTTAGAATAATTTTAAGATTTATAAGGGAGAAACAAATTTTAGAAAACATAGTCAAAAAACACAAAAGCATACAGCTGCGGTCAAAATAGTAGTAGTGTTGCCGCCCTGTGCTTTTAAAAGTTTGTTGCTGTCACTTTTCTTATCCCATTAGTCTAATAGTACAATTATAATCAATACAATATTACCAGGAGAAGATAAATTACAACAAGAAACCTTTAAAAACACAGGGCGGCAACACTACTACTATTTTGACCGCAGCTGTATGCTTTTGTGTTTTTGACTATGTTTTCTAAAATTTGTTTTCTCTTAATAAAAATCTTAAAATTATTCTAAGTATGGGTTTGAAAGACAAAGAGTGTATCTTAAAAAACTTTAACATCGAATCAAACCATGAATCCGTTTACCTCTGAGAGCTCCGGAAAGTTGGCCAATTTCAGCATTTTTCGAACTTTGAGGTCCTTTTGCTAAGAATCCTTGCGTCGGGGAACTTTTTGGAAAACGCAGTTTAACTTGGGAATTCGTAACGAATCCAAAAATATAGCATCCATCGAGGTAAATTTTTGATGCTGCATAGTGTAATTTACTAACTATCATCTTACTAACTTTACAATCATCTTTGAAATTCTTCAGATAATACAAATTGTTATTTAATGTTTTTTTAAGCTTACCATTTATTTATTTTTAACTTAAAATTCTAAGATTCTATATAATTCGAGCAAAACTAAAAAAATGAAGACCAAGGTCTAAGTACTACTTAGAAAAAATAAATTTTAATATTTAACATTCTAAAATTTAGAAGAATCCGCATTTTACATGTTAAAAAGGGTTTATGACATAAATAGGTTGATTTCGAAAATAGAGAATTTAATTAGATATTTTGTAGATATTTTTTCTGTGTGCCACCGATTCTGGTTCTGGGTTTGTTTTTGCCTCAAGCACGCTAGAGATGCAAAGTAAATGCAAAACCACAGCAAATTATGTTGAGGGGGCGGAATCTGTTGGGTGATGTCTACTGGCGCGATAAGGACGAAGGACCAAGAACGAGGGAACTTGGGACCTCCGGCGGAGCCAGCCGCTCAAGTGATTTTCCTTGAGTGGAGTGGAGTCTTGAGCAGGTGTCTGTTTAACCATTATGTTTAGTTGCAGGCAATTTGTTCTTTGCCGTGTTGCCAAGGTAAACTATTTTTTCTTCGCTTCTCCTCAAAATTTCGACAAGTGCCTTCGAGCAAAACTGCACTGTGCTAAATGAAAAATTTTTTAAATGTAACTGAAATACCAAAAA
This sequence comes from Drosophila prostipennis, assembly GCA_037075205.1. Taxonomy (NCBI): domain Eukaryota; kingdom Metazoa; phylum Arthropoda; class Insecta; order Diptera; family Drosophilidae; genus Drosophila; species Drosophila prostipennis. Next base: position 3,118 of record JBAMCJ010005543.1, on the reverse strand, counting down.
ATAACTTATGATGCTTAATATAAAATTTTAACTGACTTGCTTTTTAAGGTCTTCAAAGAATTAATGGCAAAATCTGTTCATCTGTTCAAATTGCCAATCTCTTTCATGTTCATGTTGGCCAGTGTTTTTCTTATTTTCAAGAGCATTTCCCAAAGTGCATTGCAGGAGGAGATTAAGTTGCAGAAGGCTAAAAGAACTTTATTAAAATAGCACAAACAGAACAGGAGCCATTGCTCACAGCTCATCATGGAGCTTGGTGGGCGCCGATCCACTTGAGGGTGGACCGAGGTGGGCCATTCCCACCATCTCTCCATAACCTTTATCTTCCATTTCTGGTGCAGGGCCTGACTTCGGAACTCCTCGAGGAAACGCTTGAGCCTTCGCGGTATGTAGATATCGGAGAACAGAGGGAACGGATATGCGATGAAGGGCAAATCCCCTTTACTTTGACCCGTATGGTGAACTTAATGCCCGAACTGAATACCATCGACGTTCGCAAAGTTCAACTGGCAACGTATTTCGGGCAACTGGATTTCCACAATGAACTTGAAGTCCTTCACGGATATAATATCATCTGGTTGTTAAAAGAACAACAAAGGCAGTCGCTGTTCGATGAGTTCTTAAAAGTAAAACTTTCGGCACACTAACGGTAATCCGAGTGTTCCAGTTCTGGAACTCCAAGATAATTATCCTTTTTGGCACCTGTTGCCTAGTAAACAACGCGATCGTCAAGAGACGGCACAAGAGCTGAGTAAAACTATTTGGTTCGGTGCAAGTTGCTACTGAGATTTTTCTCGTCGATCTGGGTTATGATGGGTTGAATGATATGGATAAAAAACGTGGTGGTGCTTTTTTAGACAAAACTACAGCAGACTGCAAAATCATTCATATATCACATTATACAATTTTGAAGAAAAAGTGTCAGGAGGAGTCAAGAATTGTCGAAAATTGTGAGATTCGACGGGACTTGCATTTATTAGGAAGACCTAAAATATTTTACTAAAAAATTTCAGTTATGAAGGATATTTACTAACCTCAATCTATAAACTTTACATATATTCAAAATCTAAATATATAGCTTATCTTCAATTTAATGGTATTTACTTATAAGTTTTAAATTAGGTATAACTTTAATGTTTAAAATAAAATCATTAAGGTAATACTTTGTAAATTTTGTAATAAAAGTTAATAGATTGATGCAAATAAATAAAACCACTTAACAATTTGAGACATTCCAATCTACCGAATGCAGGCATATAACTTAGCAAATGGCAAGGCGAAATGACAATAAGCCTTGCAGTCATTAAAGGGTTAAGTGTCGCCCTATCGAGAAGGGAAAATGTCTAACGAAAATAAACAAGCGTTGGCTCACTCTTCGGTAATCGTTTGGACCGGGTGCAAAAGGGCTAAGCAAATATTTGCAGCGGCAACTTCGCAAATGAGCTTCAGCTTGAGCCCAAAAGACAGAGGACGATGATGATGACGATGAGGAGTTGTCGTTGCGTTGTCGCCAGGATTTCAAAAGGACCTCAACTCTGGCGGAAACGGAAACAACAACTTTCCCGCTCTCCAGGAACAGGATGGATGGATGGATGGATGGATGAATGCGTTGGGTTGGGTTTTACGTTGGATGGTGAAGGAACGCTTGTCGTGGCTGCCATTTAATGACATTTTTGCGCCCATTTGCGCTTCCGGGCCTGCTGTCTGCCTGACGATTTCTGCAATAATTTACTTAAGAAAAGTCTAAATATGCTTTCCAGCATCCAGTATCTCCATCTTGTGGCCCCGGCAATTGTTTATTGCGTTTATCTGTCCGTCTGGAGGCGATAAAATGTTGTGAAAACCCAGCGACAATATCCAATAAATCGTTGTCCTTCCAGGGGATTGCGGCCTGACCTTCACAACTCCGTTCGGTTTTTGCTGGCCCGTGTTTGTTTGTATTTGCCTTGCTTTGTCTGCTCCCTGGCTTTTTTCAAAGGGTTTAATTGTCCTTTTTGTTCGCCTTTGTTGACATAGGTGGCCAGGAGATGAGGCTGGGCGGAATAAAGGTCTTCCCCATATGCCTTGCTTTGCCGTATTATGAATGGCTTTGTATTTTTGGGGGTAGGCCAACGAAAGTGTTAATTAACTTGTATAAATCAGTGGCCAATAGACTTGTGGAAAGGCCCGAAGGTCGTAAATTCAAGTTGAGTTAGATTGAAATGGGATCGAGAGGGTTCATCCAAAGCCTAATTGAGTTAAAAGGGGTAAAACACTTAAAGCTGGCTAGGCAAAACAAATATTCACATTTTTTTCTCTCCTTAAAAATCCATCTGCCATAATTTTACTGATTTAAATCCCTGGGTAATGTCCTTTTTCAATATCAGCCGTCACTCTTAATATACGCATTCTCGTGCCACCTTTCCTCCTTTGGCCAATTGCAGTCACTTTCATAAACCATTCCTGGATAGCCAATAAATCCGCAAACTGTAAATCTCAATAATGCGAGGCGCGGCCATTAAAAGTCATTGGAAGCTGTGCGGAAAAAGAGCTTGTCAAAGCATCCGCATAATTCAGATTCAGCCGAGACATTTAACGCCATCTCCTCGGGATCTGCACCACCCATAGCATCACCCAAACCACCCCTAGCACCACCTACACATCCTGAAACCGCTGAACTGAGGCTGAGCTCATAATTCTCGCGTTTCCTGACATCAGATTGAATTTGCGCAATGAACGCGACTTTCTGCTCATGATAAATGCATTTTGGCGCCAAAACGATTTGTTGCGCGTACTTTGGCGCAATGCGAATGCGAATGCGAAAATTTATGAGACTTTGTAATGCAATTCATAAGCTATGCGCTGCACTTTCCAAAAGTTGCAATTTATTGTGGAGCCAAGTGGCCAGCATGAACAAACGGATTGCCAGTCGAATGCATTCGATATTGCCTACGCAAGAACTGCTCTATATGTTAATCCCAATTTTATTTGCAATAAAATGGAAATGCTCGCTTTTGCGGCATCACAAGCAGCATTGTCTTAAATTGTAAAACAAATAAAACACATTTCTGGCTAGATCAAAGTCGAAGGCAAAAATTCGAAATCCTTCAAGATTTTTAAAGTGTTTTCTTATTTATTG
>JBAMCJ010005536.1:0-20217 GCA_037075205.1 Drosophila prostipennis | reverse complement strand
TTCTGTTCCTATGGTCTTTTTTCCTAGATTCAAGAAAACAATTTCTAAAATTCAGAAAATTTTCTAAAATTAAGAAAAAATTTCATTTTATGGCGATTTTCTAAAATTTAGGAAAAAAAATTTTTTGAGTGTATGCTTTGCCTGCAGATGTCGAACGAAAATATATGTTAATTAAATCCTTACATAAGAAATATGTCGCGCCCATGGAAGGAATGGAAAATAAAAAAAAGCTTTAAAGCAGTTAATGAAAGGGTAGCTCAGGCCGTCAACGAGTTTTATACGAAGGATGACATCAGTGTGCAGTCCTCGGGAAAGAAGGATACAATGTTTTCTGAAGGGCATCTAGTAGCTAAACGCTTTCTGTTAATGACAGTGTCTGAAGCGTACGAGCTTTTCAAAAATGAGAATTTTAACATGGAATTAATAGGCAAGTCCACATTTTTTGGATTGCGACCTCGACAAATAGACAAAATGCCCCATAATATGTGCGTTTGCGTATACCATGCTAATTTCCGGTATTTGTTACAAAGCTTCGGAACCATTATACCTTCATTTCCTACCAATTTTAAAAGTTTTCTTAAATCTGTTTGCTGCAATATTTTAAATGAAAATTGCATGACAAACATTTGTAAGAAGTGCATTACAGATATAAAATATCAGTTTATTCCTCTAGCATATTGGAAAAATATGGAAGACGAAGTAAACTGCCAGCATTGCACACTGGTCCCAATTCCCAATATTTTTGCATAAACTAGAAAAATAAAGCTACAGGCTCGAAACTTGGCACACTTTATAGTTATTATATATGCAAAGTCTGGACAAAATTTGGTGGTGATCGGGCCACGCCTTCCTTTCCGCCCCATAGAAACCAATGCACCCTGGGACAAAATATCCATGAAAATTGTGCCAATATATCCAATAAATTTTAAATATATATAAAATAACTTTGGTAAACATCCCCTCAATCCCCAATCCCCTCCCGCCCTACCAATCTTCAACTTCCAAACTAATCGACATTTGGTGGTGTTAAAGGATCAATAACTTCTAATGGGTTGTCTAGCAAAAAGTTTGTTTTTGTAAAATGGAGCAAAAACGAGCAAAAAAGGTTAATGTCATATGCACATATACACAAAGACACATCACATTAAACAAATATTGCATTAAACACTTAAATACTACATACCTCCACTAATATTTTCCATTTTTCTTTGTTTTAAAATGTTGAGTAGAACTTTAGCAATCTAACTTTAAAATGTGCTATTATTTAGCGTGCCAAAAAGTCCACGTTTCTAGTCAACGAACAGCTGACTTTCAGGGCCACCAAATTTAACAGGGCTGCAATTTCAGTAACGAAATTTCGATTTTTTAATGCAACGTACATTATTCTAAGGAGATAAAATGTTTTTTTTTTCCTAACTTAAAAAAAAATGGGTTTTTGCAAAAATATTTGGCATTGGTGCATTGGTTAAAAAATGATAAGCAAATCAATTTGTGCACTATTAATGTAACCTTTTCCGATCTAATATCTGCTTTGGAAACTAAATTACCCTCTTTTAAAACTCATTTTTTTTTCAAAAGAGTTCAACAGGTGTACTTCCAAAAAATTAAAGCAAACCTAAAACCGACTGAATTGGCCATGCAGATTGATTTCGCGGAAAACTATAGACTAATCAATATAATATTCAAAGTGCTCATTTTACCTACCGCCAAGCAACATTTTTTACGTGTGTGGCTTGGTTGCCAGGATCAACAAAGTCGTTTGCTTTTATAAGCGACAAGCTTACACATAATAAAACAGACGTTTATATTTTGTTGATGAATCTCCTAACTGAGATTGAGAAATTGCACGGATGCTTTTCTAAAGTTTATATATTTTCTGACGGTTGCTGTTCTCAGTTTAAAAATAAATGGATGATATCAAGCCTGTTTGATTTTATAAATCATTTAAAATGCGCCTCAATTGAATGGAATTTTTTTGCAAGTTCCCATGGAAAATGAGCCGTTAATGGAGTTGGAGCAGTAATAAAAAAAAGGTGTGGCAAATAACGAGGTCCAGAAAAGTCGTTATTTTCGTTTTATGAATATGCTAAAAATAACATTGATAATGTCAATATTTATTTTGTATCATCCGACAACATTGAAGGGCAGTCCATAGAGTATAACTTACAAGAAAAATGGAACAAACTTGAAAATATTCATGGGATATCTAAATTGCACTATTTTTATTGTAATGCCCAGGAATTAAAGGCCGTTAGAACAGCTATTTCGGATGAAATAAAATAGATCTAATAATTTAATTATATTCCTACAATGATTTCCATACACATGTATATATTTTTCTAAATACAAATATTGTTGAAATAAATAGTTTGTTAATAAAAATAACTCTGTTTATAAATTAAAAATACTTAGTACGTTTTTTTTACTGAAATTTGTCAAATGTAACACCAGAAACAAAATAGAGATTGTGATAGGAAAAAATGTCCCGAGCGACATGTCCCGAGCGAATATGTTTAAAACTACATACAAAAAAAACGGCTTTACATTTTTGACCAAAAATAAAACCATTTTTTATTATTAGACAACAATTTATTAAAAAATTGCATGAAAATATTCCTTCAGACTTCGCTAAAATCCGGGGGGAAATGGACTCCCGCAAAAACCACTTCTATTTTTGTCCCGAGCGAATACGGCAGTTATTAACGATATCTTAAAAACTAAAACTGATAGAAAATCAAAATATGGAAGTGCCCAGATTCAAACATTCATTCCATGCCCATGGTGAGTTTTATGTGATTTTATATATCTGCATTCTGTGTGTGGATTCTCACAACTATTGCTGTTGCTTCGCACATGTTGCTGTGAGAAATCGATGTTTGCTTCGAACTTGGCCTTGAATTGGCTCTCAGCCCAGCTTGCGCAGAGGTTCGGGCAGAGCAAGTGGTGTCTCTATATCAACGGTCGGTAGTGTCCTACTTTCCTACAACCCACTTTTCGTCGCCAGTAATGATCCGCTTAAAAAAGGATCGTTTTTAATCCGTTGCAGCAGAGAATAGCAGATATTGATACGCTTAGTTAGGTGAATTTCCTTTAAGTTATGCGGAACCCAAACATCGAGCTTGCTTACGTAGCCAAGTTTCTTCAAATGATTTTCAACCGTTGTATGCGACACACTGAGCTTCTCTGACATCTCCCGCGTTGAATAACGCCAGTTTTCATCCAGCAAAGCCTGAATTTGGTCGACCAGAACGTGGGGCGTCTTTAACTCCAAAATCTCCAAGCCTGAATTTGGCAAACCAGCGCTGACACTGGCGATCACTCATGGCATCTTTACCATAAACTTCTCAGAATTTTTCGCGAGCTTCGACCGTTTTTTTTTCCTTTTCGGAAGTAAAAAAGCAAAATATGCCGAAAATGCTGAGGGGATTCCCTAAACTGTTGAATTGCTGAATTGTTGAAAATTCAACAGGAAATTTCAGCAATTAAGGGAACGACCCTAAATGGTTCCTGTTAAATTTTCAAACAGCTGTTATTTGTTGAAAAGTGTCATGGAACTTTTAACACACTGGTAAAAAAAAAAATGGTAAATGTCACTATTTTACCATTGTTTCAATTATTTTTCCCAGCAAAATAGATCCTAACATGAAAATAGTAAAATCGTATTTGGCGCATAGTTAAAAATTGTTTTAAATATTTATACCCGTTACTCGTAGAGTAAAAGGGTATATTGTATTCGTGCAAAAGTATGTAACAGTGAGAAGGAAGCGTTTCCGACCCTATAAAGTATATATATTCTTGGTCAGGGTCACTAGCCGAGTCGATATAGCCATGTCCGTCTGTCCGTCTGTCTGTCCGTCCGTATGAACGCTGAGATCTCGGAAACTATAAAAGCTAGAGGATTGGCATTTTGCATGAAGATTCTTGGAGTTCCTACGCAGCGCAAGTTTATTTCAAGAAGGTGCCACGCCCCCTCTAACGCCCACAATAGCTTATATGCGATTTTAAAATTTTAAATATTTCGGAAAAGTAACAATGCAGTTTTGTTGTGTTTATCAATACCTTTCGAAATGTAGAATTTTTTAAGTCGGACCATTCGTTAAAAAGTTATTGCTGATCAAAGTTTATATCTCCACCTCCCTCGCAATCCCCTTAGCCGAGTGACGGGTATTAGATAGTCGGGACACCAACCCGACTATAGCGTTCTCTCTTGTTTTATAGTAAATTCAACGATTTTTGTATTTGATTTGACTCTGTTTTTCACCCAGAATCTTTTGCTTATAATTTAATTTATGGTTTTTTTTTCAAGTGTGCGCTTTAAATATTTACTTTAATTTTGAAAATGGAGTTATTTATTGTCATTACAATCAAAAATATTAGTGTGAACTTAAAAGACCATTCTGCCAGGATGAAAAATAATATGGGCATGGCTCAGGGGTCAAGGGGCTAAGGTCCTGATACTATTTTGTGTCACACATTTTTTTTTTTTTTTTTGTAATTAGTAATTTTTTTAAATACAATGTTGTTATTAAAATTGTTAAGGAAATGTTAAATATGCTTCTTAAAAACTTTTTACTTACTCTGCCTCAGCCGGTTTTCGAACCGGGGTCCTCTCGCATCAGAGGTAGATGTCTTACCCATTGATCCATCGCACCATGTTACGCGCGAGTGGATAAGTTCAACTTAAATAATATAACTCATATAACTTTTTAAAACTAAAAATTCAACATTTCACTTATGCATTTTATGGAAATTTAATTTAATATTATTTGTATCTTGACTTTCAAAATAATTTTGTCAAATAAACTTTTTATTCAAAATAAAGGGTTTATATTCCGGATAAATTGCGAAAGTATTTAATCGGATCATAGAACAACATTGATTATACTATGTGTATAACTTACTATTTATAATAATAAAAACTACTATGGCGACTTTGATTTTTAATACCAGTAATATCTTTTCAAATATAATTCCCATCGATTTGATTATTTTTATATTTGACCTTAGGTTTAAATATCCTTTTTATTAAAATCAATGATTTATTTATTTGATTTAACTATGAAAAGTAGTAAATGAAATCAACTAAAAAAATATTTGATTCTACTATGCGTTTTTTTTACCAGTGCACCTAAAATTTGATTTTTTATCATTATTGTTGAATTGCTGAAATTTCTGAAACTTGATTTTGTATAGAACAGCTGATTAACAGCTGACCAAAATTCAACAATTCAGCAATTCAACAGTTTAGGGAAACCCCTCGCTTACTTTGATCCTGCATGTTTAATTTGCTATAGCTTCCACAAATGTTATCGAATAATTACCAAATTTTCATCGATAGTACCTAAGACAATAAGCTTTAAAACGATACTAAAAAGTGTGACCCTGGTGCTCGATTAGTCGTAAATAAATTAGATTAAAATCGATTACTAAAAAAAACGACTTGACTTTCTTGCCACTCAATACTTCTTCACATAATAAGTAAATTTTGTTTTCAAAAAGGACGATTTTCGTTAATTTGAATTAGGAAGTGTCTAACTTTTTTTATTTTAGTATGTTTTTATCTCTAACTTTCATATATGCCTAACAAATTATATTAGCATCCTGAAAAAATATATTTAGTTCTTAGCTGTAAATGAAATTTAACGCCAGACATTTCTGCTTGCTACATTTTTAATGCACTTTTTTCGACATATTGGAAAATTGAAGACAAATTTTAATTGATAGCGACATAAGTATATTTCTTGTAGAAGATATATTTTGGCAGCAAGATTTTACATTTTTGTGCTTGGCCTCAAACGGAAATGTCCATAAATATTTCAAAGGACCTGACTGCTCTTTGATTCTGACATAGTGCGTAAGGAAATGGAGCACATATGATATCATATGTTAATAATTCACTGGCAGTTGCCTTTATGTTAAATTTTCTTTACTTCTTATATTTAAGTCCGGGCACAAATTACCGATTTCTGATTGCCCATATTCGAAGTTTGATTTCCGGATGTTTAACACCTCTATATCAAACACGCCTTCGTCTAAATAATATAAATTTGATCAAAATGATGTTGTGAAACCTATTATACTATCCCTAAAGATTATAAAATGAAAGACCGATTTTTAAGGGGATACGACCACAGCCCAAACCGTAAGAGCTAGAGCAGCCAAATTTTTTCACAGTATTGCATTGGGGGCGTAGGCGCCCACTAAGGTCCAATATGTCCCCCAGAGGCCCCAAACAGCTCCAACATCCATATTTTGAGCAAAAAAAAAGAGATTTTTTAATGCTTAACTTCTGAAGTGGTTGGAATTTCGAAATTTGGAGTTTGCAGAATTTTAGGTTTTGAAAAGGCCTAATTGGAAATCTAAAAGAAATTTCGATATCCCCCATAATTTGGGGGCTACGTTTAAAATTAACTTTTCGATTTTGAAAATCTAAACCGCTGCTCCGATCAAGATGATTTTTGGATCATTAGTTATTCTATGGCCCAAATGCTTAAGTTTAAAATTTCTAGTTTTTAACATTTTTTTAAGTATTTTAACGAATTTATTTAGATTTTGTAAGTTATTGCGTTGCATTTTTTGGGAGCCTGCCGAGAGAGCGGATGCCAAGAGAGCGACGACCGAGAGAGCAACAGGCAAAAAAACTGATGATGGGGAGGGGTAGTGCTGTGAGGAAAAGGGGAGGGGAAAAGGGCAATTTAAGTTTAAATTTGTTTTGGATTTTAAAAACTTAAACTGCTGCTCCGATCAATATGATTTTCGATAAATAGTCAGTTCTGTGGATCAAATGCTTAGGTTTTATTTTTCAAAAAGTATTTTGAATTTTGCAGCAGAAGTAAGAGCTCTATTTAATTTCCGTAATGGATTAAAATAAAAAATTACTACAAAAGCAAAGCCAAGCTCCAAGTTAACTATTAATCTTAAGATTCGAACTCTTGACCAAATACGTTTGTACATATGTATGTATATTTGGATATGCCCAGCGGACCAGGGCGCGATAGTATAGCGAAACTATCGCAAAATGTTCGTAAACGGACTTAGAAACGATAGAAATCCGCGAGCTTTTACTAAAGTCTCGTTAAATGTTCGCAAACGGACTCAAAAACGAGCGTTTAGTAAACAAAAACCGGGCGACATTATTTTCAGCCTTATGTCCAGTTTTCATTCTTTTTTGAGCTCGTTTGCGATAGTTTTGCGAGACTTTGCCGTTTTTGTTCTACTTTGTTTCTCGTTTCCATGGCTGATGCGCAGTTTCTCGTTCGTTTCTTTTCGTTTCTTTTGTGCGTGTGTTCTTTTGTGCTTAGAAACTTGCAGAGTGCAGTCGTATAAAAGCCGAAATTGTTTAAAAGTGATTTATTAAATAAACAAAATCAGTAATTAAATTATAATTGAGTGTTTAGTTCAGTGCTGTGACCCAAAGAGTGAGTTAAAACGGCTTTAAAGCCAAAAAACAAAACAGAAATAAATCAAAAATCATTTGCGTTCTTCTTCGTTTTTCAGCCTTCTTCTTGGAATTTTGCGGTGGAAGTGAAGAGATGAGCAATAGAATTTAATAATGTCATTAAAACGCAAGAGGAGGAATTATATATGCGAATCGAAACATATAATAAACAGTGCTGCTAAGATAAATAGTGTCCGACGACCTCGCACGGCTGTACTCTTGGCGTGGAACCGAGGCCAAGAAATGTATAAGGGGGTTGCGCGTTACTCTATCAATCCGTTGTAAGTATTTTTTATACGAATAATTATATATTACAATGCACAATATTACAAAATCGTTTTTTTACAGCGGGATTTAAAGAAAGATTTTCCCTGGAAGAAGCGGATTTCGACAGGATAATCCAGTACGCCCAGGACAGGATATCTAAGAGTCAGAAGCAGATGAAAGTAAACGTTTAAGTACTCCAAAAGAGTCTCATATGTTTAAGAGTCTCATAAATGCACCATGAAGTACCACAAAATCTCATTACCCCTTTTAATTTCATTAATTTTTATGAATTATTTGATACCATATTTAAAAAAATATTAAAATAAAAAAGAAAAACCAAAAATTTAGTACTGTTTTCACTGTAGGAATGAAATGGAATGAAACACCTTTTATAATCTTTTTCGATCCGCTACTAATATTAATTTCGGATCGTTAATGATATTAAAATCGCCTCGCAAAAGATATCACCAAAGGCTCGCAAACGATCCGTTTACGAGCTATCGAAAACGAAACTTTGCCTGCCACAAACTGAGCGTCCAGTGATTCGTTTTTTCATCGTTTTCGGATTCGAGGCGATAGCCGTTTTCCGTTTGAGTTTCGCGTAACTATCGTTTGCGATATCGCTAACGAACACTTGGTCCACTGGGTGTTTTGATTTGCTTACAATACATACACACAATGGGTGTGTATGTTTCTACTTGAAAGTAGATAAGGTGTTTAAATGCAACAAAAATTAATAATTTCCTTTCAGGCAATGCAAAATTTGTCGAGTTTAAAATTAATAATTATCGATCAAATGTGGAATCGGAAAATAATAAGTTTCTTCGCTACTTTTGTATTGGTGGCCAATCTTTTCGTGTGTGTACAAATGTTTTCGTTTCATTCAAAACAAAAAATTTGAAAACAACAAATTCCAATTTACAAACACTTATACAAATTTGTGCCCAAATTAAAATTGCATTGATAACATTGTAACTGATAGAAAGTATAACAAGAAAGGAAGCTAGCTTCGGCCAGCCGAAGCTTATATACCCTTGCAGATAATTCCTATTAATCACTAATTTTCCGATCGTTCCTATGGCAGCTATATGATATAGTCGTCCGATTTTGAAAAAAATTTATTCGAAATTCAGGATTAGATAAAAAATGGCATTTCCAAAAGTAGGAGGTTCTAGGTTCAAAAACACCCAAGATATAATTTTTTTTCATTTTTTTTTCCGATTATTCCTATGGGAGCTATATGATATAATTGTCCGATCCGGCTCGTTCCGACTTATATACTACCTGCAACAGAAAGAAGACTTTTGGGAAAGTTTTAGCCCGATAGCTTTAAAACTGAGAGACTAGTTTGCGTAGAAACAGACGGACGGACAGACGGACATGGCTAGATCGACTCGTCTAGTGATGCTGATCAAGAATATATATACTTTATAGGGTCGGAAACGTCTCCTTCACTGCGTTGCAAACTTCTGACTGAAATCATAATACCCTCTGCAAGGGTATAAAAATGCACTACTTTTACTTAGATCACATTCATTTATTATATAGCTCTGCCACAAGCCTTCTGATTCTCGCTCCTGAAGGATCTTCTATAAAGGTTGTTTACAGAAAGGTTTTCCAAAAAACGCACCAATAAGAAAGTCCTGACAACCGTACTCCAAACTAATTTTAAGCGAACGAAGTCGCTCCGGGTACAGCTAGTTTATTATATAGCTCTGCCACAAGCCTTCTGATTCTCGCTCCTGAAGGATCTTCTATAAAGGTTGTTTACAGAAAGGTTTTCCAAAAAACGCACCAATAAGAAAGTCCTGACAACTGTACTCCAAACTAATTTTAAGCGAACGAAGTCGCTCCGGGTACAGCTAGTTTATTATATAGCTCTGCCACAAGCCTTCTGATTCTCGCTCCTGAAGGATCTTCTTTAAAGGTTGTTTACACAAAGGTTTTCCAAAAAACGCACCAATAAGAAAGTCCTGACAACTGTACTCCAAACTAATTTTAAGCGAACGAAGTCGCTCCGGGTACAGCTAGTTTATTATATAGCTCTGCCACAAGCCTTCTGATTCTCGCTCCTGAAGGATCTTCTTTAAAAGTTGTTTACACAAAGGTTTTCCAAAAAACGCACCAATAAGAAAGTCCTGACAACCGTACTCCAAACTAATTTTAAGCGAACGAAGTCGCTCCGGGTACAGCTAGTTTATTATATAGCTCTGCCACAAGCCTTCTGATTCTCGCTCCTGAAGGATCTTCGGGTGAACTTCCGTTTAGCTCCTACCCCCAATTTTGTTCAAACTTTCCATATCGTCGTGTTTTTGGGTCCTTATTACGGGAAAATTAGTCAAAGTTTGCGCAAATAACGGGATCATGGAAAATAACGGTAAAAACAGTTTTTCGTAAATATCTTTGAATATATTAACTTAATCAATAAGTTAGCTAAAGAGAAATGAAAGATATTAAAAAAATGAATAATTTATGTTATATACATTTTTTCTTTAAAACTAATAGTTTTCGTTAAAAACGCTAAATAAGTTTACATTTTCACAAGGTTTGAAAATAAAAAACCGTTGGAGCGCACTTGCACGATATATCGCACGAAAGCTTGTTGTTATATCGATGTGTCGATAATAATATCGATATCACTCGATGTTTTAGTGATGGTACAAGCAAAACACGAAAACGGCATTACTTTTTAAAAACACGAAATTAAAATTAAGCATAAATGAAAAGTATAAGCTAAATATAAAAGTTGGATCGAGCATTTCAGTTGTCGTAGTTAAAAATAAAGGTAACAAAACAAAATAAAATTCAATGTATAAAAAGGTAACAAAACAAAATAAAATTCAAATTATAAAAGGGAAATAATAATGATAAATAAGGCGTTTCTAATGTCGCAAGTAAAAATTTTTTTTAAAAATTTTTGCCTGCGGCGCTTTTCTTCTTCGGCTTAGATTTCCCATTTTGAGGTCTTTCCAGTTCAAGCTCTGAATTCATTGTGATTGTATATTTCACTAAATGGGAAAAAGAAACATAAACGCGATACATCGTATAAAAAAGCAAAAAAAAGGTCCATCCCTAGAGTAGAAGGTAAAATGCTGTTATCGACTAATCGAAAACTATCTGTCGCCATTTTTATGGCGGGATATTGCAGTATTTTAAAATGTGTTGTACCCAATTTAAAATACTTCTTTTAGTTTTTCCTCGAAATCCTTTATGTTTACGAAGAAAATGATTAATACACAAAAGATCAGTTTTATAAATAACTTCTGTTTTTGTCTAAAACATTTTTGATTTTCCTTATATTTTCCGAAAAAACTGCAAAAAACCGAAAATTTTACGATTTTTACCGTTATTTTCCATGATCCCGTTATTTGCGCAAACTTTGACTAATTTTCACGTAATCAGGACCCAAAAACACGTCAATATGGAAAGTTTGAAAAAAATTGGGGGTAGGAGCTAAACGGAAGTTTATCCAAAACATAGAGTAATAATGTATTTGCTATGCCGCTCTCTTCGGCGAATTAGCCAGTGATGCCACCTAGGCGAAAAACGAGAATTTCCCTCATTTTTAATATGTTCGATTCAAACATTCATTCCAGGCCCATGGTGAGTTTTATGGGATTTTATATATCTGCACCGCTCTCACTCACTGTTTGTTTCTGTGTGTGGATTCTCACTAGGGATGTCGAAAATATATCAAAATATCGATATATCGATGATATTTTCTTTAAAAATATATTATCATAGCGATATTTTTTTGGTCCGAAATATCGAATATCGATATTATTTGTAAATGATATTTTTGTCCTTTCTAATGGTTGGTCACTTTAAAGACTTAGCCCTAGCTTGCCTTATTACTCCTGAAAGTTCAGTTGCATCATAGAGTAATAATGTATAGAGACGCCATTTGCTCTGCCGCTCTCTTCGGCGAATTCGCCAATGATGCCACCTAGGCGAAAAACGAGAATTTCCCTAATTTTTACTATGTTCGATTCAAACATGCATTTTGGGCCCATGGTGAGTTTTATGGGATTTTATATATCTGCACCGCTCTTACTCACTGATTTGTTTTTGTATGTGGACTCTCACCACTATTGCTGTTGCTTCGCACAGAAGTTCGCATCGAACTTGGCCTTGAATTGGCTATCAGCAGAGCTTGGGCAGAGGTTCGGGCAGAGCAAATGGTGTCTCTATATACAGTGGTTCACAGCTTATTTCAACCAGTCTACACCAAAAACTTTAACATCCCATAAAAACTAAACAAAACATGTTATCAAAATAATTTAAACGCAGAATACATCTATGATGATACACATTAGTGTTTAATAATTGTATGATTTTTTAAAAATTTTACAAATATTTTTTATGAATTAATTACAAAAAAAGCCCAAAAAAAAAGGCCACAGCTTATTTCAACCAGTCAACAAAAAAATCGAATAAATTAACATAGTGGCCAAAACCTTTTTTTTTTTAATTTGTCATGACTGCCCTTTTGTTTACCAACAATTTAAAGTTAACTTTACATGGATACAATGCCTTTTGTTGTTGTTGCCAAGTAAAAACTACTCTCGACCCTTGGGAAGGACTTTTGGCGTAGTTTCGTCTAAAAATATTGTGTTTTCGAACATTTTTTCGTTATGTGGACTTCCAATTTTGTTTTGTGGAAATGTTAAGACACCTTTAATTCATAATCATTAGCTCTCGACAGCACTGGATGAGCTAAATTTGCGAAAAAATTTGCACTTCCCATGGGTCATTTCTATAGTTAAATCAAAAATTAATTTATATTTTAAGATCCTTTGAGTTTTTAATTCATTTATCCTTTAGGATGTGAAGCTGAACTCAAATCTTAATTGCGGAGTAAAAAAAAAAAAATTTGGAAGGACCTGCTTGACACTTATAGGCCCAAAACAATAAGCGTTCGCCGCTAGGCTTAGGGCTCATTTGGATACACACGAGAAACTCACTTATTAGTGTCCTTAGTATATTTGAAAAAATGTATTTGAAAGAAATAATTGAATTTTGATACAGTTGAGTCGGAAAAATATATCTAAGCGGGGGGAAATCCCAATTACGAGCCTAAATTGGGGAGTCAAATGGCTGTTTTAAAGTCTAACGGCGAACGCTTATTGTTTTGGGCCTATAAGTGTCAAGCAGGTCCTTCCACATTTTTTTTTTACTCCGCAATTAAGATTTGAGTTCAGCTTCACATCCTAAAGGATAAATGAATTAAAAACTCAAAGGATCTTAAAATATAAATTAATTTTTGATTTAACTATAGAAATGACCCATGGGAAGTGCAAATTTTTTCGCAAATTTAGCTCATCCAGTGCTGTCGAGAGCTAATGATTATGAATTAAAGGTGTCTTAACATTTCCACAAAACAAAATTGGAAGTCCACATAAGGAAAAAATGTTCGAAAACACAATATTTTTAGACGAAACTACGCCAAAAGTCCTTCCCAAGGGTCGAGAGTAGTTTTTACTTGGCAACAACAACAAAAGGCATTGTATCCATGTAAAGTTAACTTTAAATTGTTGGTAAACAAAAGGGCAGTCATGACAAATTAAAAAAAAAAAGGTTTTGGCCACTATGTTAATTTATTCGATTTTTTTGTTGACTGGTTGAAATAAGCTGTGGCCTTTTTTTTTGGGCTTTTTTTGTAATTAATTCATAAAAAATATTTGTAAAATTTTTAAAAAATCATACAATTATTAAACACTAATGTGTATCATCATAGATGTATTCTGCGTTTAAATTATTTTGATAACATGTTTTGTTTAGTTTTTATGGGATGTTAAAGTTTTTGGTGTAGACTGGTTGAAATAAGCTGTGAACCACTGTAGTTTCTTACTCTATGGTTGCATCTGAAAGATGGTCTTCTGCCATAAGATGGCGTGGTTTGAGATGCCCGCAGTTGTATGACGGACCAGCATATAACAGAGCGAGTATTTTTAAAGTCTTTAAGTACAGATTTCTTTTCCTAGCATTTCATATCATTTTATTTGTAATTTACATAATATGCCTACTTTAAAAATGGTGATGTGTCCAAAAATTTGAAAATGTATATATTATATATATATTTTGTTGCACTAATCACGAATCTGGCCAGGAAAACGGTCTCCAAGAGAAGGATTTCGAAAATTTCTCCATGAAAGTCGAAAAATTTGTAAGCCCCTATAAATTTCTCCTTGAGAGTCGAAAAATTGTGATTTCGGGTTTTTTTAAACACCTATAAATTTAAGAAAAACATTAAAAGACCATTTTTTGTTTTTAAAAACGAAATTTTTTTAAAATTTGGACCGTGGAGACGGTTTTTTAACCAATAATTATTGCATCATTCATTTTAGAATTCTTGTATTTAATAAAAAAACGTGAATTTGATTTGATAACATTTTTCGCTTTCTTGAATTTCTTCATATCTTAAAGCATCATATTAACGGTAATGTGCGCTGTGAATTTTAAATGAACAGCCTGTGATGTCCTCTCCCATTAAAATTTAAATATTTTGAAAAAATAGAAAATATCATCGATATATCGATATTTTAAATTGATATTTTCAAATATCATTAATGATATTTTTTCAAAAACCAAATATCATCGATACGATATTTTTTAAAAATTCGACAACCCTAATTCTCACCACTATTGCTGTTGCTTCGCACAGAAGTTCGCATCGAACTTGGCCTTGAATTGGCTATCAGCAGAGCTTGGGCAGAGGTTCGGGCAGAGCAAATGGTGTCTCTATATAGTTTCTTACTCTATGATGGTGTCTCTATATAGTTTCTTACTCTATGTTATCAATACATATCAAAATGTAGAAGAAATTGTTTAAATCGGATAATTCGTTAAAAACTTATGCATGATCAAAGTTTTGTATCACCATCTCCCTCGCACACCCTTTAGCAAATCAAACACACAGATTTCGAGAAAATCAAGTCATTTTAATTATGGCTTTTTCCACGCGGTGTTAGCGTGGGCAAAGCCAGTCGAGTTGTTAGGGAGGTTTCTTTTGCTATAGCGTCTTTATCAAAATAATTTATTAAATTCCCGCGTATTAAAGATTTTCAAGAAAATCTTCTTGATGATTTTTATAAAAAAAAATCGCACTCGAAATTTTATTGAGCGTTGTTTTGGTTTTTGGAAAAGCAGATTCCCAGAATTATCAATGGGAATGAGAGTGTAATCATCAACAAAACTAACAGCAATAGTTGCCTGCGGCGTGCTTCACAATGTTGCAATTAAGTGATAAGATTTTCTTCCACCCATTGAATATTACCAGCCAACAGATGTAACCGATGAAACTGTTTTGGAAAATGAAAATAATAGCGCCCAATGTCTACAGACATTGTTTTTAGGGTATTATAATTTTAAAAACGCAGTGAAGGAGACGTTTTCGACCCCAAAAAGTCTATATATATATATATATAGCCATTAGGGTTGGGAAAAAAATCGATAGCACTATCGATACTATCGATGGTTTATAAATTTGGGAAACATCGATGGTTTGGGCCCACAATCGATACTATCGCTCAGAAAAATAGTTCCATAGTTGAAGAATTCACTAGCATACCAAAGAAATTGTTTGTAGAAATATTACGGTTCTGCATAACGGAAAACAGGTACTTTAGATATGAAGACAACATTTACACGCAACTTAAAGGACTACCGATGGGATCCCCGGCATCACCAATTATAGCGGACATCATAATGGAGGAAGTACTTGCCAGAGTTCAAAACACGAGGCTACTTAGCAAATATGTGTACGATTTATTTGCTATAGTGAAGAAAGAGGACGTCCAAAAAACATTGGACACATTAAACTCATACCACAAGGACATAAAATTCACAATGGAAATGGAAGTAGAGGACAAATTACCGTTTTTAGACTCATTGGTATGCAAAGTGAACAATAGGATAAAATTAGATTGGTACCAAAAACCAACATCATCAGGCAGAATAATTAATTACCACTCCAAGCACCCCCGTAACATGATTATAAACACAGCAAAAAATCAAATTAGAAGAATTTTAGACACCAGCGACGAAATATTCCACAAGAAAAACATGATGCGAATTTGGACAATCCTTAAAAACAATGACTTTCCAAACGCAATAATACACAAAATGACACAAGCATATTACGAGGAAGAGAAAAACAAAATAGATATAGACAAACCAAAAACTTACAAATCTGTGATATATGTACCTGGATTCTCCGACAGACTAAAATCGTCGAACATATATGACAAAGAAAACATCAGAATAGCACACAAACCAGCCCAAATAACGAATATTTTCTTCTCCAACATGAAAAGCAAAATAGAAAAATTAGACAAAAATAATTTGATTTACAAGATTCCGTGTGCAGGAGACAAAAATACAACCTGTGATAAAGTATATGTTGGCACGACGAAATGTAAATTAAAAACGAGAATCTCTGGACATCGATCGGACATGAACAAAATACACGAAATAAACAGCCAAAAAACAGCACTCGCGACACACTGTAAAAGTACCGGTCACAGGCCAGATTTCGATGCAGTGAGCATATTACAACAAGAAGAACATTACAACAAACGACTCACAATAGAAATGCTTCACATCATAAACACACCCACAAACATTAGGCTCAACTTTAAAACAGACACAGACAATTGCGGACATATATACAGACACTTGCTAGAAAAGAACAGAGTTAGTTTACAACTCCACGGCGGACAAATCGGACGTCGTGCGCTTTGATTTAAAAGCAATGTAGGTATAAACAAGGTTTAAAATGTTTTTATGTCATTAAATGTAATAATTGTTAATATATGTAGCCCCTGAAGACGATCTCCGGAGGAGATCGAAATATATTGGGAAAACGCAAAAATAAAGCACCCAGACCTCGAGCCAGCCAAACCAATTGTTTGATTTAATCAAAAAGGTCGCCAAACACCAAGTTCCATTTTATATGTAATGGTATATTTTAAGAATAAAAAAGTATTTTAAAGTATATTTTTTAAGACAAGACGGTATTTTCATTGTTAGGGCTCAACATTGAATTTTGTTTCATTTTCTTCGCAGTAAAATTAAGATCGTAATTTTTCTCATAAGTTTTATTACACAAGGATAAATTTTCAAATATTTTTTTTTCATTATTTTCCTAATTTTTTGTAATTTGTTTTTTATTTTCTTTAATTTCTGATACAATCGATAGTATCGATAGTGACCACCATCGATTGCCAAAAACATCGATAGTGCCCACCATCGATGTTTTAACAACCCTATTAGCCATGTCCGTCTGTCCGCCTGTTTCAATACCGTTTGCGAGCTCAGTTTAAAAGCTAGCGATTTGATGCCGCATCACTCCTGCGTAAATTCGCATGATAAATTTTGTTACGTTTGTTGCAGGTTCATAGCGAAAAAACAAGAAAAGAAAATTACTGAATCACTTAAACATAAATTTTTAATAAATAAAGAAATTGCTAATCTAGAAAAGGCATGGGTTCAGCATATAGTATGCGCATCCTGCTTTTCTTATTTAATGAATAATGCGAACCAGATTCCCTTTTCGGATCCAATGGCTCTTCAAAAGCAAACGTCACAAGATGACTGCTATTTCTGCCTTTCCTAAATACGTGGTAAAAGAATTAAGCAAAGGAATAATATTAAGTATTTAAACGTTCCTTCTATAACAAATTCCAAGTCCCGTTTTTCTTCTGTTCCGGATTTGCAAAACATCAACTATGGAAGGAATTTAGAGGATTTGGAGGATTTGAAGGAATCTTCTGTAGAAGACGAACAATTTTTTCGTTTAGCCTGATAATGCCCCAAAGCTTTTTACGCAGTAAGACTTAAATGATTTAGTCAGGGATCTTAACCTATCAAAGTATGATGCAGAGCTCCTTGGATCAAGACTAAAAGAAAAAAACCTGATCGCCAAGGGAACAGCCTTTTCCTTCTACAGGTTTATAGCCTATTCACCAGGGAATCAAACCGAATCTAATTACGGTTCCGGTTCCGGTACTGGTCTCATACCGAATCTGCTTATTCGGAAAACGGTTATATTTCGGTATTGATGTTTTGGTTCCGGTTCTGGTACCGGTACGTGCCGGTACAGTTAAACCAAATTTCAATTAATACTTTGAAATGATTTATGTGCGTTTTCTTTGGAAAAAAAAACTTGAATGTAAGATCATTAAAATAATTTGATTTTTTGATATAATATATACAAAATAAGAAGAAATAGGGTTATAAGCTTCTTCAAAAAAAAACAAGAGAGAACGCTATAGCTATCATACCCGTTACTCAGCTAAAGGGAGTGCGAGGGAGATGGAGATACAAAACTTTGATCGGGCATAACTTTTTAACGAATGGTCCGATTTAAAAGATAGGTATAACTAACCACAACAAAATTGCATTTATACTTCTTCGAAATCTTTAAAAATGTGGGCGCCAGACACATTTTAGTATCGTTTGTGGGCGATTATGGGCGATTGTGGGCGTTAGAGGGGGCGTGGCGCTCTGCTAAAATAAACTTGCGCTGCGTACACTGGTAAAAAAAACGCATAGTGAAATCAAATATTTTTTTAGTTGATTTCATTTACTACCTTTTATAGTTAAACCAAATAAAAAAATCATTGATTTTAATAATAAGCATATTTAAACCTTCTGTCAAATATAAAAATAATCAAATCAAAGAGAATTTTATTCAAAAACATATGCTCATATTCAAATCCAAAGTGACCATCGTACCTTTTACTATTATAAATAGTAGCTAATAAACATAGTATAATCAATGTTGTTTTTAATTTGGTTCAAAATCTTTCGCAATTGATCCGTAAATGTAATCTATTATTTTCAGGGACCGTAAATAATGATTATTTTCGCTATTTTTAAATGAATAAATCATACACTTCCAATCAACATAGAACAAGCATGACTAGCACGTTTATATCCTTTAAGGATACACTATGAATATCCTTGATGATTTTTAATTTTTTATTGTTATATTTATTCTTCTATTGTTAAACATTATTTTTGAGCAAAAAAAATAAAAATCACAAATAATCATTATTTTTGAGCAAAAAAAATAAAACTCAAAATTAATGATTATTCGTGATTTTTATTTTTTTCGCTCAAAATAAAACTCTCCAAGCAACAACTTTTAATCCTTTAAGGATATTGCCAATATTGTCCTATGTCCTTATAAAGGGACCCTAGAGCAACAATTGACAACAACAACAACAAAACGTATTTTACCTGTGTTTGTTGCAATCTAGACTAATATAATTGTTCCAATAAAAAAGGGGTCAGTGGTAAATTCCTACCAGAGCGGATTGACATAAAAATCTAGAAAGGTACAAATTAAAACAATAAACAACCCCAAAGTGCCCCAAAATTCGATTCGTTTTTTTTTTAATTCTTTCTTTTGCCATTTTTCTGTTATAAATGTTGTTAAAATGGTTTAAAAAAATTATGATCATAATCTTATGGCATAGCCGCAACTAACTGCATTTAAATTTTTTGGAAATTCAGCCTCCTTAACCAAGTCCCCAATGTTTTCCAATTCTGTTATGCGTGACGTCACGGCCTCCACATATGTTTGTATGTATGTTCTGCTGGCGCACTTTGCATTAAGTCGTAAATGTGTGTATGTAGCATTTTAAGTGTGACCGCGCAGGGGAAAAAATGAAAATACCAGTCACAAAAAATTTAAAATGCGCGGTTAAAAAATCGATTATATCGCAAATCTTTTCATTTGTTTTCAAATGTTGAGTTATCTACAAACTTTGGATTTGTAAAAAACAAAAATAAACAATGATTCGCTCTGCTATGTACACACACACGCACGAAATATGTATATCCAAAAAATCAAGATAATACTGATATCCTTTTGCTAAAAGAATATTTAATTTACATTTCCACAACAGATTTAAGACATTTTGTAACCGATTTTTGTCATTTAAAATTCATATCGCATTGATAATATTAAAAGAACATTAAATATTCAAACCAATTGATTCTCACGCTCTTTATTACACGTGCCTCATATTGTTTAAACAAATGCAAATGTTTAAACAATTTGATTCACGGCGTCCCCCTCCACCTGTCTTCCTGCTATTAATAATATAATTCTAATCGGGGTGAAAAATTTATGAAAACTAAAATACTGAAAACAAAATAACAATTTTAAAACTTAACTTTTAAACTTAACTTATGCAAACAGTCCAAAGGAATGCGATTGAATGGATTGGATGGAAGGACAATGGTTGTTTTTGCAAGTTTTTGTTTTTTATTAAATAGTTTTCATACACAAAAAAAAATTTGATTGGTAAAATTTACGTTTACGGATAGTTACGTAACTATAAACAAATATTAACGTTTTTTTTGCGAATTGTGTTTATTTGTTGTTGTGAAAGTAATTATTTAATTGGTAGAATTGAACATTTTTGTTGTTGAGAACGGTTTAACAATTATATTGTTTAATTTTACCAAGTTTTTTTTTGAGTGTGGGACATAATACTGTT